>VZRJ01003711.1:157951-433226 GCA_013397565.1 Ptilonorhynchus violaceus
CAGCGGCGCTCGGAGGTGGCGCAGGGTCCCACGAGCTCCTGCCGCGCCGTGCCGGCTCACGGGAGCGGCCATCGGGTCACACCGACGCGAATGATTGTACGCGACTGCTCTCAGCAGCGCGTTAGAGACGGGCAGGGGCTCCCCGGCGGCAGCGACCCATCGCAGTCGTGCACAGAGCCGTAAATCAGGATCACAGAAGCACTGAGGTGGGAAAAGCGCTCTGAGATCATCGAGTTCAACCGTTCCCCCGGCACTGCCGAGCCCACCACGAACCCGTGTACCCCAAGTGCCACATCCACACACCTTTTAAAGCCCTCCACCACTGCCCTTGCCAGGGCTGGACAGCTGTTTCAGTGAAGAAATGTATTCCTGTTACATTTCTGGGATAGTGCTGCACCACAAGCGATTAATCGACAATCAAGGCAGAGGCAAATCCCCCCAAAGTTTTCACCACTGATGCCAACAGATTTATGGTGGGGTTGAAGTGCTCAGTTACACAAAACTACCCAACATCCTGCTGGTTCCTGGTGGGAGTGTTGAGGGGCTCAGAAGATACCTCCGAAGGTTGGGTTGGGCACTGGTAGAGACCCCTTAGTAAGGTGAACTCTGTTGCCAAAATCAAGACCTGTCTGGCAGCAGGCTGGAGGCAAGAACTCTGGGTACCTATGAACACAAACATGAGAAATTAACTGGTTTTTCAGCTTAATTTTTCTTGGACAACTCATGGCTGATAGAGGGCAGGATTAGATGGGATATTAGGAAGGAATTCTTCCCTGTGAGGCTGGTGAGGCCCTGGCACAGGCTGCCCAGAGAAGCTGTGGCTGCCCCATCCCTGGAAGTGTCCAAGGCCAGGTTGGACGGGGCTTGGAACAACCTGGGTTAGTGGAAGGTGACCCTGCCCATGGCAGTGAAGTGAGACAAGATGATCTTTAAGGTCCCTTCCAACCCCCACCATTCCATTATTCCATGATATCCCTTCCAAGCTGTGGTTTTTCACCTGCAGGGTGGGCTTGCCTTGGCAGGGTTGAAAGCCACATCAGCTTCCCGGTGGAATACACTGTTTTTCCATGACACCCAACTACCCCAGTCTGACATGGATGTCGCACTCCCTCTCTCCTCAGAGAACAACGTGTGCTTTGGGTTTGGCTTTCCCTGATAAATCCCCGCTCAGAGCGAGATGAGACACGGCATCAGCACTGCTGCGTTCAGGGGACCAAAGTGCCTGTCCTGGGCTCGGCAGTCTCTGGGTTTCCTTCCAGAAGGAGGATCAAGGGCCACCAAATTCTAATTCCTTTGGGGCTACACAACATTTCAGAACCATTTAGTGATATTTTTCCAGTGTTGGAACATTCAGAGCTTTCACCAAAATTCTCCACCCACCAGAGCCCCAGGAACGTCTGTAAACTTGTGCAACAGCAGGTGCTTCTCCTATTAGTCCAGACTTCAGTTTTCATCAAGCCCTGATTTTCTTTAAAGTCCTATTTATTATTGCTTAACAATCACTTGAAAGTCTATGGGTGGGAAGCAATACAAAAGCATCTTTCATTATTCATTAAGGACAAGCGACGCAGGGCTTTTGGAAGGGAATAGAAAGTACACAGACTTTTCTGCATTTAAAACAATTATTTCTTATTAATAACCCTGCAGAAAGGTGCCCCGCAGAGATGTGCAGTTTGGGTGTTTTGAAGTGCAGTCTCTTGATCACAAAAAGAGTTTTTCTTCCCCTGTGACATTCCTCGGCAGAGATCCTGGGAAATGTTTTGTCATTTTTATTTTTAAAAAATATTTAGGCCATTATTTTTGGGGGGTGTTCCCTTCATGGGATGGAAAATAATGGAGTGGTAACTGTGGAGATCAAGACCTGTCACGAGAATAAAAAGCTGCAGCTCTGGAGGATCCCTGCAGCAGGTTTGGGGAGAGGATTGTGGAGCCACGAGATCCCAGGAGAGCTCAGGCTGGAAGGGACTGTGAGGGTCTCTCTTGAGGGTGCATTTTGTCCCCTTCTCAGGTCATTGCTATTAGGACACGTCCCAGGAAAGACCCATGAGGGGTCTTGCCCCTTGTAACTGGTATCCAGGCGGAGTCCAACCCATCCCTAATCTCCCTGGAGCCCGGGGATCACCCAGACTTTCACTGCTTTACTGTGAGGTGCTGACTTGGATGCCAGGATCATGTGGGAGATGACACCAAAGCCCTTCCCAGCACCAAGACACCCTATCTGCTGTGGGATTCCATGTCAGGAACCACAGAAGATGCTTCTTTTCCACCAGGAAAGGGTGGATGGGGAGCTCCAAACTGCCCAGCGGAGGATCTGCTGTCCCAAGCCCCCTGGTGTGCCCTGAACACTCACACCCTGCTCTGAGGCTGAAGGACTGCACAGGGAAACCTTGCTGAGGTCCCACTCACGAGGAGAAGCTCCAGAGCACGGCCCAGCACCTCTGGCCGTCCCTCCAATCCCAAAAATTTTTTCTTGAGGCTGCAGACTGGGAAATTCAGGAGGCCCTGGAGGAAGTCAACACGGGGCTGTGCACAGGCAGAGTCCCCCATTACCAACAGCATCCCCAGAGAAGGAGGCACTGGGAGCCCACCAGAGCATCCACGTGGTGGGGAGCTGCTCCCAGAGTCCCACTGCTGGCAGAGTCTGTCTGTGCCTCAGTTTCCCTCAGCTGGTCCCCTCCCTGCCACCTCCCTGCTTGGAAACATGGGCAAAACCAGACTAGAGGTGATGTCTGTGGGGACTTGTGGCCATGTAGGGACTGCGGGTGCCAGCCTGGCTGGAATGGGGACTGTGTGGGGAGAGCCTGGAGGGGCCACACGAGGGCTGGCTGAGGTCACTTGGGTGGTTCAGCCTGGAGAAGGGGAGGCTGAGGTCAGACCCCATCAGGGGCTGCAGCTCCTCCCGAGGGACAGCTCCGATCTCTGCTCTCTGTGACAGGGACAGGACCCAGGGAAGGGCTGGAGCTGTGCCAGGGCAGGGTCAGGCTGGAGATCAGGGAAAGGTTCTTCCCCCAGAGGTTGGTGGGCACGGAATAGGCTCCCCAGGGAATGGTCCCGGCCCCAAGGCTGCCAGAGCTCCAGGAGCGTTGGGACAACGCTCTCAGGGATGCACAGGGTGGGATTGTTGGGGTGTCTGTGCAGGGCCAGGGGTTGGACTGGGTGATGCTGTGGGTCCCTCCCAGCTCAGGAGATTCTGATCCACGATTCTATGAGAGCAGGGCCAAAGGCAGAGCCCCTGCTTGGGGAGCTCCCTGGGGCCGTGGTGCAGCTCCCAGAGCTCCTCCGAGGGGTCACTGCCTGCTAAAACATCCCAGAGAAAATGAACCCTCCTGTCAGACCCTTCCCTGGCTCCTAATTTGGTAGTGGGACCCTGCGAAGGAGATGACAGGTCCTTTTTATTATTTTTATTGAAATGTTTGTCCCAGACACTGTGTGTGGCGAATCCTTCAGACATTTGACCCGCTCACCCTTCCCTTCCCAGCACCCCGTTTTCAATCTTCCACATTTGATTTTTGTGCTGGGAGATAGAGAAATACCAGTGGGTTTCTTTCCTCCTTTTTTTTTTTTTTTTCCCCCTCTGTTTTTAATGAATTTTTCATTTTGTTTCACTGGTACAGAAAGAATAACAATGAAGCAACAGTGTCAACACGGAAAGAATTTTCTCCAAAGTCACAGCGTGGCCAATCTACAGCAGCAATAACAGACTTTGTGAATCCCACTGAAGGGAATCATGAATGGAGGGGGCGAGGGGGTGCAGATGAAAGGCTCTGAACTAATTTGTGCTTTCCACACCGCGAAGCCCCGTTCTAAGGAGCTGCTTAAAGAACAAGCAAAAACAATAAAAAAAAGAGCGTTCTGCAAAAGCGGATTTCTAATAGGAGAGGAACAAGAAATACACAGGTGCTTTGTGATGTTTGAAAAAATAAGCTGCCTAAAAAGGCAGCCCTCTCCTGCCTGCCTGGGAGATGGCCAGGGTGCTGCCGGGGGCTGGGATCACCTCTGGGCTGAACGGGCCTCGGAATTGGGCTGGATTTGCTGTCTGCCAGACTCCCGCTCAGCAGTGCCTGCCCCAGTAATGGCCCTGCTTCCCAGCCTGAGCAGGGTTCTCTTTTTATATCTGTTGTTCTTTCCAGGAGGTGTTAACACCAATTTATGAGCTCGGTGGGATGACAGAGCCGGTGAGCAGCGCTGACCTTGGAACTCACCTCTCTCACATTTCCCTTTCCACCCCATCTCCAAGTCAGTGTAAAAGCAATAAAAGGATGTTGGAGGGGGGGGACCTGGGGCTCTTCTGCTTCGTGTTAAAGGAGGAAAACTCTGTGAACGCGATCTCAGAAAGCAGATCCCTCGCAGGTGGCTGTGTCCGCGCTGCTGTCTCGGGAAGGGCTGCACGGGTCCTCTCAGTCTCCTGCCGTGAGCACGGGAACTCCTGCCAGAGAGAACCATGGATCAGAGTATTCTGAGCTGGGAGGGACCCACAGGATCATCCAACCCCTGGCCCTGCACAGACACCCCAGCAATCCCACCCTGTGCATCCCTGGGAGTGTTGTCCAAACGCTCCTGGAGCTCTGGCAGCCTCGGGGCCGTGCCCTGTGCATGTCCAGGTGCCTTTTCTTCCAGGATCTGCACACTACATGCAGCTGCAGATGGGCTGAAAACAAAGCCTGTGCTTATTTTCTTATGTTTTTCTTACTGTTACATTGAGGAAATCAAAGGTTTGCTCCTGAGCACTCGCTCCACCTCACCGGGATACGCAGGGGGTCCCAGGCCCTGAATGTGAGGCAGCACAAACAGGAATCTCTCTAAAAAGACAGAAAAACAATGAATGTGATGTGGAGGGCGAGGCAAATAAAGAACATTACTTTCAAAGATCATTAAAAATGAACCAATTTGCCTGAATGGTGGTGGTTAAACAGCGCTGGCACAGGGTGCCCAGAGAAGCTGTGGCTGCCCCATCCCTGCAAGTGTCCGAGGCCAAGTCAGGCAGGGCTTGGAGCAACCTGGGATAGGGGAAGGTGTCCCTGCCCATGGCAGGGGGTGAAATGAGATGATCTTTAAGGTCCTTTGCAATACAACCCATTCCATGATTCTCTGATTTTCTTCCTGAAAACAACACTTTGTCTGTCCAGGTACTTTTTGGCCCAGAAACGCGGCCCAGCTCCAGCAGTGACACCGTTTACGAGCTACCAAGTGAAGGTGACTGCTTTAAATGATTGTCCTGAGGGAAAGGAGCAGAGACTCTGAGACCACAGGGGTGGCCAGGAAGCTCCTTGTCCCTGGGACGGTGCCTGGGCACAAGCACAATAAATCTGCCGCTGTCTGGTATCAGCAGCGTTTCCCAGATCGACGTTTCCTCTGTTTGGTTCAAGTGCCTGACAAATGAAGGAAGCACGAGGACAATAAAGACTAAATCTTATCTTAATAGCCTTTCATTATGAACTGTCTCCAGATTTATTCTTCACTCAAGGAGGGAGGGAGTGAGCCAGACACCGCTGGGGTGAGCCCAGGCGAAGTTCCTGCCTTTCCCGAGCTGTGTGATTTCCAAGGGTGAGATCTGGCCCTCTGGTTTGTTTTTTCCAAGGCACTGACTGGGAGGAAACACTGGCCACGTGCTGCTCCCACCATCTGACGGCTCTTGGCCTTCAGGTCCTTCTCCCCTTGGATCCCCCTGGGACGGCAGTCCCGTGGTGAGGCAGAGGCAGGGACCAACTTCTTGCCCCCGGCTGCTCGAGGGAAAAGGGAGAAGTGGGGGCTGTCCAAGCTGGAAAAGAAGAACACTGAAGAGCTGGATAATCCAATTCCCCACCAGCATGCTTCCCACTGCCTTTGCCATGCTGCAGGAAAGGGATGTGGGTGTGCTCCAAGGAGGCTTTTATTGCACTGCACTTTCCTGTACCACACCTGCCCGGTGAAACCCGGTGTTTCCAAGGATTTCTTTCCTGAGAAAGCTGGCAAAGTCCTGCTTCTGTGGGTGTGCACTGGTAAATGGATCCAGCACCATGGGAGCTGCTGGGGAGTGGGGGAAGGACAAACCTTCACCTGAAAAGGAATAAGAAATGTGTGGAGCAGTGGGTGGGGGAGAGGAGGGCTCTGGCAGCAGGGACAGGGTGCTAAACCCGAGCCCAGGGATCCTGCCCGGCTGCCAGAGCCTGCTCATGGCCCGAGAACAGCAGCAAAAAGAGAAGAATTCCAAGGGACTTGGGAAACACTGATCAATCCCTTTGCAAACCCAGCCAGTGTCTCCCAAACCATGTGGGATTTCTGCCCGCTGGAAGCGTGGGATCATTTCTGAGGCAGATCTTAATTTGTGTGTGCTTTAGCACTTTTCCCCTAAAAAGCCCCGAAAGGAGAGAGTTTCTGCTGAAGTTCCCACCCAGGAGTTCCCTTTCTCAGTTGGAGCATATCCACTTCCCCAAGACCTGCTGTCATCAGGAGCCCAGGCTGAAATCCCACGGAAAAGCTTTAATTAAAACGGACATTGAGAGCTCACTCGTTCAAGCCAAAGAACATTAGGAGGAATTTAAATGAAGAGATTTTTAAATCTGTGACATTTGTTCTAATGAGAAAACACTTTCTAATCCTAAGTGTCTCCTAATTCAAAACAGATTGGAGAGACTGCAAGTGAAAACAATTTTTTTTTTCCTCCCCAAAACCACGTCCTGTAATTAGGAGACCTAACTGGCAAATGACATTTGTCTTTTCCCTACAGCTTCCACATCAGCTTGGAAGCAGGAGGTGAGAAGCAGCATATGAATGCACCCACAAATATCTGCATTTTGTGCCAGGACGGGTAACAGAACTCATGGAAATTTCCATCACATCAATCCCAGCGTCTGGGGGGAAACCAATACGGAGGATGCAGGATGCTCCTGATCCATCTAATGAAAGGGATATTGCTGCTGCCATGGGCTGGATGCTGAGGAGGGGCAGGGAAGCAATCTGTCTGCAGCAACAGGAAAAACATCCAGTGATTTGCTGGAGTGGGACTATTTTCGTCTGAAAACGCGGAGATAATGAAATGTAAAATAACAGCAGAAAGAAAAGTGTGAAGCCTCAAATGAGAGTAACTTGGGGATGCAGCAAACCATTTCGGGGGGGTGGTTAGGCAGATGTTAGAGAGGTGAAATACAATTATTTTTAATCGTGGAAGAGAAGGCAAGAAATCGGCAGGGCCCTTGATTTTCTGTGTGTTTCACAAATGGAAGTCCTGCACGGTGGAAGGTGACACGTCCTGTTCCTCTCTTGATTGTCTTTTATTTGGGAATATTACCCTCAGCAGAAAACAGTAGGGCAGGAAACCTGCTGGGTACCACTGCTGCTTTCTGGGAATCCCATACATCCGTGGTCCTTAAGGACTTTATCCTTTTCCATAGAAAAAAAAAGGCCTGTACCAGCAGAAATCCTTACGCTGTGAGCGGTCCATCACTGCTGGGCCAGCGAGCTCCTGGTGACAGCTCATCCCGCCCCAGGGCTGAGCAGGATCCTGCTCTGCTCCTCAGGGTCCCTCCCTGCCCTGCTCCCAAATCCCATGACCAGGCAGGGCAGGGCTGTCCCACGGGCAGAGCGTCCTCCCTGAGCCCCACCCCGGGGATTTCGGGATGAGGACACAGCGTTCTGGTGCCTCCATCAGCCCCAGTCCAGCTTCCCACCTCCTTCAGGCTTTGCAGAAGTCGGCTCCAGAGCTAAAATTCAGTGTCAGCCTTGCTGCCCTAACGGGACAAACAAAAGGATCTGGATACAAAGACCAGAATTCTGGGTCGGGATGTTTGTGGCACAAATCCATCTTTAGTTCCATGCACAGCATTTACTGCTTTCACAAAGAACGTGCTTGCAAATGACTTGACCCTATTTCAATCTCCAGATGTGCCTGGTGGCTGGTCTGGAGCGGAGGGTGGTGCCAGAGGTTCCGGATGGATCAATGTTCCAGTGTTTGCCTTGTTTCCTGCTGGCTCTCTGTAAACTCACGGCAGAAATGACAGCACAATTCCCAGAAAAACTCCTACTTTTGAGCTTGTACCAGTAACGCTGTGAAAGTGTCTTTGAGCTCACCCTGCTTTGGAATCATGAAACACTTTACCTGGGAGTCCAATTAAAACAGCTTGGGCTTTAAAGCTGGGGTACTCATAGCCACCTTCTTGAAAGAATAATCCTGAGCTGGCATAAATGGATATAAATCAATGCAGATCAAGGCACTGACAGCCCAGCTTAGATCTTGGTAAATCACCTCAAATACCGTGCAAAACCTCAGAGCTGTTCTGAAACACCTGCAGATGCAGAGACAGGGAATACATCCCTTGTTTCAGGGGAATTCATTTGGTGAAATGTGGAGCTCCTTAGGTTCTGAGTGCAGAATTTGTAAACATAAAGCATTTAAAGCAACTTGCCAGTTTTGAAAATGGATCTCTTAATCCTGACTGTCCCGCCTGAGATCCCATTTGCGTCTTCAGGCAGCTTTGCAGCAGTTCCAATCCCTCCTCCTCCTCCTCCCCCTTTGACTCTTTGTCACCATGGATGACCCACCATGAATTAAAGATTAGGATGTGCCAGATTCCAACGAAACCTTTGCTTCTGGGGTCAGTGCTCCAGCTCCTGAGCTGCAGGACGGGGAGGCTGCGGAGCCCGGAGGATCCAGCTCGGGTGTGGATGGTGTGAGAGCACCTCCAGTCACCTCCTGCTCCAGGATGGGAAGATGATGCTTCATCTGTGAGCCCTAAAGGGGCTGTGCTGTGCAGGCTGTCAGTTCTGGCCCTGTTCTCAGAGAGATAACAGGGCCTGTCACCAGCTGATCCACAGGGAGAGGGATGAAGGCTGGAGATGATGGGGAAAGGCTCAAATGGCGGCCAAAGGGAGAATGAAGGATCTAAACTCGGGATTTCATGGCCCCATCTGCTCCAGCCCTGCACCTGAAAGCATGGAAGGGCTCACCCTGTGCCGAAGTGGTGCTGGGCAGATCCTCCCCCTGGATGTGTGGTACATTCAGTGGGATTTTGCTCAGTTGGTGCCACACTGGGAACTGGTACAGGCTGAAGCTTGGTTCAGCTTCCGGGGCAGCAGTGCAGGGGAAGGTGCTGATCTCCTCTTCCAGGTGATACCAAAGGAGGAGATGGAATGAAGCTGTGCCAGGGAAAGTTCAGGTGGGACATGGGGTAAAGGTTCTTCCCCCATGGGTGGGGGAGCAGGTTTCCCAGGGAAATGGTCATGGCAGAGCCTGCCAGAGCTCAAGGAGCACCTGGACCGTGTTCCTAATCCTATGTTCAGTTCTAGGTAGTCCTGTGAGGAGAAGGGAGTCGATGATCCTGCTGGGTCCCTTCCAGCTTGAGACAGTCTGAGATTCTATGGAACTCCTGACAAGCACCTGCCTAAGGAATGTGCCTTGAGGGGAAAGGCTTGAGAGGTCTTCAGGCCACCACTTTGGCCAACCCCCCTGGTGGTCGATCTCACTTTTAAAACTGTGCCCTGGTTCCTCCAGGGGTTGTTCATCTCTCTGCCGTGCTCAAGTGGCCTCCAACACCCTCCTGTTCTCCTCTGAGAGCGTTTCCCCCCACACCCAGATGCTCCACGGGCAGGGGCAGCACCCACACCCACGGGCCACTACAGCCCCACCTCGGAGCGCTTGTCCCACCTTTGGGTCGTTCCTGGGGCTCTTCCCCGGGCACACTCCCCCCTCCAGCAGCCTTTTATCCCGCGGGATCGGTGCTGTGCCTGGCGCTGCATTGGGAGCTGTGCACAAACAAACACAGCCCCAGTGCTGCGCTGCTGAGACAGCCGGGCATCGATCCCACTGCCAGCTGATAAGGGCTGGTTTTGAGCAAACTGATCCCTTATCAGTGTGAGGTCCGATGCTGCTGTCTGATGCTTTATGGGAACACCGGGACAGCTCGGGGGCTGTGGTGGCACTCGGAACAAACCGGGATGGCAGAACTGGGTCTGCTGGAGGAAGACACAAATGAAATTCACCTTCCAGCATTCACTGCAAGTGAAGCTGATCTGCATTTCTTACGCCAAGCAAAGGCTACGGCTCAGATGCTAATTTTATCTTGCTGGCTTTGTAGTGTCCTTGATCTCCAAGAGAATTCAAAATAACATGGAGCAAATGGATAACTAAGTCGTTTTAAAGAAGGAACTGCAAAGTGCATAACTCTGCTCAAGGGGAAACAGCTCCTCTGCTGAATGCAGAGTATGAAATCAGATCATGCTGGCAGACTGAACAAATGGGCTCTTTACTCCTCATCCTCACAGCGGGGCTCTTAGGGGAGACCAGGGAGCTCCTTCTCCGTCTGCCCTACAGACCCATCCCGGTGGGAATGTGCAGGAAGGCCAAGACCCCCTCAGCTCCTCATGGCTTGTGACGGATCAGGAATGATTGTGAACTTTCCCTGGCACAGCTTCATTCCATCTCCTCCTTTGGTATCACCTGGAAGAGGAGATCAGCACCTTCCCCTGCACTGCTGCCCCGGAAGCTGAACCAAGCTTCAGCCTGTACCAGTTCCCAATATGGCACCAACTGAGCAAACTCCCTTTGCTGGGCAGCCACGGGGACTGGTGACACCAGGAGCACTTTGTGCCGGACACTGGGCACAGTTCCTGCCGGGGACCCTCTCCACTGAGGGTGAACACCCACCCCCGCTGCTGCTGGGCTGCTCCTCTCTCCAAAGGCAGGCAGACACCCCTGGGAGCATCCCAGCTACCCCAGGAGGGGAGGAGAGGGGACGCAGACAGTGTGTGCTGGCCTGGCTGGGGCCGTTTGCACGGGCAGGGGAAGCACAAGCCCAGGAGAGACGGGTTGGAGCGTTTGAAGCCCTGCCAAGCTGCCAGGGCAGCTCCCACGAGCAAAGCCTGGGCTCCTGGCCCTCTGCAGGGCTCCGGCTGAGGCAGGAGCTGAGCAGGAGCTCCGGGGCCGGATGCTCCGGTCCCAGGAGCAGGAGCAAACTGTGCTGAACTCCCCGTGCGGGCACATCTGCTGCAATGGCCCCCAGGGCTTTTGGGGAACAGCCTGGGCTGCTGCAGCTGCGCCTGGCCAGAGAGCGGGCAGGGGTCCCCTCAGGGCATGGGACGTCCTTGTCCCTCGATGCAGGAGGAAAGGAGGGCTCAGACCCCAACCCTCCCACTCGCACATCACTTCCCAGGGCAGTGCCAGCCCCCAGGGAATACCGAACCGTTCCCCGTGGGAAGCGAGTGCTGCCTTCAAGGCTGCTCTCCAGCCATGGCCCTGCTTCTCCTCAGCCCAGGTGCCACCGGACAGGTGAGCTGGGGCACAGCCTGGTTTGCCAACCTGCAGTTCCCAACCCCTTCCCAGGGGCAGCCAGAGCTCTCCCAGGATCATCCCTGAATAATTTTCTTAGTGTGTCCCAGGCAGAGCTGGCTGGCAGGGAGGACAAAGGAGATTTCCCCGTGTAACAGGGAAACATTCTTGTCTTTCTGGCACCAAACTCCAGAGAAGTCCCTCTTTTCCAGGCGAGAGGCACAGGGATGCTGGAGCAGTGCTGCAGAGGCTCCCACAGCAAGGATGCCATGGGGCTACCAGGACGTGTTTTTTCCAACTGCTACTAAGGAAAAGAGCAGAAAAAACGAATGGCAGCTCAGAGAAACACCCACCACAGCAGGATGGTGGGCAAACTGCAGAGGGCTCATCTGGAGGGAGGTCAGAGAGAGATGGATGTTCTTTCTCTCCACACTCCATATGCACATCCACGCTTCTTTTCAGGGTACGGGGTGGAATTCTTAGGGTGTCTGTGCAGGGCCAGGAGTTGGATGAGCCTTGTGGCTCAGGATATTCTGTGATTCTGTGAGGTTATTTGACCATCATCCTCAGCCAGGGGCAAAGTCCCACAGCCTCATCACATCTGCTCCTGGAGGAGGGGTCGGGGCACACCCTTGTGAAGGTGAATGCAGGCAAGGATTGAACCTGATGGCACCACAACCTCACCCCCCAGCCCTGCAGAGCTGGGGACATCAGCTGGACACAGTGGAAGCAGGACACTGGCCAGGGAGTTTAGACTCTGCTCCCTGCCTGTGTTTTTTCTCCACTTGGAGATAGATAAAGTGAAAAAAAACCCCAAGGCTGGAGAAGCAGCTGAATTGAAAATGAGAAATGAGCGGAGATATTTATTTTCTTTGCTTGGATTTAATACTCCTTGGAATAAAGTCGTGAGAACCAGACACTGCCCCTGAACTCCTCGTGCCATCCCCCCTGCCCTGCCCTGGAGTGCTCTCCTGTGAACCCTGCCCACCGAGCGGGACCCTGCACACAAACGCTGAAGGTGAGCGATGAGAGGTGCTGAACTTTTGCTTTCCTTGAGCACATTTGGCCTCCAATCCCTTTCTCCGCCTCCTCTGTGCTTTCATGGAGTGTTTCCCTTACTTTCAGAGCAGGTGCTCCTTCCATTCCTGATGAACCTCTCTGCTCACTTGTAAACAAGCCCTTTATTAGCTCCACGAGCATGTGCTTGTTTCTATTTATACCTTCTCCATATCAATATTTGAAAGCACACTCCCCTACGCTGCATTCCTTCTCCGTGCCCTTTTCCATCCCTGCTGCCTCTTCCCCACCTCCTGTTTCTCTCCCAGTTTTATCCGCACTGATAAAAATCAACCCTGGATTTCAGGTTTCCTTTGTTGGCCTGAATTCAATAATTGGGAACTTCCTTTCGGAATGATGTGCATTCGAGGGACAGCTCTGTGTCCCTGGAGAGGTGTCATCCTTTATGGGAGTGGGAAATTGGTGGGAAGTGAACACCTAAATCCTCCGGGCAGACTCCTGAATTCCTGCTGTCCACCTGGCTTTGGAGAGGGCTCCACACCTCCTAATTTACTGGATTTATGGGGATGGAACAGCTCTCCCGTGAGGAAAGGCTGAGAGAACTGGCATTGTTTGGCTTGGAGAAGAGAAGGCTTCAAGGGGATCTAATTGTGGCCTTTTGGTGTCTAAAGGGGCTCCAGGAGAGCTGGAGAGGGACTTGGGACAAGGGCTGGAGTGACAGGACAATGGGGAATGGCTTCCCACTGCCAGAGGGCAGGGTTAGATGGGATATTGGGAGTAAATTCCTCTCTGTGAGGGTGCTGAGGCCCTGGCACAGGTTGCCCAGAGAAGCTGTGGCTGCCCCTGGATCTCTGGAAGTGTCCAAGGCCAGGCTGGACTGGGCTTGGAGCAACCTGGGCTAGTGGAAGGTGTCCCTGCCCATGGTAGGGGTGGCACTGGATGGGCTTTAATGTCCCTTCCCACTCAACCCCTTCCACGATTCTCCGCTGCTGCACCTTGTATCCTAAATTCTCATCTTGTTAGAGCTGGGAATTAATGTTGCAGTGTTGAAACCCGTGAAAACAGGAGCTGCTTCCCCTCTCCCACCAGCTGTATCCAGGGACGAGACTTGAGCTCCTTTACCACAAGAGCTGGGAGTAGCTTTGTAATGTAAATACGCACTTCTGGTATTTTTAACAAGCACCTGCTTTATCCCTCTGCCTAATGAGGGCCTGGGCAGAAATGCACTGAAAGCACAGGAAGGTAAGGCTGCCATTTCAGCTAATTAACAGCAAATTAAATTAAACTGACACACACATATATTTGGGGCTTCTGCATCTACCAGGAGGCAACGCTGCAGAGATTTCATTATTCACATTTCCCATCACCTGCTTTTTTTTTTTTTTTTTCCCCAGCACCTTCCTACCCAATTACCTGGGGAAGGGAAAGGGAGAAAGATACTAAAGCCAATAAGATAATTCTCATTTACATAAAAATTTCTCTGCGTTGTGTTTAATAGTCTGCGAGGAACTGCAGAAGAATATATGGTCCATTCCTTCAAAAGCTCCGGTGCACTAATTGAAATTAAATTACATGGAACCCGGTGTCTGTCTCCTGCTCATTGTGAGATAAAATGCAAGCCCCAGCTTTATGTATTATTATTAATATTGATGGATGGAGCGCTGTAGTCACCACGGAGCCACTTCCCAGGTGCCATTCCCCTTCCTCTGGCTGGGGGTGAGCCTAAACCGATGTTTTTTCCCCCATGAAAATGCCTGGTTTGCTGCAGGCGGGGCTGGGATCCATCGGCATTCCAGACATCCAGCGCTGCAGCTCTGGGGGTCTTTTTGGAGCTTCCCCCCTGGGCAAGGCACCTGCAGCCCTTTCTTCTCGCTCCTCTGCCCCTCTCGCGGCTCCCTCCGTCCGTCAGGGCGACGCTGCCGTCGCAAACAGCATTTCAGGGAATTTCACGCCGACTTGGCAGGCCTGGAATGTGACGTGTGGTGATCCCTGGAACACCAGGAGCTGCCGGGGTCTGCCTGGGAGTCGGGCTGTGTGCGGTTTGCTCCTCGCCTTCTCCACGAGCCGCTAACAAGGGAGCCAATTAGTGCGGGTTGTGATGGGAGCGCTTTTTCCACCAGGAGCTGCACCGAAACCTTTAATTCGTTTTGCGCAGGCAGAGGCACACAAAATGTTCAAGCGTGGAGAAAATCCACGAGTTCTGAGGGTCTGGAGTATCCCCGTGGATTTTGTTCTTTGTTTCAGACTTGCAGCTTTCATTAAAAAAAAAAAAGGCAGAGACAGAGGAAAAAAAGAGAAAGGTTTCTTGCCCTTTTGATGATGAAACTAATTTTGTTCATGTCAGCTAATACCAAGCCTTCTTCAGCAGCTTGTGCTGAAATGGGCTTTGTCCCCTTGGTGATCTGAGACCTTGGAATAACGAGTTGCCAAGGCTGGACATCAGTCCTTGCTGCTGGGGCCTCCAGTGCCAGCCCTGCCAGCCCCTGCCACCCTCCTGGTGCCTCCTGCCATTCCCACACAAAGCAGTAGGACCGAGGAGCTCCGTGCTGTTGGTTCCCAGCTCTGTAAGATCCAGAGGGAATAGGATGAGGAGCTCCTCCATCACTGTCTCTATTCCAAGAGGCCCAGCAGGTTCTGCCAAGGAGTGCTGGTCCTCAATTCCATCCCATTCCAACGTGGGAAGGACTTTGATCTGCCTCTCTGCCTTTTGCTTGGACCTCTGCAGGGTTAAAGAGAAGGCAAATGGTCTCTTCCCTCCAGGACCTGGCTTCTCCACTGGAGAGAGACTTTGGATGATGCAGAAGATCCCCTGGGACTGTGCACAACCAGCCCCACCCGGGAGTCCTGTCAGTGTCCAGCAGCTCTGAGCAGCTCCACGGAGGGTTTGGGATGCCAAACCCTTTCCAGTTCCCATCCCAGGGCTTGGGAGCATCACCACTGCCTCGAAGAAGGCTGGACCTCATTCGGATCACTCAGTCCTGCCCTAAAGAGCTCCTGGAGGGATGAAGTTTCCTTTCAAAGGAGCCATCACACTTGCTCACACAGCACCAGGAAGGGATCATTTCCCACCGAGGTAAATGGGAGTGCAGACTCCCCCCGGTGCTTCAGAGGAGTCACCAGGAAAATGTTCCCGAAGCCTCCTGTCAGACAGACTTTGCATTAAAGGCGGTGTCAGGAAGCAGGAAATGTTTTTCTCAGGACGTGTATTAAGATCTGCAGCTAATTAATCCATGCATTTACAAAAGAATTGCTTGACAATACACAGAGTGCAGCTGAGTTCAATAAACGAGAGAAAATATCAGATCAGGAAACCTACACATCTCCTTTGGTCCGTGACAGATCTCCTCAGCAGCAAATCCCGGCAAGAAACTCCTCTGTTTTTCCCCTCAAGTCAAATCCTTTGTGTCAAACCCTGTTTTTAACTCAGCCCACTGAGCTCGTGAGGGTGAAAACCCCGTGCAAGGACCGTGGGTTCTGCACCGCTGCTTTTAACAGGAATGCACTTGGGAAAGATCATCCAGGGCAGTTCCTGGTGGAGATGCAGAATATTGGAGTGCAGAGGAAGCAACGCAGAACTTCTTCCTCAGCAGCAGTTGGGCTTGGATACCCGACTGGTGCCTTGGGACTTGTTTGCAGTTCTCCACATCTTCCACTTTCCTAGTTTTTAAAATGGGGGTTGTATTTCCCTTTTTCCAGTCGTCAGGAGCTTCACCTGGCTGCCACGATTTTCCAGCCATGCTGGATAGTGGATTAGGAGCTCTGTCTGCCGGTTCCCTCCGTGGCTCCTCGGAGGAGGTGATTGATCCCCGCGTTCAAACTGAGAGAGGGGGAGTTCAGGTCAGATATTGGGATAACAACATGTGGATAAGGATAACATCACACTGGGAGCAAACTGACACTGGGCTTGGAGGAGAGAGAACAAAGAGAGGCTGGGCCAGGCTGGAGGTTGAACAAACAGCAGCAGCCACAGTGGCAATCCCAGAGCTCAGACTCCATGGGATGAACAGAACTGCCCCTCACCTTCTGTACCAAGCAGGATTTGGGGAGTCAAATGATGTGAATTGTTAGTGCCCTGCTTTTATGGGGTGCTGTAGGTTCAGTGGTTTTTCTAGCTGGGAAGTAGCACTGTGTTGCTCGTTCCTTTTGTTGGTGAACGAGGCCCTTTACAGAGCTCTGGCTGGGCTGGGTGGGATGTAAAAGCTGACCAGCCCTGAGGGCAGTGGGAAGGATTACAGGCTGTGCCTCTCTGGGAAGACACAGGCAGGGGGTCCCCACGGAGCTTCCAGTGAGGAAGGAAAAGCAAAGCCTTGCTCTAATAAACTCCTCAGATTCAGCACTGACACCATTGTGGGGTTTTGAGCTACTGAATCTTTCTTTTTTAGCTTCCCAGAAGGTCACAATCACATACAGCACTTGCTTGAGGAAACACCGGCCTCCCATTCTCAGCAGCAGGGCAGACATGGAAAAGCTGAATTGGAGATACCAAGCAGCTGCTGAGTGGATTCAGGAATGAACTAACCCAGCCCTGCCCTGCCGAAGCACAGGGATGTGGCCAGCACATACACCGGGCGTGGGCAGGGTGGCTCCCTGGGGCAGGGGGAGGCAGCTCTGATCCCACCTGGGGTGTCAGGCAGCTCCTGAGCTCAGCAGGCAGGGCTGGCAGGGCTCTGGGCAGGTTATATAAATACGCAAGGTCATTCACACACAAGGCTCGGTTCAGCATTCCTGTCCGGTTCAGCAGGGAGCCGGGAGCATCCCAATGGCCTCAGGGCTGCCGAGAGCTGCTCCATCACCCCCGCACAAAGACCTCGGCACGTGGGGACCTAGGGCACAGAGTGGATCTCCAATTATTCCATGTAGCCTAATTATTTCATAATAACATCTTTAATGCACCTGAGAAGCTCGGAAGGGCTCCTTTCATGCCTAATTGCGAGGCTTTCTGAGGAAGCAATCTCGGCTCAGAGGTCTTTTCCGAGGATTTTTCTGTCTCTTGCCTTTGTAACATCAGTCAAGCAAACCACTATGGAGCAGGCTCTGTAGTCTGGCTCCCTTTTTAACCTCCCCTGTAAAATCTTTGGATATTATTATCCCTTCCCTGTTTGTTCACGTCTTATGAGCACAGATGCTTATTTGGGGCTTGCATTAGTGCACTCTCCAAACAAAGAGGAGACGTGAAAGGAGCACGGAGAGCAGTTCAGCTGAAAGGCCCTGGGATGAGCCGGGAAGTTTTCGTTCCCGAGGGAGGAGCAGGGCAGGGGGGCAGCCAGGGGTGGGGAGCGTCTGCAACAGCCCCAGCTCCTGCCGGGGGAAAGGCTCCCTCGGGGGGCGAGCGCTTCAGCCCCGCACTGCAGCCCTGCAAAGGGTCACGCCGAGCAGGGGCGTTGGCACCGTGGCAGTCACTGCGGTGGCTAACAGGGCAGGAGGGGCGGGGTGCTGCCCAGGCTGTGCTCGGGGGAAAACACAGGGCCCAAACACAGATCCCCAAACACAGAACCTCAACCACAGATCCCAAACAGAGATCTTCAAACACAGATCCCAAACACAGACCCCAAACACAGAACCTCAACCACAGAACCTCAGCCACAGATCCCAAACACACAGATCCCCAAACACAGGTCCCCAAACACAGATCCCCAAACACAGATCCTCAAACACAGATCCCAAACACAGACCCCCAAACACAGATCCCAAACACAGCCCCCCAAACACAGATCCCCAAACACAGATCCTCAAATAAACACAGATCCCCAAACAAACACAGATCCTCAAACACAGGGCCCTAAACACAGACCCCCAAACAAACACACAGCCCCAAACTCAGCCCTCCCAAACACAGATCCTCAAACACAGCCTCCCAAACACAGATCTCCAAACACAAGGCCCCAAACACAGCCCCACAAGCAAACATAAATCCCCAATCACAGCCCCCCTAACAAACACAGTCCCCCAAACACACACAGCCCCCCAACAAACACNAACACAGATCCCCAGTCACAGTCCCCCAAACACAGACAGCCCCCCAACAAACACAGCCCAGCACGAGGCTGGATGCACAGGGAAAGCGGGATAAGAGGATAAGAGGAGCCTGGGGCAGGGCTGTGGGAGCATCCCCAGAGCCAGCACATGGTGTTCTCCATCCCTCCTGCCAGAGCGGCCCCACGGATCTCCCGGGAGTAAACACACGGCAACTGTGACCTTTTGCAGTGATCCCAGCGAGGAACAGCTCCCTGTGATCCCAGCCCTTCCCGGGCCGGACAGCGGGCAGTGGGCGCTGGACACGGCGGCTCCACCGCTCCGCTCCAGCTGTTCCTGTGGGACCGAGCCCACGGATACCCTTTGTGTGCAGGCCAGGCCCGATTTAAACAGGAGACAGGGCTGCTTTAGCTCACATTTGTGGTGTCCCGAGGGACATCAATTCCCCTCCCCAAAGCCCAATTTCTCTGCATTTTGCCTGGCGAGCCGCGGCTCCTGCAAGTGTTCCCCGATCGCTCGCCCAGGGATCTCACGGCTGAAGCTGAGGCAGAATCACCCAGAGCCTGCCCTGTTTGTCCTCCCCTCCCGTCTCTGCAGAGTGGCCTGGGGGGGATGTTCAGTCGTGGCAGCACCAGGATGGCCCTGGTTACAGCACCAAACCACACCCTCCGTCACACACGGGCCATAAATCCTTGCTGGGTTACCGGGTGAGAGAAGAGCAGAGATTTGCCCACGGGTGTTGGTCTGGGTGAGGGACATTTATCTCCTTAATAATTGGGTTTGCTCTCTTTAATCAGTATTGCTTCAAAGATAGCTCACTGTACTATACTAATAATTGTAACTTCTACCCAGTAAATAATTCTGATTGAGAGCTTTTAGTTTAATTATTATCATAATAAATAATTCATTTTTATATAAACATACCTGGTTTGCCGTCCTTAATCCTGCAGGACAAAGGTTAAATTACACTTGTATAATGCTTTAAGCTCTGAGAAGGAGTTTAGAAAGCAAGAGGGTCCTTGCTGCAACTCTTGATTCAATGAGGGCTCTCCCTGATAAACTGTGTGAAGCTCCCACTCTACCCACGACACTCTGGAAAGGTGGGATGGTGGAGATTCCTCATGCTGAACTGGGGAGGAAGCACCGGGAATCACGGCCCCGCTCTGATAACCCCTGCACATTTAAAATCCAACCTCACAGTAACCAGTGAGGCATCGCTTTCCCAGCCACATTTTGTTCTGCCATTCTGGAAAGATAAAGAGGAAAGGGGGAAAAAAAAAAAAGGAGTTAGAAGAGTGACAAACCCACACTGCTCACGGCCCTTGCACAAACCCCAGGGAGGTTTGCTCTCTTATCAGGCAGCATCATCCTGCTGTGCTGCTACAGGACACAGGGATGTCAATCCATGGAGATTCCCTTTGATCTGCTAAACAGGCACCAGAGCTGCTGCACGAGGTGTCTGTCACACAACATCCTCTGCAGCACCTCGGTGCAACCACACACACACAGATGGGGGCTGCCTCAGCCTCTCACAGACACCAGCTCGGGAAGCCAAGGCCCCTGGGAAGTGCTCCTTTGGGAATAAACACCGGGCCATGGAGTGGCACTGGGTTACATTTGATGAGGCTCTCTTGACTCTTTCCATTCTCCATCACGCCTAACAGGTCTCCTGACCATGAGCTCACAGGTCAGGTCCAGGAGGAGCATCCCTGGAGACAGCCATTGCCTTCAGACTCCACACTGCTCATTCCCAGGACTTTCCAAGTCCTGCTGCCCTAAAACCCAAAGGGAAGGGGGTTCCTGCTCTCTCCTTTCTTGTTCACCTGTTCATTTGAGCTTGGGAAGGAGACAGATTCTTCTCATTTGTGCTGTGAATGGAAAGCAAACCAAGGTTTGCCCAGGCCTGCATTCCACAGGGAATGGTGTCAGTGCCAGCATTCCAGCCAGGAGCACTCAAATACACCACAAATGCCAATTCCAGGCCTCCCACATGACACCAACACCACTGGCCCTACAGCAGGAGGGAGGAGTTGTTGCCACACTTTGGGCTTTTAGCAACAGCCTCAAGACCTCTCATTTGTTCAGGAGAAGCTTCCCATGCTCCCGAGGAAAACTCACCTGGCCTGTTCCTGTTGGGTTTGCCACCATCACCCTGACACTCACACGCTGCCCAGAAGGGGAAATAACACAGGCAGCAGAATGAGACGTGAGGGCACGGACAGGGTGCTGGTGTGTGTTAAATCAAAGCACTCAGTCACGAGGCCAGAAGTATTTGCATCAGAGGGAGCTCAGAATAGAAGTGGAGCAGCAGAGATCTTGGCCACTGGAGCGCCACAGAGGGCCACCAACCCCCAGCTGATTTTCACAGCTGATTTTCACAGCCAGGCCTCAGTATCTCTGTTGTGACCCCGCAGTCAAAGCACTTTGCACGGGCTCTTTTCCTACAGATCCATCAGGGGCTCTGCCTGGCCCGGCTCCAGGGGAGGAGACCCACCAGGTCTGGGATTGGAGAGCACACAGTTGAGCCAGATCTGTGCAAAGCTCCCCACTCACAGCAGTGTCATCCTCCACCTTGATAACAACTAAAAATAAAGTGCTGCAATAATCAGCTAGATTGACTAAGGCAGATGCTGCTTTTAACATGTGTACTGTAATTAACTTACAGAGGGCTAGAAAGCTCCATCTCAGCCTCTTCCCACAGCGGAGGAAGTTTGGCTTGCTAATAATAGGAGCTGGTAACACATGTTGAATTATAAAGCAATGAAAGTTGGTTTTGGCAGGAACGATCCAGATTTGTCGTGCTTCCATTTAATCTCCGAGCCTGACGGGCGCTCTGCTCCCAGCGGACCCGCTGCTTTTCCTGGAGCTCTTCCTGAGTTTCCCTCCTCCGGCACGAGGCAGGGCACGACCCCAGGGCAGGGCAGGGGTGGCTGTGGCCGGGTGCCCCGTGAGGATGCGGTGCCGACTCTCTCATGTGCCGGGTGTTTGCACGCTCCCGTGAGCACCACAGCCCCACGCCGTGCACACCCACGCACAACCCGCCCCGGCCACGGGCTGTGCCTCCCTCGGGGTGGCTCGCCCAGCTCCGTGTGAGCAGCGGATAGAAGATGCTTCCCTGCCCTCTCCCGTTTCCCAGCCTCTTGGGCCGTGTCCTGCCGCTGCCTCCGGCTGCTGCTGACAGACGCAGCCCTGCCTGGAAAGGTCGGGGAGCACTTTCTGGCTTAGAACTTCCCTCACAAATCCTCTCCTGGGCCCCGGTCGCGGATGGCAATTCCAGGCGCATTCGCGCCCTTCTCGGAACCCGCTGGCTCGGGATGGTCTCCGGTGTCCCCAGCTCCCTCCGGCATGCCTGACCTTCTCCCTCGCCCTGCAGCTCCTCAGCTGCGTTCTCCTGTCCTGCTTGGACAGCCCCTGCTTGGCCACATCCCATCTTTTGGCCGGGATGTGGCAGGAACGCAGCTCAGGCAGCCGGTCCTGGCTTTGATCTCACCAGCTCAGCTCCCACCCACGGGAACCCGTCACGGCAGGGGCTTGTGTGGATTCTGAACCCCCAGAACCATCCTGAGTGCCACTGGGGGTGGCCAGACCGTGCTCTCTGTCCCCTTGCTGGGTTAAGAGCCCATCCTGCCTTCACATCTCTATTGCCAGGTCACTCTGTCCCTCCCCACCCCAGTGTGTGCAGAGCATCCTGAGGTGACCCTGTCCCTCTTCCCATCTCCACTCCAGAGCAGCCTGACCAGCAAGAACTGACCCCATCCCCCTTCCCATCCCCACTCCAGACCAGCCTGACCAGCAAGAACTGACCCTTCCTCTCCTTTTACATTTGCTGCCTGCACTTCCCTGGGCTCATACATAAACCCCCACCCCCACAATAATATTTGTGCCCTGTTTTTGTGTGTGTGTGAGCAGACATCTACTACAAATCCTCCTGCTGGAAGGGGCATCTCAGAGACAGAAAAGCATGGGCAGGAATGCACTTGGTCAGATGTGGCCAAAGAGTAATTCTCAATTTTTTTCCCTCCATTTTTTCTCTCATTAAGATTCCAGAGGGAAAGTTTTTGGCCGTGTCCACATCACATAGCATTGACCTGGCTTCCACTGAACGAGGAGAAGGCACAAAGCAGGAAAACATCCCTGTGCTGGATGGAAGGACACACCCAGAGAAGATGGAAGGCAGGCTGTCCCCACGTGAGCTACGCCAGCCCCGCAGAGGTGACTGTCCCCTGACTTCCATCCCTACCTGCTGAGCTTCCTACTGAGCACGAGTGACTTTCTGTCCCTCTCATGTCACTTCAGCTGGTGCAAATCAGGTTTGCTGCCATCTGCTTCGTGTGTTCACACCAGCAACAGGGAGCTCACGTCCCTGGTGGCCTCATTGGAGGCGGCTCCATTATCCCTGGGTGCTCCAGGCCGGCTGCACGGACACATCCAGGGAAGATGGGTTTAGAGACTTTTCCCTTCCAAGTCAGAGATCCCCCTTTTTCTGTGCTCCAGAGCCCCAGCCAGGACATCCAGGCTGCAGCTGTGCTCCCCAGGGCTTTACAGCTCTGCTCCCACCGGAGGAGTGCTCGGATCTGCTGGAACACACCGGGACTCTCATGGGGAGAGGAAGCCTCACGTGGGGTGAGGTGGTTAAATAACTGGAGGAAAAGGTAGGGAAAGAAGCAAACAGGGACCTCCCAGCCCCATCAGTGCCAGAGGCACCATTTCAGGCCAGTTTTGAAACCAAATGCTGCATTTCAAAGCGTGATACTTGGACTCAAGCTAAGCACGCCCATAATTAAATCAAAGTCCTGCTACTTGGCTGGTGGAACACAATGAAATCTTGACAAAAGCCATGTTCCAGGGCCTAGAAGTCACCTAGAACAGAAGGTACGATGTGCTGGACACTTCTGCCATCCCTTGAGTCACTCGGGCAGCAAGGTATCAGCATTTGCTGATCCACAAATGCTGTGGATTCCACGTGAATCCACACGTGATTTTCCAAGGACTACATTTCATTTGGATCAAAAGTTTGTCTCTGAACATGCAAAGTCTTCTCAGGCAGGCACGTGTAATGCAGGTGTAACTCTCCCAGCTCTCTTCCAGCCCAGAAGAGAAAAACAACATTTCAGTTTCATCAGGGTTGTGCCTTTGGACCGAGGGTTCACCATAACCAAGCTCCAGCTCTTGCAGAGGGAAGTTAGATCCATAAAATGAAAGGAGAGATGCAAGCATGCAGCCGAGGCTCTGGCTGCAGGAAACCTTCTGACTTCTGAAGGTTTGCAAATGCCTCCAGGTAGGGAACGCTGCTCTGAACATCCCAGTGATCTGCAGGAGAGAACAGCCTGGCAAATACAACACACACAGAGCCAGTGCCTGGGAAAAGGGCAAATTTCACATTTATTCCACTGCTTCGTGGTTGGACTCCATCTTAGAGGTCTTTTCCAGCCTGAATGTATCTTTGAGTGTGGCCCTTTAGTGTAAATCACTGCTTTTCCCCTCACACCTCTCACTGCTCCTCAGCAGCAGGAGTTGGGCTGGACCAAGACAAGGCTGGAGTTGGGGAATGTTTTGCTTGGTGAGAGCTCACCCTTCCCCTCTGTGAGCTGGGAAAACCCCCTCTGCCTGGACCAGGCTGTGTGTGGGATGAGCAGAGTCCAGAATAGCCCTGGCTGCCAATTTGGGGGAGGAACCTCATGGCCAGAGAGAGGGAGAGAGGGATCCTGAAGTCCTGAAGGAGCAGGGACAGGTCACAGCTCACAGGCCACGGGAGGGGAGGTGGCTGTGGCAGCCTGGGAAAGGAGGGGCAAGAATTAGTGCTGAAGCAAGAGAGGAGGGAGTGGGGGATGTTCTGGGATATGGAACCATTAGAGATGATCAAACACCCTGCTGGGGACAGGACAGGCTGTTCCCCATGGAGTCCCACGTTCTGGAAGCTGGAGCTCCCAGAGTGCTCTGATGGGAGGCTGACCGAGGGCAAGGCACTGAGAAAAGCCAAAGTTGCCAACAGCAAGCCCTGCTGCTGCCGTGGGATGGCCAGAGGGGAGAGCAGAGGACAGGCACCCCAGTGTCCTCTGGCACCTCTGACCCAGCTCCAGCACAGCCCTGCCTGCTGCTTCCAGCAGAGTTACCCTTTGGAGCCAGATGTCAGCAGGCAGCGGCTCCAAAGGCAACAAAACTCATCTGGCTGCCTTCCCTGTCAGTCTCTGTTCTCAAAATGCAGTCAAAGCCACTTTCAGCCAGCTTCACTTATAAAAAGTCCAGCAAACCTGCGAGTTCGGCACAAAACGCGAGCCATAAAGCATCAAAGGTTCTGTTGGAGGGTTGGTGAACTTTAGCAGCGCCTTTGATGAAAATGGCCTGAGTTTCAAGTGTGTAATGAAACCCCAAATCATTCAAGTTTCACATGGTTGCAAA
Source organism: Ptilonorhynchus violaceus (assembly GCA_013397565.1). NCBI lineage: Eukaryota > Metazoa > Chordata > Aves > Passeriformes > Ptilonorhynchidae > Ptilonorhynchus > Ptilonorhynchus violaceus. The sequence continues at coordinate 182,580 of VZRJ01003711.1, forward strand.
TATTTCTCACAGCTCTGATCAAAGGTGTATTCAGCAGGGAAGAGGCTTTGATTTTGCAGTACAGGGGACGTGCTGAAATTTTCAAAGCCGGGCCCGGGGATTTGGCTGAGCAGCTCTTCTTGGAAGCAACACAGCCAAACTCGGCAATGCTCAGGGGCAAGGAAGGCGAGGATGCCGTGTCTGGATTACTCCTGTTACCCCTAAACCCCTTCCCAGGGGGAAGCTTTAATCCCCCAGCAGGTCCAGGAGGCTGCAGGCCCCTGCAGCACTTCGGGTCCCACAGCTCCCTCTCTCCACGTTTATTTCCAGCGCTCTTCCCTGCCTTTCTCTCTCCCGGCTGCTGGCACTGCTGCTCTGTGCACAGCACTTCAGAGGGAAGCCGGAGTGTTCTGGGGAGGAGGAGCAGGAGGCATTAACGCTGCAGGACTGGCTGCTGCCCCGCATCCCAGCACACGGGCACCGGGAAGCGCTCCCTGGCTGCCCGTACGGGATCCCAGCACCGCCTCGTGCCTCCCCGGCCAGCAGCACGTGGGGGGAAGAGGGAAGCAGCCTCCTCCTTCCCTGCGCTCGGCCAGGAGCCCCCGATCCCCCCGGAGCCAGAGGCACATGGAAATGGGTTTAACGCCGCCGCCTCGCTGGGGAGGCTTCGTTTGTGACAATCATTTCCATGGCAACAGACTGAGCCCGCTGGCGGGGCCGGGGTCCCCCTGGAAGAGCAGGTGGGAGGAGGGAACAGCACCAAATGCCGTGAGAAGCAGGTATCGGTGTTTGTGTCAGCGGAGTGCCCGGCTCCGGCAGGGCAGAGCTCCCGAGGAAAGCGGATTCTCCAGGAATCCGGAGCAGAGGATGCTGTGATGGTGTCAGGATGGGGCTGAGGAGACACAGACCGTGCACAAACCTCACCTCCCCACCCTGAGGTGCCCCTGCACAGCCTGAGGCTGCTCTCCCTGCCGGGGACCCGCTCCCAATCCCAAGGGACACGCTACAGGGACAGAGGAGCACTAACACCCTGCGGGCAGAGGCGTGCGGGGCAGGGATGGATCCCATCCAGGGCAGCAGGTGGGAGCTCATCCCACGGCACTGCAGGTGCTGGCTCTGTCCCCACATCACCTCCCCGGCCTATTTCTGTCCCCTGAAGCAGCAGCCAGAGCACTGAGCCTGCAGCCCAGGCCAGGATTGACCACACACTGACCCTTGATGGGCACTGCCTCTGACCCCAGGTACCGGGCACCGCAGGGAGGCACGGCTCTGCCTGGGGACAGGACCAGCCCTGCCACCCCACAGACACCCTGCAGACCCTGCTTTCCCTAAGGACAGCCCATGTACAGGCAGCCTGGTGTGATCCCACCATCCAGCCCCACATCCACCTTCTAATCAGCACAAATAATATGGACGAGCATCACAGAGCCATCGGCTGCTGCCCGAGGGGCAGGGACAGAGAGAGGCCTGGGGCAGCCGAGGACTTTTTCAGGCAACAGCGAGTTTTCCTGGCCAATGTGTTCTGCTACTTGATAATTTCGTTGTTCTCCCTGAGATCTCAGAGTGAGTGGCCTGGTAGCCCCCTGGGATTCCATCAAATGAATCAAATCCCAGCAATTCAAGCACAGCAGTGGTACCTGGGGCTGCCACAGCTCGCTTTAGGGTGTCCAGGGGCCCTGATGTTTCCCCCTTCTCTACCAAACTCCCTATTGAGCTGCTTTTATTCTCCAAATAACAGGCTACTGGAATAACAGCTTCAAAGGCTGGGAGCTCCAAGGGCACAGAACATCCAGCACCACGGCAATCTTTAGTATTAATTGATTAACATTTCACCCAGCAACAGCAAACCCCACCGGTCCTGAAATTCAAGCCTCATCAAGGCCCTTGTGCTTCTTGAGAGAGTGGCAAATGCATTGAGGAGCTTTTCTTACAGAGGTTCTCTGGAGCCCTTTAATTGTTGAAGGCAACATCATTGTGAGGACTGGAATCATTTCCTTTACTAAAACCAGGAAAGGATGTCTCAACAAGGTTTTAGGATGACTGTGTGGGTTCAGATATTCATCAATAGTTCCTCCATATGTTCAGTTTTGTTCTTACTACAGAACAATCACCTCACTGTGTCTCCTTCCCCATCACTCCTAAAGTTGAGTTAAAGGGTGCCAGCAAAAAAAAATATACAAAAAAAGCCCCAAACCAAGCACCCAAAAAACTTCAAGTGCAAGGAAAGCTTTATTACACAGCTTACACATATGGAGGTACCTCTTAGCCAGGTCAAACCACCAATATCCCGAGCCAAAACCATCCCTCCCCTCATCCCAGTGCACTCACAAGGATTTTAGGAGCCAACACTTTATTCCTCAGGGGGACAAACACTCAGCCTCCTCCCTGGTTTGCTGAATTGGGAATTTTCTCCCCGTTCATGCAAAGGAGCAGTTAATTATTTACAAGCCCGTCTGTAATGCTCTGGTTTACATGCTGGAATTTACATGATTTATTAAACAAAATAGCATTTAAAAAGGAATTCTGTCAGAGATCTGTCATCCTTAAAGGAGACCGAGTGTTTGTTTCCTGAGGAAGTGGATAAATCAAGGAATTGCTGCCCTTGCCTTCTTTCGTTTGCAGCCATTTATGGCTCAAATGAGCTCCCTCCTCCCTGCCATGCCCAGGTCTGGGGCTGAGGTCTGAGCTGACTGACCCTGGGGAGGATGTCGGGGTGCTTGGTGAGGAACATTACAGCACCAATCAGGAATTCCTAAAGAATTGGCCTAAAAATCTGGGAAGGTCAGCTTTGACTCTGTGTGTTCGTGGCCCAGGGAGCACAACAGTGAGGAATGAAAAGGGTGTTTAACCCTTGTAAGGGGATTTCTTCTCTTTTAACCCAGGCCTGTATTTTTTTCTGCTGTGAAAATCCGATTTTGCCTGACAAAACATTGGATAGTGATTGCGGTGGATCGTTTGGCTAAAAAGCTTTACAAATGTAGAAAAAGAGATTTCATCTTCCTGTTTAATTTTTTTTGTGGGTGCTGTAAAACTATATCCCATTTAGGAGGAAACTGCTGCTGCATATTCTTGAAGATTATTCACCCCAGGAACAGACTGTGATGCTGTAGAGCCTGACTCCTGACTGGGAATTACTCCAGGCATCCCAGAGCTGGACCTTCCCAAACTCCGAGCCAGAGGCTCCAGCAATTAGCTGAGCTTGTCTCCCCTAAATGCAGATAAACCCTGATGCATTTAAGGCTGAGTCAAAGTGATTGAAACTGAACTTCAAATAATAAACATATCAATCATTGTCCCTTCACTGCATTCCACCTGTATCAATCACGATCCTCACAAGCACCGCAGCTCCTACACTTCCCACTGCTCCAAGCACCGACGTCCTTGCGCTTGGCATGGGCGACCTGCAATCCCTAACTCTCTTTTGTCAGCTAAAATGCCTTCTAATTTCCTTTTTTTGGCAAGCAGGGGCGATCCATCACTGCTGAAACAGTAGGTTCATTTGTTATGGCAGGAGATGATGCAACGGAATGGAAGTTACACTGCGAAATCTGTAAATCAGAGGAGTCTGGCTGTAGGTAAAAGTTAGATGTGTTCAAACAGAAACAAAGTTCACTTTTGGCTGGTGGCAGTACTTAAATCACTGAGCCGGGTTACTGACAGGTGGATATGGAGGCTTTTGAACTGAGGGCCAGTGTCCTTTCCAAACACTCCCTTCTGCCGCCAATCCCCGGCTTTGATGTACAAATCCCGGGGTGAACTCGGGGTTATCGGGGAGATCAGGCTTGATAGCCATAAAGGACCACTCTGCCCTTAAAACCCCCGGCCAGCTGAAGCAGAGAGCGTGAGGGTGAATTTCCCAGCACTGGCACCGACGTCTCTCTCCTTTAGCAGAGCTGAGCTGTGGAAACACTCGGCAGCAGCGCCTCTGGAAAACGCTCCGCAGGATCATTGGAAAATATTGCCTCCTGTCCCGGGATATAATCACTGGAGTGGGGGATCCCGACCCGCTGTGTGCACAGTCGCAGGCAAGGACGTCCATCCATGCCCCGCCCAGGCTGGGCAGACAAAGCTGGGACCAAAGCTCCTCCTAGCTGAGCCCAGCCAGAGGTGGGCCCAGAGCCCCGGGAGCACCAGGGGGTGAAGGGACAGAGGCAGTGCAAGATATGGTGTGGGAAAGACAAACATTCCTGACATGAGTCCCTGCTGGATCAGGGCATGGAGTGCTTCCATCTGCCCCATTCCCTATTTAATGAACACTCTCTGAACAAAAGGGCGAGAAAATCATTCTCAGATGAGGCAAAAAAAAAACCTCAAGACACATCAATCCCCTGGCTCTGAGGCTGGAGTTGCAATTTTTGGAATAACATCAGCAGTAGCATTATGAATTTCCACTTGGAAACTCAGCTGTTTCCTAAATGTACCAGCTCCACAACAAAATGGGAGTCTGGCACCTGAAAGTGGGGAAATTCAGGTGAGATATTGTGAAGAAATTGTTCCCTGTGAGGGTGGTGAGGCCCTGGCACAGGGTGCCCAGAGAAGCTGTGGCTGCCCCTGGATCCCTGGGAGTGTCCAAGGCCAGGCTGGACGGGGCTTGGAGCAGCCTGGGCTAGTGGAAGGTGTCCCTGCCCATGGCAGGGGTGGAATGGGATGGGTTTGAGGTCCCTTCCCACTCAAACCATTCTATGGATGGTGGCTGAGCACTCAGCAAACACTCTGGAGAGTCACTGGGAGCTTTTCCACCAACCCCAGTGGGCACTGGATTGGATTTTTAGGGTGTTAACTCAGGTGCATCCTGCAGTATCCTTCAGGATGCCCCTAAGCAGAGCTCAGGAGGAGCTCTGAGGGCTCCAACCCTTGCTGACCCAGCACTGGGAAAGCTGAGGAGCTCCTGTCTCACTCCCGGTGCTCCGAGCCCAGAATTGCTCATGGTTTGCTCGTTTTGGGAACGTGTTTATCCTGCTCCTTGGTGGGTGGTCAGAGGATCCCTCTCAGACTGGTTTTATGCGGGCTTTGCTTGTCAGGCCCTGCCTGCAGCATCCTGGAAGGAAAATTCTCAGTGAGGATGAAAGTGCCACCTCAGACAAGGAGCCTGGAGGGGCCAGCAGCCCCCAGGCCACGCAGGGCCAGGCGTGTGGCTTTGTGAGCAGCTTGTGTGGGACGTGTGTTCCTGTGGGAATGCATAAACCAAGGCTGTCGCCTGCTTTGTGCGTCCCACTGGAGCAGCTCTGCCTTCAGAGAGGGCACTGAGCTGGCAGAGGGAGAGATAAAAGAAGCTGCTTTGGACTCCAGCTTCTGCCTCTGCCTTTGGAGCTGAATGCTCCTCATCCACAAGCTTGGCTTGATTTCACACAGGGCATCCTGCTTCTCCCTCTCATCTGCCTCAAACATCAGGCAAAGCGTTCAAAACCAGGGAGAAGCACCAAAAACCCCCCCAGGCACTGAATGAACAAAGCCAGGCCTGCAGAGGGTGGATCGATCCCTGTTAATATTCCGAGCCGTGCAACAGAGGCACTTCCACTGAGCCCTGCCTTAAATGCCACCGCGTGTCACCCCTGGCAGAAAGTGATAGTTCCATTTCCAGCACATTGATCTCCCATGAAATCGACGGCTTCGAGCAGCCTCGCCCGCCCACAGCAGCTCCCAGTCCCTGCAGGTTTGGGGGATGAAATGTCCCTGCAGGAGGAGGAGCTCGTGTGGTGCTGCTCACTCCCGTGGCATCCTGAGCTCAGGGATAAAAGGGGGGGATTCACTTCCTTCCTTAAGGAGCTGAGTGCTGTAGGAGCAGCCAGAGGTCCTGTCCGGCAGGAGGTTGGATGGACAAGGGAATCTGTTCCCATGTTCCGCTGCCAGCTGGAAAACGCCACCCTCGGGCAGAGCCAGCCTGGGGCAGCTGAAGGCACTGCAGAGGAGTTCTGTGAGGAGCCTGTGGAATTACCTGGAGGGAGGCTGGAGGCTGGAGGAGGGGCTCTGCTGGAAGGCCAGCTCCTGGCTGGGCCAGCTCTAAAGCTCTGCTGTGGGCTGGAATCCTCTCATCCTTCAGGGGACGCCGAGAGCTCCGCGGGAGATGAGCGGAACCGAGGGGGTGAGGAGGACGCTTCCAGCCCCTGCAGGAGCCTGAGGCTGTCGGGGCTGGATCTCAGTGCCGAGACAAGGAGATGCTGTGGGGGGGAGCACCGAGGAACTCGCCATCCTCCGCTCCGGGGCCGGGGGCACGTGAGAAATGGGATGTACAAGTGATGCTTGGGAGCACCCATGGTGTCCCGCCAGGCACAGAGGGAATTCCTGCTCCCAAGATCCATCAGACTGGGGGGATTTTGCCACTTGGAAGGTCCTGAGATGGCTCCAGGCTGAGGGTTTGGGCATCTCCTGGGAGGTGTGACCAGACTGTGGGTGGAAGAGGCAGGCCCTGCTCAGTGCTCAGCTTTGGGGTCGGGAAGGGATTTTCCGGCGGGACAGATTGGCACCGGTGTCGCTGCCCATGGCAGGGGGTGGAATGAAATGAGCTTTAAGATTCCTTCCAACCCCAAACCATTCCATGATTCCTCCCTGGCTACACCTCCAGTTTGCCCAGGAAGGATGAACAAACAGTTCTGTCATCTGTGCACTCCTTGCTGAGGAGCATTTTGGACACAGGGGGACCTTTCCCAGTGTGGGTCATTGGGGGAAAACACAAACAGGGAGCAAAAGAATTTTGCTCACCTTAGGCAGAGCAGGCGAGCTGACGATGCTGAAAAGGGGCTTGTGGGGCCGAGTGAAATACCTGCTGAGAAAGCTGCTCTCCCTCCCCCACTGGGCACGCTGGGAAGGAAATCCAGCAGGTGGAAAACAGGGAGCAGGAGTCGCAGGAAGTTGTGCAGCCGCATTGGAGACGGCCGGGCTGAGGCAGCGCTGCCTCACATCCTTCATCCACACGCCACCGACGCTCTGACGGGCTCTGTTTATCAAGCTCCTCCGACAGTCTCTTCTGAACTCTGACCATCAATCTACCTGCTGCTGCCTGCCTGCAGCTGGCTCCGTTTTTCAGGAGCAATGTGCCAGGGGAATGTGCTCGGCAGGGATTTGTCACCTCCCTGCACACGCCCCTCCGGAGGTGAGAGTGGCTCTGCTCTGTCGCTCTGTCCTCAACCCCTGCGAGGTTTTGGGTACTAAACCCTCTCTCAGAGGCAGGAGCGCTTCCCTGGCACAGTTCTGCTCCGTAGGCACCTTCTCATCCCTGCATCCCACCCTCTGAGCCCTCCGCGTGCTGGCGTTGCTGCGTGGCCATAAGGGATGGACTGAGGTCCAGAGTTTTTTTACTAAATCTGTGTGGAAAGTATCTCTGACACTTTTGTCATGGCTTACCTCCCTGCCTTCAGCACAACCCCAGCTCAACAAACCCAGCTTCTCTCTGTATTTTGGGCAACGCTCTCAGGCACAGGGTGGGACTGTTGGGGTGTCTGTGCAGGGCCAGGACTCAGTGATCCTTGTGGGCTCCTTCCAGCTCAGGAAATCCTGTGATTCCACAATTTTTGAGAAACCTCAGGATAATCAGCACATTTCCCAGTAAATAAAGAAATGTAACTTTTTTACTGGGGATTAGATCTAAGAACTTTAATCTTCCCAGTCTGTTTTGGGGTCCATGACAGGTCTGTTCCACTCAGTCCTTTATTGTCCTTCTCACCACATCTGGGATGTTGTAGGGAAGTCTAAAGGCAGGTTTGAGCTCCCTGTGTTGGCACTGGTGCAGGTGACAAGCCCCAGCAGCCCTGAGCAGCTCACAAGCCGAGTCCAGGCTTGAAAGCCCAGAGAAGATTCAGAGTGACAAATGAAAATATTACAAAATAGGAGCTGGAAGTGATTTCCTTCTTTTCTGACCTATTGTTAATGCAGTTGTAGGGGAAATGCTGAACTCCAGTGCCCTGATGTTGGCTTGTAACAAGCTCTCCAGCACCTCTGCAAGGAATTTGATTTTAGCTTGACAGGTTTTAGCATTTAATTTTCGGTGCTTTGGAATCTGTGACCCCCACAGCTCACCTGAGCTCACGGAGCACAAAAGCCATTTCTCCTCACCACACAGGAAGATACTCCCCAAATTTCCCTTGAAGCTTTAGATCTGAAATATGTGGGGTATAAAGGAAATAAACTATTGACAAATAATAATGGGAAGCAACTCTGCCTATTCTTTGAGCTGGCTTGAGAGCTTTTCCACCAGGTTTCCAACCATTGGTGGAAGGTGTGGTTTTCATTTGAAACAAAGCAAGAATATCCTGAGTACTCTGAGTACACTCCTGATCACAGTGCTGGATCCCGTTGGATTTTCCTGTCAATCCAGACAGGAGCAAGTTGATTCCACCCTCTCGTGGACAGCCAAAGTGAGCGGGCAGGCTCTGCAGGGCACAGTGGCCTCTTGGCTCAGGCAGAACATGGACTGGAGGTCAGGGCTCACAACTCTCATTTTACTGGGATTGGAAGGAGTTTTCCCTGGCCCACATGGTGCCCCCAGGGTGAAGGGCACCGCGGGCAGCTCTGAGCTCGCCGTGCTGTCACCCTGACCTGCCAGAGGTGGCGGGTGCAGTTTGATGTTGTGGAGTCACAGGGGTGAGGGACCCCGCTAACCCGGCCAGAACCACCACGAACTGCACCTCACACAGCCCATTTCCCTCTGGAAAGAGTTCCCCTGCCCGAGGAGGGTGGGAAACAGCCCAGAGCAGACTCTGCAGAGGCAGCTGAGCCCAGAGCCCCCCTGGGCGAGGAGGAGGAGCACAGACCCTGCGGCCACCGCTGCCACCGACCAGATTTATTTGCAGATCCTGGATTTCCTCCTCATCTCCTGCTGAGCCTTGCCTGCTTCGTGGATCCCAGCTGCTTTTGGGTGCAACGTGACCCCGGTGCTGCCAAAGCTCTCTGGCAGCGAGGAGGAGGAGGAGGAAGAAGAGAAGGAGGAGGAGAAGGAGGCAGCTGTGTGAGTCCAGCCCAGCCCCAGCACGGAGGGGCTCCCCCCTCCACCCCGTGCCATCCCCATTAACAGCACTGCCTTTATCAAAGGTGTTTGAAGCTTTTAAATATCCGCTGGCCAGGCTGGAATCTTGCTTTTAATCCTCTAACGTGGTTGTCTAGAGCTTCAGCAGGTACCGGGTGCTGTCTCTGGAGCAGGACGTGGTCTCGCCCTCTTCCAGTGCAGGCACGGCAGAGCCAGGAGCAGAGCCCAGAGGGGCTGAAAGGGTTAAAGCTCCTCCATGGGCCTGGCGAGTAAATGGGACCCAAGTCAGTGACAAAGGCACAGCAGGGCTGGCGCTGAGGAGCCAGGTGGGATGAGCCATGAGCGGGGTGGGCCACGAGCCTTTGGCTGAGGCTGATCCGGGACTGGAAAGAGTGATGGGAAGCTGGGACAGGGAATGATGAGCTTCTTCCCGAGGGGATCAGGAGCAGCCTGCCTGCTCTCAGCAAAGCCCTGCTGGAAGCTGGTACCAGACCCCTGGGGTGGTGCAGGAGGGGAATGTGCAGGCTGGGAAAAGTCCAAATACAGCATTGAAATGCAGCCTGAGCTGAGTGGAACACGTGCTGAGCACGGGGGGAAAGCACCTCCGTGGGGACGGGAGCGTGAGCCCTGATACCCTCTCCAAAGGGGATGGGTTTGCACCGTGGGAAGCACAAGGAATAGATGAAATGTGTATTTTGGAGAGTCCTTTTCAGACGCGGAGCCTCTGGGTGGCTGGAGGCACCTTTTGTTCCAGGCAGGGAGGAAGCTGCCAGCACAATCAGCCTCTTGGGGCTTGATTAGCGAGGAGGAGCAGAGGAAAAGGGAGCGTGGGTAAGAGCTGTGGGCTCAAGGCAGGCACTGGGGGCGGGATGGTTCGGGAGGATCTGCTGAGAACGGCACAGGAGGAGATGGAAAAGGGCTGGAGAGGACTTCGGGGAGAGGCTGAGGATGGCAGGACGTACCCAGAGGCACCAATCGGGCATTTCTCTCTGCTGTCTGGTAAACAACTGGTAATCACCATCTCCAGCCCTCTGTCCTGGAGGTCCTGGACAGCTCCTACTGCTCCTCATTAGAGCTTAGCTGGAGGACACGCTGTGGGTCACAACATCCAAATCCTGCTGATTAACTGTGAGGAATCAGTGCTGCTGGACCCTGGGATATTTTTTTCTTCTCAGCTTTTATAAGAAACCGTGAGCTGGGGGCATTTGTGAGTTGGCAAAGCCAAGATCTCCGAAGCTGGGCACTGTCTGTACACGCTAAATTCACCTCTGGTGATGTGGGATGCAATTCCTGTTAATGAACTGTGCGTGCAGGAGCTGACCTGCCCCTGCCAGCACGGTCCCTGCAGGTGCTTGCTTATCAGCTCTTCTTTATCAGCTATTTTCAGGAGGCTGCCTGCCTGATTAACTGCGATCCCAGATGCCTTTCCCGGTGACTGGTGCCTCTTTCAGCATCTGCTAAAACGTGCTTGGGAATTGTGTCCCAAGACGGGTGAGAACTGGAGCCCCAGGGGATGTAACTCAGCATTCTCCAGGAGGAGTAAAAAAGTTGATTTATAGTTATTCAAGAGGTGATTGAGGAGAATGCGTGCAGGGGTCACAGCCTGCCCAATACCTGGGCTCAGTCCTCGCCCAGAAGTGCTGATAATTTTTCTTAATCAACCTCTAATTTCTTCCTTCCAATCCCTTCCAAGGTGATGGTCCTGCTGCACAGGCTCTTTTCCACCTGAGTGATCCCTCGGAAGCCTTGGGTGGTGTGTGAGCGACCCGGGAGCGGCCGGAGGGTGATCCCAGAGGGACGCGGAGCAGGGACGGGATTTTGCAGGGAGGGATCACATCCTGCCTGGTGCACCTTTGGAGAGGGAAGCAGCAGTGCCTCGGGAGCCAAACCCTCTGTGCCTGACGTGTTTTGCTGCAGCTGCCAGAGGCAGAAGTGATGTCAGTGCCCAACCTGAGCTGTCATTGCTGCTGACGGTGCCGGGCTGGCTTTGCTGCCTGGCACAAAGGTGAGCAGGAAACACGGGAAACCAAACCCCATTCACGACAAAAGGAGTGACTCCTGCAAGTGTGTGCCTGACTGATGTGTGTGAACACTTATTCCAATCAAAATCACGAATTTTCCAGCATTTTCTGCTCCGTTCTGTCCATTCCTCATCAGCATTCACAGAAGTAAATTGTGTTTGTGGGAAGTTCTGTGAGAAAAGGAGTTTTGGAATATTGATGGAATGACAAGAAGTGACACGAGCTGTGTGTGTGAAAGCTGCAGGAGAAGCTCTCCGCTGCCCAGCGTGTGATCTTGGGGGATTTGGCACAGTTTTGCAACATCTCTGGTAACAAAAGTGGGTGCAAATGCAGCATCAGGTGGCTGATGGAGCTCTGTGAGCAGTAAATACCTGATATTCAAACTGAATGGACTCTGAGGAAATCCTTGGCTTAGATCTCTCTTGCCTACAACATTTAGTTCATAAATAGATAAATAGATATAGTTACTGGGTTATTAGGGTAAGCAGAGGGGAAAAAACACCTACTGACTCCAACAGTGTCAGGTTTTCACCTTAAACTCTCCAAGCACAATTTGTGAACTCAGTTTGTGGACAAAATAGAGCTGAATTTATTACTTAGTCCTATGACCAAGCAACTGTGCGGGGTTTTGTGCTGGGGCCAGGGACTGCTGCATCTGCTGCTTCCAAAGAGAAAATTAACCCACAACAAATAGGGCAAAGCAGTGACTCTGAATGCAGATCTGTGTATTAATGTGAGTATAAAAATCACCTGGTTAGAATTCCATGTTGTTTTCCAGGTTTGCACGGATGCAGATCTCAGCTGGCCTCATGCCAAGGTTTCATCCCCTGCTTCTCCCACAGTCGGTGGGGGGATCACCCTGATGCTGTTGGTGCCTGAACTATCAATTTATGTGCTCTTCATCCTCTTACCTCAAGTTTCACCCTTGCACACGGTTGCTCCTGAGTTCCTGCCTAAATCTGAATTAGGGGTGAATTTTTATTGAAATCTCTGCTTAACCACCCTGGGCTGCTCCCCAGTCCTGGATTGGTGGATGTTCCCGTTGGAGTGAACCTTTGAATATAATTTAATAAGGGTTTATTTTTTTCTTTTTGCTTATCAGAGAGTCCCAGAATGGTTTGAGTTGGAAGAAACCTTAAAGTTCATGTCATTCCACCCCTGCCAAGGGCAGGGACACCTTCCACTATCCCAGGTTGCTCCAAGCCCCGTCCAACCTGGCCTTGGACACTTCCAGGGATGAGACAGCCACAGCTTCTCTGGGCAAAGTTTGTTTCCTTTTTAACCAGTGTTGTCCTTGACCTCTTTTCCTTATTTTGAATGACAAACTATTTAAAACTGTTTCATTTTCCTTTGAAGGAGTGCCCAGAGCTGATCCCCAGTTCCTGCTCTCTATTTCATGGCCCACCCTCCTTGTATTCTCTGAACCTCCAGGCTCCAAATCTGCTGTCTGTGGATATTGTGGATATTGATGCACTGTCTGGTTGGATATGGTTGCTTGTAAAATGCTTCTAAATAATTAATAGTAATAAAACCCCCCAACCAACCTATGGAAGGGCAAAAGTTGATTTAACGGGGTGTAAGTTCCTGGGAATATTTGGAAGTATTTTCTTGACTCTGAAAGCTGTGGTTTGTAGGTCCTTTTCTCTGCAGCCCCTTGGGAAACAGAAGCAGGATGAGGGACAACCAAATTAAATGTTCCATGGCGAGACTGGTTTAAATGTTGAACTGCTCAGGCTGCTGCCACCTTTCGGTACAGAATCGGGGAGAGCTGCTGGGGAGAAAAGCCTTTTCCATCCTTAAACAGCAGTGGGAAGGGATCCCCTGGGTGTAACCTGCTTGACAAGAACATTATCCCTGGAGCTGCTTCTCCTTCTGCCGTGTGCTCTGCTCCCTGTTTGCCTGCTGCTCTCCCCCCGTTGTTTGTCGTGCCTGTCCCCGTGATGAACGCAGCTCCAAAGCGCTTCCAGCGGCTCCAAACCGCTTCCAGCAGCTCCAAACCGCTTCCAGCAGCCCCAGCCTGCAGGGAGGATACTCTGGTGCTCCTCTGAGGAGGAGCAGTGGCTCCAACCACAGGCATGGAGCAGAGGAGCGGGCTGGAGCAAATTCCCTGCTGTGGAAGTGCCTGGTGCCGGAGCGTTCCGTGTGCCCGGCACCCTGGAGCAGGGGGAGCTGAGCTGGGTTGGCAGCCTGGCAAGAGGCATGGGTTGGACAAAATTCACTTGGAATGCTGCTTCTGCCTCCGTGCAGGAGCAGAGGGAGATGAAGTGACACTGGATCGTGGTTGTGTGAGGTTTCCTTCCTGCCGCTCGGGGTTTGAGTGCCTCCAGTGAAGGTTTTGTGCAGGTTGACCCCACAGACAACGGGAAATTCTTCTCGCTGAGGCTTTTTGCGCTATTGGGAGGACACAGGGCCTAAATGGAGATCTCACTTTCTTGCAGAAGTAAATTTCTTGGGGAGATGCTGTCTAGGAACGCTCTTAAAATAACTTCCCAGGCTTTGGGATGGGGAGTCAGGTGTTCAGATGTCTGTAGGGATCACAGAATCCCTGAATGGTTTGGGTGGGAAGGGACATTAGAGCCCATCCAGTCTTACCCCCCATGGGCAGGGACACCTCCCACTATCCCAGGTTGCTCCAAGCCCCGTCCAACCTGGCCTCGGACACTTCCAGGGATGGGGCAGCCACAGCTTCTCTGGGCAGCCGGTGCCAGGGCCTCACAGGGAACAATTCCCTCCCAATATCCCATCCAGCCCTGCCCTCTGGCAGCGGGAAGCCATTCCCTGTGTCCTGCCATGCTCTTGTAGTCTCTCTCCGTTTTGTAGATTCCCAACCTGGAATCCCCACTGCTGGATCTTGTGGGAATGGAGGCAGTTCCTCAGTCAGGACACGGCTGATGTCCCCACAGAGCCCCTGTGCAGCCCCAGACACGGATGTGTAGAGTTGATTCCCCATGGAAGAATTCCCTTTGAGCTCTCAGGATGTGCTGGGAGCAGCAATCCCTGGATGGGGAGGCGCTGGAGCAGCAGGGTGCAGGTAACCAGCGGGTGCCTAAAGGATTTTAATAACCATTTAATAACCATTCCCAAGGTTGGTAATGACAGTAATTCTTTATTAAGTGAGAAAGATACCCATTTCTTTACTCTGTGGGCTCCAGCTTATAACTGAGAGTTAAATAGCACTATAATTCTACTTTACAGTGCATCCAAGATCTGTTTTTACAACCTTGAGTAGTTCTTTCTCACAGGAGTAGAATCCTTGACTTTAAAGAAATTGGTCATGTGAACAAAGATGCAGAATTGTGTTTGACAGCTCTGTTGTGCAGGATGTGAGTTATGGGATGGATGCTGTCATCATTATTTCTGTCCATGTTAGCAAGGTGTGATTCCCTCTGTCCCAGGGTAAGAACAGCCTGTTCCAGGGGAAAAATCCCTTCCTATGGCAAGGGTTTGGAATGAGATGAACTTTAAGATCTCTCCCAACCCAAACCATTCCGTGATTCTGTAGGGAATAACTGAGAAGCGGCTCCAAAGGAAACTCAGTGATATGCAAAGTACAAGATGTCAAGATGTGACATTCCTCATTGCTCCTGAGAAGGCATCTGATAGCTCATCAGTGTCAATGTCATATCACTCCTCAAACGCCGTGCATTCTCCATCAGCCAGGATAATGACTGATTATAAATGTTCCAGAGCACGGAACACCAACAGAACCAAAGCGAAGCGTGAAATTCAATTAAAGAAATAAAGCAGAAAATAATAATAATAATGATACTCTACCTTGCTTTTTTAATGCTCATCATGTGGAAGGGTCTCAGGCCTTTGGGCAGGATGGGGCTGCTCCTCACCGGTGTGGCCACACCAACCCCCAGGCAGCACCCACAGCGGCTCTCGGCGCTGGGCAGAGCTCCTCTGATTCCTTCTGGACTCGCAGCGAGGCGGACACGGAATTCTGGGGGAAATGAAAGGCTTTTGGGAGGTCTCTTTGCAGTTGCAAGCGCTGGGAAATGAGAGTTGGCAGCACCAGGAAATCACAGGACTCCAGGAGCTGAGTCCTGCAGTGCCTCCCAGAGAGCGGCCAGATGGGGGATGTTCCCTTTCCTTAACAACTCCCAGCTTTCCTGCAGGAGTCAGGAAAAAGGGAACATCCTAACTTCTTAGTCTGACTTGTTTCTGTCTTTGTGTGTTTTGTGGTTGTTCTTCTTCAAGCATTTCTGTCTCTGCTGTGCCTGGAGTGTCCACGGTATCATTTTCACCCTTCCTTTTCCTGCCCGTTTCTGGTTTTCCATGGGGATTTGGGCAGGAAACACAGTTGCTTTTGTTATTTGTCATATTTGGGATTATTTACTCAGATGCTGAGTTGCTGGGTTTGGTTTTCCCTGGTAACTTTGAAAAATATTCACCAGCAAAACGTCTTAATATGCACCAGGAGTCTATGAAAAAAAAGGGTTTAAAAACTGTTGAGTATCTTAGATTACAGCAAATATTGGGAATATTGGGTCTAATCCCTTTCCCATGCTCCTGGTGAGCTGGGCTCCTTTTAAAAAGTAACAAAGCTGAGTGGAAGTGAGAAAAAAGAATGTTTTAGAAGCCACAGAAATGCTTTCATTTGTCGTCGTGTGACGCAGCCTCCAGGCCAGCAGCGAGCCAGGGATGGAAAGGGCGGAGCTGTCCCCAGGTGGGATCTCGGGTGGCACCGGGATGCTCATGGTGGCATTGCTGGGGGTGACAGGGGGGTTGTGCCAGCCTGGCTCGGCCTGAGGCTCCTCCCTGGCGTTGTCCTGTCGCAGGAATAGCAGGGAAACTCCACAATTCTGGACTGGCTTCTCCAATAATTTTGCTTCCAGCCCTGTAAGTTCCTTTAACCCGAGCAATCCACCCTTCCTTCCACCCATCTGTGTGCCAACATTCTTCCTCCTGGGTGCTCCTGTCCCATTCCTGTCACTATCAGAAGGCATTTCCTACTGTCTTGTGGGGTCACCTCTTCCTGGCTCTTTCCATTCTCCAGGTCCCTGAAACCACTCTCCTAAATCCCTTTTCCTTCATGGAGGAGGCTGCATCCTCCACTGCACTTCCCTACCTCCAGCAGGCTGCAAGTTCTTGCTCCTCCAAGGCTCGAGGGGTCTGGCTATTCCAAGCCCTTTGGCTCCGTGTCCCAGAGCAGGAGGAGGAAGAGAGGAGCAGCTGGAAGGAGGAGAGGAAAAGGATTGCAAAATCCCAGCTGGCAAGCCAGAATCCAGAGGAAAGGAGGTGAAAGGAAAGGCTTGGAGATCAAAGCAGCCAGAAAAAGCCTCAAGCCCTGACTTGCAAGTGCCCTGTGATGATGAGAATCTGTATTTTGGGCTCCTGACCCGAGTTCTGTGGAAGGAACAATGACTAATTGTGATATGGCACTCTCGGAATACAAAACCAGGGTGGCAAATCTATTTCCAAGCCTCGGCTGTCGTGCTCTGTGCTCCTGTGCCCGTGCCCTGATCAGCCAGGTTCCCTGGGAGCACGGTGCTGTTTGGAAATCCGTGGAAATCTGTGCCCAGAACAGGAGTTTTTAGTGAGGATCACCTGGCAAAGAGACATTTTTTGGAGCTCATGTCCTTGCTCAGGAAACCCAGATGGAAGTTGGCTTCAGCCACCGTGAGATCGATTTTCAGCATTTCAGGATCACCCCCAAATTTATGTTGCTGGATTCTTTTCAGTCATGTGGGATTTTATCACCATTTACTTAGAACATTACTATTGTTATTTGTTATTTTATTCTCTTTTTCTCTGCCACGAGATGAGGAGCCCTGTGACCAAAGCCAGAGCATCCTGCCTGCCGTCCCCTCATTCCCAACTCCTGTTTCACTCCCTTCTCAGCCTTCACTCCAGGGATTGATCCAGGCAGTGGGCACCAAGATCCTGGGGAGCCACACCCCTTCCCTCTGTTCTCCTGCTTCCAGAACTCTCCAACCCCAGGAATGCTTGCAGGGTGAGGTTTGCCACCTGTGCCCCCCGAGTGACCACCCCAGCCCCGTGCTGCTGCACAGAGATGTTTGTGCAGGGCTGAACTCGTGCCAAGGAGCATTTTCATTCCCCCCGGAGCTGTGCTGATCTAAGCTCACTTTAGAGCTTTAATAAACCAACCTCATTTTTCCACTAAAAGCCCCTGCAACGGCATCTTGGCCTTTGCTCCTTCTCCCGGCCTCACACAGGGAGCGCTTTGAGAATTCCCTGTTTATTCCCGGGGATAACCTGTTCCCACTAACGAACAAGCCTTTTGTGGGAACTCCTCAGCAGACAACAGAAATTACAACATGCACTAAATCATTCCAAATGAAACAGGCGGCGCACCAAATAAAGCAAATGCGTTTTATTGTTGTCTCATTAGAAGTGCTTAATCCCTTCCAGCACAGAGCATGCAGATACAAGGATCAGATCCCTGTTTAAGGAGCCTTACGGGAAAAGGGACAAAGCTGCAAATCACCACGAGCTGTGAACTGGGGGGCAGCTCAGCAGAGGCTGCCAGAGCACTCGGTGGATATTCAGTGTTTACTGAAGATGATGTTTTGCTGTTACAGACACTGAACTCGCTGCCCTGACCCCAATTCCTCATCGTGACGCCGGGTGAGCCTTTCAGAGAGCAACAGAAAATTGTATTGATTATGCAAAGTGTTCATAAAGGACATTTTTATGGGGGAGACCTGGGTGCACTACAGCAACAGGCTGCTGGGATGTAGCTGGAAACCGGAGCGTGAGGAAGGATGAGGGATGGATTGGAGCCATCCCAGCTCCAGACCATCGGCCGTGTGTCCTCTGGGAGCTGTGCTTCAGGAATTCCACGTCCTGGCTTGGTGGCTGTGGCAAGCCTGTCCATGACTGGTTATACTGGTTTATGCTGGAGTCTGTTTCACCTCAGCCAGGATCTAATTTTTGTGGGGAATTGGAGCAAATTTCCTCCAACATTCCTCAAGGGGAACACCAAGCTCAGGAGATGCTGGGAATAACTTCCAGGCACCAGCAAGGAGAGGCACACAAGAGTGGCATGGATTGCTCAGGGGCATCCAGGGTTACAAACACATCCAGGGACACAAACACATCCAGGGACACAAACACATCCAGGGACACAAACACAGCTCCCAGGTGCTGGACATCCCCAGCCAGTGCTCCATTCCCTGGATCCAGTGCTGGGCGAGTACCTGGAGTGTGCTGGCAGCCTGGTACAGCAGGAGAAGAGAGGGATCCACAGAGACCTCAGAGCCCCTGCCAGTGCCTAAAGGGGCTCCGGGAGAGCTGGAGAGGGACTTGGGACAAGGGGTGGAGTGACAGGACACAGGGAATGGCTTCCCACTGCCAGAGGGCAGGGTTAGATGGAATATTGGGGAGAAATCCTTCCCTGTGAGGGTGGGGAGGCCCTGGCACAGGTTGCCCAGAGAAGCTGTGGCTGCCCCATCCCTGGATGTGTCCAAGGCCAGGTTGGATGGAGCCTGGAGCAACCTGGGGTGGACATCACCAGCACTGCCCATGCTGGAGCTGTTTGCAAACAGAGGCTGCACATTTCTGCTGGGAGCCTTTGGAATAGTTGGGAATAGCCCAGGCTCTGCCTGAAGGGGAGCAGGGCTCAGATCTCTTGGCTTTTTCCCTTCTTCTTGATCCAGGGAAACCGTAAGTCGTGTTTGGGAGCTCTGTGAGCTGAGGAGTGCAGCATGGTAAGGGCTGTGCTCAAGGTTTTCATACAGAAGTGTTGAACTTTCCGTGCTTGGGCCCAAGCCTGGAATTGCCTCCTGGCTGTAGGGATCATTTCCAAAGGGAGGCACACCATGGAGATCTTCATGGATTTGTGGCACAGAAAGATAAGCGAGTTGACAAGATTTGCTCTGCTCTCCAGTGCAGAGGTTTCTTAGAAAAATTGCTCTCAGGTGGGGCAACATCAGACGAAAAAAATAATATGGAAATTAATTAAAATAAGAATTAAAAATTAAATTTAAAATTAAAAACAAAAATTAATTTAAAAAAAATTGAAAAAGCACCTGGTTAACTTTGGAATTCTGGTAAACAGAATTCTGTGGTGCAAGAACAGGCTGGGTATAGCCCTTTTCAAGAGCACTTTTTAAGATTTTTGGAATCACACAAAAATTTTCCAGCCCCCACAAAGCCTCACCTGGGGCTGTCCTTGGCTTACACACCTGGGCTGGGCCATCACTTTTTTTCCACTGAGGTCTCCTCTGCTTTTTCCTTTGTCCTTTCCTTTTTCCTTCCCTCTCCTGTTTGTTGCTTTCAAAGAGGATCCTGGGGCAGGGGATTCCTGTGCTGCCTCTCTCACCCGTTTGTGGGTCTGAGGATGCACCTCCGATATCCATTGGGAGGATATTTTTAATCGTGTTTTTGTGATATGGCTAAATTAACTTTGATCTCCAGCTGATAAATGGAAGGGTCTTGCCTGGATCAGATGGGAAAAGTTCCCTTAAATAACTTGGACAAAAAGGGTGATGTGGGATAATAAAACTTCTGGCATCAAAGAGGTAGAAACACAATAAATCCTCAATACAGGGTCAGGGTAAGGAAGGTTTTCCAAACATTGAGGTGATGGGGCTGGAGTGGGACCAAACTTCAGTGCAGAGGCTGAAATGATAATTTTAAGAGCAATTACTCTTGATAATAATTTTGATATAACCTGGATTTCTGCTTTTAGTGTGAGACAATGCAAAATAACAGCAAAACCTCTTTGTTATGGACAGGTGGATTGTCCTGTCCTGGCCCTATCCATGTTTGCATCCTCACCCTCCCGAGGACAGAGGAGCTGCTGCTTCCCCCCCTCCTCACTTGCTTTGGTCCTTTTCCCTCTCCCTTGTCTCAGCGCCCATAAATTGGTCCAGGAAAGGGTGTGCTGACGTCACTGGTGTTTTAATTAATCCTGCTGATTGCTGAAAGATAAATGGGGCTGAGGCAAAGGTGCTGGCTGGTGCCAAGCAGCCGAGTGTAAGGAGAACATGGAGGATGGAAAGGTGGATATGAGATCCCTGGATTGATGGATGGGGTAGATCCAAATGTAAAACAAGACATGGAAAAAGCCAATTCTTTTCCTGAGCCGCTTGCACAGTTTGGATGGGCAATCCTGCAGGAGCTGGAGGTTTTTAAGGACTTCCAGGAGTACTGCAAGGAGTGGCCTCTTGAGAGCTGTTTCATTTTTAGCCTGCCTGGACGGAGGCAAAGCCCCGTTCTCACCGACATGTGACCACCAATTCCAAGCAGAACTAGAGCAGAGGAGATTCTTGGATCAAATGGAAATGTATACATAGGAAACAATCATCAGGCAGTGATCATGGAGGAATTCTTAAAGAAATGAGATTGAATTTGGCTTTAATGAAGTTTTCTTTAGCCTTGGTTTTACCTGACCGAGACTAAGAGCTTCTTTCTACCCACCTTCGCTTGGAATAATCCTTTTTCTTTCAGGAAAGTGCTTCTAATTAGCAAGGAATGGTGCTTCACGGTGGGAAATGCTCTCCTGTGCAGACTGTGTATCAGCTGCACAGATAAAAATATTTCAGGCTAAAAATATTGCCTTTTAGTGGAGAAATGCCTGCTTGCTTTCACTCAGCCCCCTGCTCTAGAGCAATTTGTGTGCAGCAGCAGCACAGGCTGCTGGGGAGAGCCTTGGCTCCCAGTCAGAGCTGCAAATGAGCAGGAGATCGGGGGAGCAGGGGATGTTCTTTCTCCCAGCTCGGGGTGCTCACCCCTCCCAGCAGGGTCACATCCGTTTCAGTTGGGTCCTTATGTCACGCTGAGGGGAGGAAGAGTCGTTTGCAGGACGGAAAGAATTAATTAACAACCAAAGAATCAGGTTATCGAGGTACCAAGGAAGATGGGCTGGATCCAAAGCTTTTATTGGAGCCGCCGTACGTTGGGATTGGGGATATTCCCGACCTTGGATTTTACCCATCTCCTGGTTCGTGTTTGAGGAGGCTCCTGAGGTTTTAACATAACAGCTGGAAAGGGCAGGCATTTGGGAACTGATTCCAACTGGGCCACGTGGATCTTACTTGGAAAACCCGGATTCAGTGTCCCAGCCCTGGAGGGCCCTGGAGGAGCCTCAGCTGCCCCAGAGGGTCCTGTCGGGGTCCATCGCTGTGCTGTGCGGCCAAGGACACCAGCACGAGCCTGTGCCTTCGGAACACCGGCAAATCCAGGCGTGCCGTGCCCCTGGACAGGCAGCTCAGCATTCCAGCTTTGCTCGTAGGGAACCTCGAGCCAATTAAGCGAACATGAGGTTTTTAATTGCCTCGGTTAAGCCGGTGCGGCCCTCGGCGTGCGCGCTCATAAATCAATTTAAATGCGAGTCGGAGGAAAAGTTACATTAAAGCAGCGCTCCGGCAGCCTGCCTTTCAAACAAAAACGGGAGCGAGGGGAAACCATTCCCAGGGACCCTTTGCAGACTCCCTGGGATGTGGGATTTGGCTCCGGCAGGGGCTGTTCTCCCGTGGAGCTGCTGAAGGCAGGATGGGGAGCACAGCCTGCACTGAGCAGCAGAACGGGAGCCAACAGGAGCGGTGGGGCTGCGCCCCAAAGCATCCCATGGTAGCACCCCCCAAGCTACGAGCAGATATAAATCCCTGACCGTGTCACTTTGCCTGCAGAGCCAGCTGCAGATTGCCTTTCTTCCCCAAATCCTGGTGCTTTCACCCTAAGTCCCTTGTAAGTGCAGCTTTGATTCAGGGATTTTATCCCCGTGAGACTTTCTGGGTGGGAAGGGGCAAACCAGCCCTTCTCTGCCACTCTCCCTTAACTTAAACCCTCTGTATGGAGTTTCCCTCTCAGCCCCCTCAGCCCCGCTGCTCTGCAGGCTGTGGGACTCCTCATGGCTCCTTGGGGAGAGAAGCAGATCCTCCAAAACTCAGGATAAAGCCATGGCCAGCCCTGGGAAGAAGGAAAAAAGGACATTTATTTGCTCCTGCCCCCACCTGCAGCCACTCCAGGCACCGGCTGTGATGGGCACTCTGAGTGAAACATCCTCCCCAAACCCCACAATTCTCACTCCTACTCCAGCTCCTGTTTTTATTCGGTTTCCAGGATTTTGTCCTTAATCAGCCAAGGCAGCCAGGGAAGAATAAACACAGCCACAACAACTTAGGAAATCTTTAAGCCATGACTGCAGTGCCACACTGCTCTGGCTCTTACCCTGGGCACAGCCCTCTGGCAGGGGCAGGGGCAGGGACAAGGCAAGAGCAAGAGGAGCCCTTGAAAGACCCCGCTGTTCACACCTCTCCTTCGTACAGGAAAGAAGTGGGGGAGAGGAATTTTTCTCCCGAAAATCTACAGAAATTTCTCAGGGCAAACTTGTGCGTAGGGACTTCCCAGCAGAGAGGAATTCTGCTGCCTCACAGCACTGCAGTTGGTTGTTTTACAGGTGCATTATTTGTCAACAGCTCTTTTTTTTTTTTTTTTGCCTATTAATCCTGGTTACATAAATAATCACTGCAGAAAAGGACACTGAGTACACAGCAATCTTCCAGGGCTGGGATTCCTGCAGTTGGGAAGCAGCTGCAGTGTCTCCTGCGATGCTCAGCTGTGGGATCAGATAATGATGATTTAATAATGCCCTTCTATACCTGGCTATGACGCTATAAAAAATCACATCTCTCTTTGCCAGAGAGCACACCCTGGCTCTGTGGAGCTGCAGAAGAAGCACAAATGAGTTATTTACCACGAGGGCTCTGAGCTGTTGTAGGAGCCGCTGCGTGAGCTGGGATTGCTCACCACTGGCTGTAGTAGCATGGGCTATGGACCTGACTTGGAACTTGCTTGTGAGAGTGATCCCAGAGCAAATTCCCTTAAAATCCCCATGCAGGAGGGGACAGACTGGATCCCCAAAGTCAATTCAGTCCCGCCTGTCGGGTGCTTTGATTAAGAGGCGCTGCCTTGAGGAGCGATTTGGGGTTTGGAACACGCTGAGCAGCCTGGAGGTGGTGGATGAGCCGCTGCAGATTTGCCAGCTTTCCTCAGTTGGATTTTGGGTGGGAGCTGGTGAGTAAGGAGGCACCGGAGGAGGGTGCCAGCCCCATCAGCTGTGCCAGCCAGCAGGAGCAGAAAGGGAGCCACGGAACAGAAAATGCAGAGGATTAAGGATTAACTCATTGCTGCCTTCTGACTTGGTTTTAAACTTCTCTGAGGTGTCACTTCATTCTCCACCCATCCTTTTCCTTCTGCATCTTCCCCTGGCTGCTTGCAGGCAGTTATTCCAAGGCTGGGGCTGTACCCAGGGAAGGGAGAAATCTCCATTCATGTGAGGACAGCAAATATTTGCACCCTGCCAGAGTCAGGGTGGAGCTTGACTTGTGCCGGTCCAGAAGGAAGGGAAGAAGCATCATCTTAGAGAAAACTTTGAAGTGCAGGAGGTCCTTGTGCACAGAGTGCTGCGTGAGAGGCCTGCAGGCGAAGGTGGGCACCGTGTGCAGAGTTGGAACTCAAGGACTCTATCACAAAGCCATCGAGCAGCTGTCTTTTCTATTGATATCATATTTGTGTATTTCCCCTCTCCTTCTCCCCCCTTCCCCTTAATTGGATGTCAGCCACGTGGCAAGGTTATTCTGGTAGACAAGCTGGGAAATGACAATGACAGGATTATAATTAAGTGCCAGGACACGCAGCCAATACAATTACCATGCTGTTATTACACTGGATGATGTGCTAAAGGAGCTCATAAAAACACTGTAAAGAACATAAATCACGGCACATGTGTACAATGGGGGAAGAAAATGTTTCCCCTTTGCTACAGCCCAACCAGGGCTAGATAAGCCCAATGAAAGAGACGTTTCCTTGCACTGACAGCTCCCCTGCTTTCCAACGACTCCAGCAGCAGGAAGCGCTTCTTTTTATTTCAGCTTCAGATGTGGTGCTGCAGACCTCAGCAATTTTCAAGCTGGTGTTTCCCCTTCTGTTTTCAGCCCTTGCCTTCCTCTGTACCTGCACCATTCTCGTGCCTGGCCAAATCTCAGCAGTGTCCAGGCTTTTCTTGGCTCCGTGCTGGCAGTACCGTCCTGTTCTCCTGATTTTCCTGGTTGTCTTCCTCACAAAGTCTTAAAGTAAAGGCTGAATCTCCTCACTGGAGGCAGGAGCCCCGGGGAATTCCCGTGCAAGGTGCCACTCACACAGAACACCGATTAACAGCTGCAACTCCATGCCCTATTTTCAGTCTCCTCTCCTTCGGCTGAACGGTGAATTTGAAGTTCGTGCTTGTCAACATCTGCCTGGAGCCAGGAAATGCTGACATCCACTTCAAAAGAGGAGCTGATCTGTCAGTCAGAACCTTGCCCTTGCAGACCTTTGGGCTGGAGCTGAACTTCTCTAAAAACCCCAAACTTTCCAAATCGGGGCTGCCCGGGAGCTCTGATGCTTCCCTAGCCAGAGGCTGTTCTGCTGCAGCTTGGCCACGTTGCTGTTTTGACAATATTCTTGCTTCAAATCATCTTCTCCTTAGAAAGCTGCCACTCTGATATCTTCAGAAGAATGACAACTCCCTTTTTTTTTTTCATCTTTTAATTGGCACGCCTCGCTGCTGCACTGCACGGAGCTCACATTTCAAATGGTCACATTTTATCAGTTCGAAAAACCCAGCGCTTTGAAATGAAGCGTAAAAGAAGTTAAATTGTCTCCACTGCCTGTTTTGATGTTTGATCTAAACATCCCGGTAATTTGAACGATTGGAGGATGTTTAGAGGTTTGAATTCCTCACTAATGTGCTTAATTCCCAGCCCTTGAAGCGCTCATGGTCTCTCAGCTGTGCTCCCGGCACCTCCAGTACCTCGATTCCTTTCAAGGCTAATCAAGGAGAGCTCGGGTCTGAGCGAAGAAATGTCCAGAGCACAGATGGATCAGCAACTCTGCAAAACACCCTGAGCTCCTCCTGAGCAGCAGCACAGGATCCTCGGGCCGTGCCGCTGCACTTCCATCTCATTCACCTGGAATAAAAGCAAAGGAAAGGGTTTCCTGCCGAGCCTGTGTTGGTACAAACGTTGAAATCCGGAGCTGGAGAACTCCATGTACTGTCCCAGAGGCTGGCAAGGAGCGTGGCTGTTGGTCAGCCTTGTGCTGCACGAGCTCCACTCCTGGGAGCTGCAGCAGTTTCATCCCACCCGGACACCGAGGATGCTCCTGCTCTGGAATCACCGGGTGTGTGTGGGGAGGGGGCTCTGAGCCAGCCCACGCAGGCAGAGCGGCTCGTGGGGCTCCAGTGACACCCCCAAGGTCCAGTCTGTGCTGGCCCAGGGCTGCAGGGGGACTCTCTGCCCTCTGCCCCTCTGATAAGGGGCTGCTGAAAGGTCTCTTTGTGATAAAAATACCAAAGGCCACTGGTCGGGCCCCGTTGTCTCTGGCTGGGCTTTTCTTCCCCTAAATTCTTACCACATCCAGCCTCACGTAAGGGAGACAACTCCAGACATGACAGGCCTTTATTATTGCTTATTATTATTTTAAACTTACTGTTTTACAAAAGGCAGGAGGAGAGGCTGCTGCCTGGCATTTCATTCGAGTCCTTTTTCATATTTCATATTTTAAAAACAAAACGAGGAGCCTGCTGTCCTGACTGGCAGCTGCAGGCAAGCTCCTTCCTCATCCAACGATTGGAATGTGAGGGGAGTTGCTGGTTCAGCACCGAGCTCCTGCTGGGACACCCGGGTCTGCAAGGAACAGAACAGATCCTGGGAAGGGTTTGCAGGCGTCTCCTGCGGGCACAGGGGTTCAGGGATGAAGGGAGAGCACTGGGATCGCTCCTGTGGCAGTTCTGTGGCTGGGGGATGTGTGGGGGAACATTGCCACGGGGTAATCATAGAATCACGGAATCGTGGAATATCCTGAGCTGGGAGGGACCCACAGGATTATCCAGTCCAACCCCTGGCCCTGCACAGACACCCCAACAATCCCACCCTGTGCATCCCTGGGAGCGTTGTCCAAATGCTCCTGGAATTCTGGCAGCCTTGGGGCTGGGACCATTCCCCGGGGAGCCTGTTCCCTGGGGGCTATGAAGGTTGTGGACAATTGTCTGTGTCTGTGTCTGTGCTGTGCCTGATGGACGGACTCAAAGCTGGTGCCTACGTGCCAAAATGAGAAAAGACTGTCCCCAAGTCGTGCCCCTGGGGTCCCTTCCCAGCCTGGAGGGCTTTGCTTCTGTCCCCACTGCCCCATGACCCAGGGGCCCCACAGCAGGAACCGCTGAGGAAAGGCCAGGAGAGCTGGGAGTGTCCAGCCTGGAGAAGGGAAAGTTCCAGGGTGAACTTAGAGGCACTTCCAGTGCCTGAAGGGGCTCCAGGAGAGCTGGAGAGGGACTTGGGACAAGGCCCTGGAGGGACAGAACAAGGGGGAATGGCTTCCCACTGCCAGAGGGCAAGGTTAGATGGGATATTGGGAAGGAATTCTTCCCTGTGAGGGTGAGGAGGCCCTGGCACAGGTTGCCCGGAGAAGCTGTGGCTGCCCATGGATTCCTGGCAGTGTACGAGGCCAGGTTGGATGGGGCTTGGAGCAACCTGGGACAGTGGAAGGTGTCCCTGCCCATGGCAGGGGGTGGAATGGGATGAACTTTAAGGTCCCTTCCAACCTAAACCATTCTGGGATTCTGTGATACAGCCCTGGATTGTTGTGGGGTTTTTTTGAAGCTTCTCTGCTGCCCTCCCTACACGGAAGGGAATGGGTGGGACAGGGATTTTCCAGGCACAGAGCTGCCTGCCTGTCCCAGAGCTGTCCCAGGCACACAAACCCAACCTGCAGAACCCGTGCTGTGTGTGGCTCCCTGTGTGTGGCACAGGACGGGACAGGGGACCTGTCGGGCTGAACCTCACCAGAAAGGGGCTCCAAGGACCTGCCCTGGGCAGTGCTGTCCCCCCATGGATTTCTCAGCTCCTGAAGCATGGATCAGCATCCAGCTTTCCCCTCTGGGCTGGAGCAGGAACACTCCAGTTACAGTTCTGGAAAGGTTCTGATGAAAGCTTTTAATTGACTCTATGGCTGGCACAAAGTGCCCAGCAGTGCCCCTGCTGCAGGAGAGACCATGATATACCTGATCTACAGGATGTATTCCAAAGGCTCTTCACAGGAATCACACTGTCCCTGTTCATCTCTGCACAGAACCTGGTCTTCTCTTTTAATGTCCCCTCCTGCAGACATGGGATTAAGCACAAATTCCAGCTTTTCGTCTTCATTTTCTCTCTCCTCCAAGGGACTTGCTGGTTGTCTTGGTTGCATTCAATTTGTTACTTGCAAGTTGTACATTGCTCTTTTTTTTTTTCTTTTTGGTCCTTATTTTTTTAATGATTTCTGGACACTGTGGGTAGCCAGATGCTGTGTGGGATCCTTTCCTTCGCCTGGGTGCTCATATATATCTATATCTCTATAAAATCTCTCCTCAATTAGCCCTCAGCCCGCCATGCTCAGATGCTGCCTCTTCATCTGCGAGCATCGCAGTGCTGAGCTCTGCCACCCAGCAAGGAACAAAGCCAGCAGTGATGAAAGGCAGGAGGATCACCGAGTTTTATTCCGACAGGCTGCTTGAAAGCTCACCTGAAATGCTTTCTGTTGGGGTAAGGGTGGGAAAGGTCTGGGGGCAGAGACGGGATTTGCTATCTGTGACCTTATTTTCAGCCTGTCACTGGCCCCAGGGCTTTAAGCACGAGAGACGAGGGGGTTTGTAAGGAGCTGTGGTGTGTGAGGAGCAGACTCTGCTGGGAAAGGGTCAGTGAGGTTTTCTCTCTTCACCTCTCCTGCCATCAGCTGAGCCTCAGAAGGTTTTTGTTCCCCTAATTGTGTCAGGCAAGAGAGAAATCGCAGTGGGACAAGAAAGAACAGTGGGACAAGAAAGAACAGTGGGACGAGGTGTCAGTGGGACTCAGTGCCCGTGTTTGCCAAGCCAAGGGAGCTCAGGGTGTGAGGCTCCAGAGCTGGGTCATTTTGGAGAGGCAGAGGCAGCAGGGGAAGGTGGAGAATGGAACCTCAGTGTGGGCTGAGTTTTACACCCACTCTGCTCTGCTTTCAGTGCTGAATCAGGAGACCATGGCTGAGGTTTGGGCATTTTTCTTCCCTCTATCTTTCTTTCTTTCTTTCTTTCTTTCTTTCTCCCATCAAGGTTCAGAACAAGAGCACCAAATGTATCTCAGTAATTACACCAAGAAGCTGCAAAACTGAAGTCAGGGGAGTAAAAAGATCAGCAGGAACAACTCACTTAAAATACAGGGGCTGCCCCTGTGTGTCCATGGGGTTTCTGCTGCTCAGGGGAAGTGGGGGAGCTCCCAGGTAGAGCTGCATGAGGAGGAGGCAGGAGCCCCAGGATGCAGGGATGGCTCCTTGAGATGGGGGAGCTCCTTGGCTGTCCTTCAGGAGAATCTCAGAGTGGCTGGGAAGGACCTGGGAAAGAAAACAAAATGTGTGTGAGGGAGGAAATGGGAAGGGATGGATGGATGGATGGATGGATGGATGGATGGATGGATGGATGGATGGGGAGATTGTCTTCCTGTGGACTGGAAGCCAGGGAGACGCTGCAGGGTGGGGAGTGGGGGCATTCAGACCACAGAGACCAACTTAGCGAGGGAAATGCCTTGAAAATCCAAATCAAAAGACAGGCAGAACAATTCCTGGTGCCATCCAAAGGGGAAACTGAGGCAGGTGTGTCACACACCGCCAAAGGTGCTGCCAGAGACCTGCTCTGCAGGTGTTCAAAGAGGCCCAAGAAGAGCAGAGTGTGCCCAGCCTGGCTCTGCTCAGAGCCGCCCTGGAACAGCGAATTTGTCCCCATGCCCTGCAAGCATTCCAAGGGTCCGTGCTTGTTCTCTCGTACAGAGCAGCACGGAGGATGCTGAGGTTTGGATTTTTGAGCAGGAGGGAGCTCCCAGGTGGGAATTGCAGGGACAGCCCTCGGGCCCTGGGCTTGTGCACAGGAATGTGCAAACCAGGAATGATTCACCCACAGAGCCGGGTCGGATCCTCCTCCAAGGTGCAGTGCAGAATATCTGCCAGTCTGCCATTTCCCTCCGGCTGAAGATTGGCACCGGGAAGCACCAAATCCGAGCCTGCTCAGCCGTGGATTTGGGCTGAGGGGCTGTAGCTGGTGCCCCCCTGAGTCTCCCCAGTGTGTGCAGCCTCAGCCCAGACACCAAGTGCTGTCCCTGGCCGTGCAAAACTCCTTTGGAGTGGGGAAAATGTGCCAGCTCTGTGCCACCCGTGGCACCCTGAGGCTCATCCCTCTGCCTCCCTCATGTTTCTCCAAGCCCTGAAGAGCTTTTTTTCAGTGCAGAAGCTCAGCAAGCAGCAAACACAGCCCGACTCGCCCAGTTGAGTGGGAAATGGATATTCCCAGAGCCTGCTCTCTAACAAATGACCTACTAAAAATAGCTGTGCTTAGGAGCAGGTGAACATCCCCGCTGCAAAACCTGCTGTGCTTTCGGAGGCCTCTGTGCAAAGCTGTGAGAGGCAGGACGGTGTTGCCTTCCAAATTTAGGGCTTGCTGCTCTTCAGCTTTTCTTTGGATATGTGGATGACCCTCCCCGTTTTACCCTCTCTCACAAGCCAAGCAGGGATCTTGGTGATCCCATGGGAATTCCTGAAGGAGCTCTGACTTGTCTGTGCTGGATCCAGCAGCACAGGAGGTGTGGCACAGCTGGAAGAAGGGGCAGCATTTGGAGGTGTTCCTTAGTGTCCGTAATTCTGGGATTTGCTGGCACCTGACAAGATAAAGCTGGGATTTACCAGAAAATGGGGAGACTTGACTTGAAAACTTGGCCAGTGGGATTTGTTTGGCTTTTTCCTACCAAGCTCTACAATGAAAAAGCTTCTGTTGTGTCACCAGAAAAAAAAAATCTTCCCCTAGACCGGAGTTCTGGAGCTTTTAGGAACGGGAGAGCCTGCAGCTCTCTGGCTGTGCAAATGCGAGACAGATCTTGCTGGATTCTGTTTTCCTGGCTCTGCTGAGCACTTTCTCCCTCCTCTCCCTGTGGCAGATGCGCAGAGGAAAGGTCAGGAATGGCTGTGCTGGAATCCTTGCCCAGCCACCACCTTCCCCCGTCACTGTCCGTGGGTGCCGTGCCGGGGATGAGAAGGGACAGATGTCACATCCTGACAGGGCCCTGCACTCAGCCCTGGAGCAGCTCTGCCTGCTCTGAATGGCATTTATGCAACACAGGAGGGATGCTGTGATTCCCTGGCATTTTAGGGAGCTCACGGCGTGTCCTGGCCTTGTCCGCTTTGCTGTGGGATAATTCTGGCTTCCCCCTTGGATGTATTCCCACTCTCCTCACTCGGGGTGTCTTGTGGCACCTCTGTTCCCCTCATCTGCAGTCTTGGGAAGGCTCAGAGGGCCTGAGGAGATGCCTGGGTGTCGATGACCCGCCGGGGTGATGGAGCAGGGGATGTGCACAGCCAACAAACCCTGCCCAGGGGGCTCTGCAGGGCAGATCAGCCCCCCCTCCCCTGCCAGACCCCACATCCGCACTGGGATTTCAGTCCAGCCCTCTCCTAAAGGACTTGCTGGACACACAAGAATGAGAANCACTCACCAGGCACCTCTGTGCATCCCATTTTCTTAAAATCAAACCATGCAATCCCGAAATCCGATGTTTTCTGACGGGAGTGCACAGAGCAGGGTGTGACCCAGCCAGCCCGAAGGGCTGACCTCACAGCCAGGGGGAATTATGGTTGCACCTAAAGGATCAGTCCCAAGAGGACAATGCAGCTTCAAAAAGTGGCTCACAAATTAAATAAGCAACGAAGGAACAAAAGGATTGTGAGGCCGGATCGGGCCCTTCTCGCTTAGGTTTGTGTTGGGATTTAAGGCTAAAAGGAGCTGCTTCTTCAGAGCAAAGGAGGAGAGCTCAATGGAAGGCCTCGCCCACCCGTTGTGTCCCCCTGTCTTTAACAATTAACGCTCCATTTCAGGCCTGCTGAACAGAGAGGACCCCCCGTGCTCAGAGCTGCGGTGTAATTGGTTCCTCTAAGTGCTCTGTCCGTGCAAAGGCTTTCCAGCCTTCGGTTCCTCCTGCCCCGGGGGGTGCTCATCGTGCTGGAACTCACCTGGGACAAGGGGTGGAGACAGAGACCCGGGGTCCCCTTCTCATCCTTTACATTCCCACCTTTGGCCTCCTGGACTGCTCTCTCTCCTGGATATGAATCAGCAGAACCCCTCAAACTTCCTACTGTCCTGCCACATTCCTTGCTTTAGACAGAAATATTTACAATTAAGTTGCTTCTGTCTCTTTTTGAGCACCGATCCCGTTCTTTTTAATTCCCCTTTATGAGCATTTCTGGGGTGTTTCCTTGTTCCCTGAGTCCCTGTTTTGAGCCAGGCTGACACTGCCATGCATTAACCGAGACATCCGTGTGTCCAGGGACACGGCAGATTCCTGGAGCCGTGGGATTTGGCTGTGCTGTGCCAGCCCTGTGGGAGCTGGGGGCTGGAGGAGCGTGGCAGGAGCATCGTGGGGCTCGGGAGAGCATTCCCTGGGGATGTCAGGAGCTGCTCCAGGAGGGAAGGCGACCTCTGAGGCCTCAGAGCTGCCTCTGCTGCTCCTCCTGCTGCGAGATCCTGCCCTGGCTCCTTCCTGCTGCTCACCTGATTTATGCTCTTTATTAAATCACTCCCTGTTTCCTCTCTCCCCTGAGAGGGCTCCTCGCTCTTCTGGAAATACATTTTCCTCCCTGGATTTCGTGGAGATGGATTTCTTTCACCATCCCAACCCCATTTCTGCCCAGAGCTCTGGTTTGTGTTGGTTATTCCTCTGGGAAACAGCAGGAGGGAGTGGAAGGAGACCAGCAGCAGGCTCAGTTTAGCCCAGATCCAACCTCAGGAAGTCAGGAGAGGGTTCCAGCCCTTTGCAGTAGGAGCTGGTGAGTCCTGAGGTTCTGTGTCAAGCTCCATGCCCTGGGAAGCATCAGGATTCACCCGCAGGGGTGGATCCAGAGGGCTCCAGGATGGCTGAGCTTGGAAGGGATGTATTACACCCTTGGGGAGGTTGGAAAAGCCTTTGGGCTCTGCTTTCCTTCTCCGAGCTGTAGCAAGGCCTGAGCTCCCAGGGGCTTGGAATTCCTGTGCCCTGCTCAGACCCGTGCAGCTCTGTCTGTCCTACAGGGAAAAAACGGGAGAGCCAGGAGGACTGAGCACCCTTATTCCACCCTGCTCAGCCTTGTGGAGTGGTGGGATATGGGATGCAGGCCGAGGATGGCTTGGGAGGCAGGAACACGGCATTTTCTTGTTGCAGAGTTCCCGTGGGAGGCATAAGCGAGGCTGTAGGGAAACGTGAGGTAGGCTCGGGAATTCCACTTTTTTGAAAGTAATTCTGGAAATAAAAATCCATCCACCCATCCTGTGGGTGCCTACAAGCCCCTCTCTGTCCAGGGATGAGCACCTCTCCAGGGAAACATCGGGAATAAGAGCGAGGCCAGGCTGGACGGGGCTTGGAGCAGCCTGGGATAATGGAAGGTGTCCCTGCCCATGGCAGGGGCTGGGATGGGATGAGCTTTAAGATCCTTCCCACCCATTCTGTGCTTCACTCATTCCAAGTGTTCAACTCCTCTGAAAACCCTCCCCAACCACACCTTTATCTGTGTTTCTGAGCAGATCCTGGTGTTTTAGCTCTGTTTCCCAAACCTGGAGTATTTTAGCAGGAGCAAGCAGGACGTGTCCGCCTGTCCCCTCCCTGACAGCGCTCGTGTCCAACTGGAGCAGCACAGAGCGTTTTTCTGTCGCTGTCTGTCAAATGTAAGAGCGTTTCTGGAAGCACTTTAGAGAAAATCAAAATGTTGAATCCAGAAAAGCTCGAAATGCATCACCAACCCATCCACCCCCCTCAGCTTTTTCTTGCAGGACCAGTTGCTGATGCAGTGGAAGTCCGTGTGGGTTTGATTATTCTAAAGCAGCGTTTTTGGTGAGAATATTATTTCTTCCCAAATATTAACCTTTTTTCCTTTGCCTGCTCCTGTCGGTGACGAGCTCACCCTGACACACATCGCTGGCTATTGATTCTTCATTGAGACGTTCTCAGTTCTCCAGTGAGAGACTTTATCAGAATGATTTCCTCCCTGGGAAACAAATCTGGTAACTTTTAGAGAGATCTTGCCATGACATCGAGCACAAAACTGTGGAGCTGCACCCTGGTTCAAAACGGATTCTGCTCAGCAGCTTCCTGGGTTATCACCTCACCCACCTCTGCCTGGTTTTGCCAGAAATGGAATAAAAGACTCTTGAGATTCCCTCCATTTCGTCTTTTCCTTGTGCAAGAGAGGAAAGTCTAAACAAATTCATGGAGTGCTCAACCTTCCATTTTACTGGCTGAGGTCTGTTAGCATCTTGTAAACAAGATTTATTATTCTTTAAAAAACCCTCTTTGGTGCTGAATTCACATTTCACTAAAGCATCAAGCCTTGTCTTGGTTCCCAAGCTCAAAACCTTGGACGTGCCAGGTTTGGGGCTCCCCCGGAGCTGCCGTAATTTGGGACAGGAGATTCTCCTCCCGAGTTCAACACTCAATATTTCACTGGGGTTGTTTTTGAACTTGTTCCCGTGTTGGAAAACAGCAAAGACAAGTATTTGCTCTCCCTTTCACAGCTCCCTCGGGACTCTGATTAACCTGCCGCTCATCCCTTTCCTGAGGTAAATTCATGGCTTTGTTCTTTCCCTGTGTGGGAGGAGAAAATAAAATCTTTGCTATGAGTGCTCTGGGGATCTCTGCCGAGCTGGTGTGAGCTGCTCCTGGGGCTGGGTGGGCACCAGGCAGGTCCTGGCAGGGGTAAGGGGCTGGTTTGTACTGGAACATTGCGCTGCTGTTCATCCCGTCCCTGGAATTCCTGTGGGCCACAGAGCCAAGAGGAGGAACCGCTCGAGTGAAACTTGTAATAGACCATTGGACTGGAGAAATAACCTCCATACACCATCAAAAAGAGACTTTAGAGCTGTCTCTCAAACAGAACTGGGCAGCCCTCCCCAAACTCAAGCACTGACATCCCTCTGAGCAGTGGTGGAAACCCACGATGGGCCCAGATATTTAAAAAAACCAGGATTAAAGACCTGCCACGATGCAGCAGGGCTGGGATTTGGGACCATTTATTTGCTTGTTTCCAATCTCACCACGCCCTCCCCAAACGTGTGCCCTTTCTCCAGGGCTCCTCTTGATCTGCTGCCTCCTCCACACAGAGCAGAGGGCTGGGGGACGATGCCCCCACAGATGTCTGGGCTCTCTGCTTTGCCAAACTCGGGTAAATTCACAGCCATTATCAGAACACGCAAATTCCTTGGCCGGGAGAAGGAGGAAACGCACATTTCTTTTCTTTTTCATAATCATCTTTGCTACTCACAGGGCAGTTGGAATAATGTGTTCCCTTTCAAAGGAAAACAAAGGCATAAAAATAGAGCTTCAGAAGCCAGAACAGTGGCAAGATCTTTAAATAAATCCCCTCGGAATACTCGGTTTTCAACTTTGTTGCTTCAAATAGATTCACCATCGCACTTCCTTTCCAGAAGATGCTTTTGTCAGGTCCAAAACTAAAGGGCATTTAGTCAGAAGAGCTTTAGTGAGGCTGTTCCAACAACCGACTGCCAGACCTCGGCCACAACCGCTGTCCAGCTGTGCCCATGTACACTCGTTTTCCCTTGCAGCTTTCCTTGCTGCAGTTGTTCACTCCTTGCAGTTCTCCTCACTCCTGCTGTTCCATTGCTGCTGCATTTCCCTGCAGAGCAGGCTGCCCTTTATCCATACATGAAGTGATTCCAAATAATCCATTGCCCAAGGCAGTGACTATTTCTCTTTAGGGAAAGCCTCGTCGCTCGAACAACTCAACAGCTTAACAAACAAAGAAAACAGTGCCAAACTCTCTTGTGGATGGAAGAAGGGGGGAACCTCAGGATTGAATTGGTGGAATGAAATAAATACGTTGTCTGGGCAGTGTCCATCACCTCGTCCTCTCCTGCTGAGGGGAGGGAGGGTCACTGGAGCAGGGCTGGCATCGTCCTGGCTGCCTTGCAGCAAAGCCAACCCCCCTGGGATGCAGCCTGCAGGGAGGCACATCCAGGGAGAGCTCAGCCTGGGAATCTGGTGCCTGAGCTGCCCCAAGCTGCCTCCTTGGGACACCAGGAAGTACCCTGGTGACCCCAAGGAATGGCTCAAGCCCTAAAAATGAGGTTTTTTCCCTTTTTCCTGAGTCCAGTGAATAACATGGACTGCTCTTCTCTGTAATTCCTGTCTGCTCAAGGAAAATGCTGGATGTGAGCAATGGAATAGGTCAGGGAAGTGAGAGCACTGCCAGGCTGGCAGCGAGGATTTCACACTCCAGCAGATTGTTGTTGCCATTCCAGCACCTCCGGCATCGGGCTGGCTGCAGCACCAGCGCTGGGGCTTGGCAAATCCAGCCTTTGGGTCCTGGCTTTTCTACAAACTCCCTGTGTGAACGTTGGCAACTTCTTTAATATCCCTGAGCGTGATCCAAAACCTGGGGCAGTCAAGGAGAGTCTTTCCTGGAGCTTAAATATCCTTTCAACAGGCTCTGAGGTCTCTGTTTCAGTCTATAAAGTGGCAAACGTTCTGTGTTTCCTCTATTGGCTGCAAACTCTGCATGACAGGGCGTGTTCCTGGCTCTGAGGAGGGGTTTGTTCCTCTGATTTGGGTCGGCATTCTGGAGTTTCAAGGCAAACAGAACCCGTGAGCACCCCGCAGATACGGGGACTCGGCCGGGTGGCAAACTCCATCCTGCCAAACGCTGAGCTGCCCGTGTGTGGGAACACAGAACAGGAGGGCTGGGATGGCTCCTCTTTATCCTCTGCAGAAATGAAACCACCCAGAGAGGGCCAGGGTTAGTCTGGATGGGGGGTAAGAACAGAGATATTATTGTAGGATCATGGAATCCCAGAATGGTTTGGGTTGGAAGGGACCTTCAAGATCATCCAGTTCCATGGGCAAGGACACCTTCCACTGTCCCAGGGTGCTCCAAGCCCCGTCCAGCCTGGCCTTGGACACCTCCAGGGATGGGGCAGCCACAGCTTCTCTGTGTCAGGGCCTCACCAGCCTCACAGGAGGAATTTCTTCCCAATTTCCAATTGAAATCTCTCCTCTTTTAGTTTAAAACAGTTCCACCTTGTCCTATCTCTACCTGCTGTCCAAAAAGTTGCTCTCCCTCTTTTTAAGTCCCCATTAAGTTCTGGAAGGCCTCAGTGAAGTCCCCCCAGAGCCCTCTCCTCTCTAGGTATGACTGAAGCAGAAAGGAGGATTCCTGGAGGCATTTCCTGGTGTGCCAAAGGCTTTTCCCTCCTCAGGCAGCGTGGAGAGCCCAGCACAGCATCCCTCAGCTCGGAGCTGCCTCCTTTCCTGCTCCGTGCTGCTTGTCAAGGCAAAGCTGGGGCTGTTTGCACCTCTGCCTGCAGGATCTGGCAGGAACTCCTGTCTCTCCCCACTTTCCACCTTCTTCAGGAATCCACAATCCAATGCCTTCCCCGACCTCCTGCACAGCCTGAACTCAGAGATCCGCCGTGCGTTCCCGCATGGAAATGTCAGCCAAGGGATCCTCATTCCCAGCAAGCCACAGGGCTGGGGACAGCAGTTGCAAGCCAAGTGGGTCACAGTCCAAGCCCCCTTCTCACACACACTGTGCTCATGGCCTGAGCAAACCATGGAGTTCTGGAATTCTGCTCCCAGGGGGACGGTGCAGCTGTGGAGCTGAGCTGGGGCTGCTGCCCCGGGCTGGGGGAGGAAGTTCCATTGGGTCACATATGGATTTGGGAACAGTGGGAGCTCCGGGATGGGTCTGAGGTAGGTTGGATAACAGATTTGGGGGTCCTCAGCAGCCAAGGAGAGGATTACGTGGGACTGGAGCTGGGGGAAGCCTGGAGCTCTGGAGTCTCGAATGTCTGAGAGGAGGATTAGGGAGGGCTGGGATGGAGAAATGTGAGGAGTCAGGAAGGTCAGGCTGGGTGGGCACTGGGGCCGCCTGATCTCGTGGGTGGCACCCCTGTCCATGATCTAATTGAGGTGCCCCCTGACCCAAACCGTTCTGTGACCTGTCAAAGAAGGACACCCTGGGGACCCTCCCTGTCTCAGCACTCAGCATGAAGGCAAGCGCTGCTTTCCCTGTGCCTCTCTTTTTCCCCTCAAGGAAACTCAGTAACTCTGGGAATTCTGGCCCAGGGCTCCAGGTGTGGCATCTGGGCAGGGACAGAGGTGAGAGAGATGCAGGAGGGATCTGAAGCCCTGGGGTTTCACTCCTTTAACCACAAAAGCCTTCAGGTCCCCACACGGCCCAGGCAAGAGCAGGCAGGTCTCTCCCAGCCCTGCGTGCTCTGCTGCAGCAATCCACGGCTCCCGTGAGCTCTGCTCGTTTAAAAAGTGCCCATGGAAGCATTTCTCATGGAAACCCTTCCCAGCATATTTTACTGGGGAAGGAGTGAGTGTATTTATCTTAAGGGGTGCACCAGAAACCTGCCCCTGCCACCACTGTGATGTGAGGAGAGGGAACACGAGTTGTGGATCCTTCACTGCACAGGGAAAGACAAGTCCATGCCCAAGAATTCCCACAGCACTCAGCCTGATTTTGGGCTCTCCAGTAAAACTCATAGTTCAGGTGGCTTTTCCTCCTGCAGCTCTTCTCCTGAGGTCACACCTAAGGCTGTACAGCTGAAAAATGCAGATTTAGGATTCTTTTTGCCCAGCGGCGCTTTTTATTCTCCCAGTGCCACCCTAAGTTTCATTAACCTGGAGTTATCTGAGGTTGTGCTGTTGGATGAGCACGATAAAACCTCGTTGGGTCCTTTTCTTGAACACAGCCCTGTCCCAACAGGGTGCAGAGCCACCAGACCCAGCAACTCTGCTTATTTTAGGCCAGCGACAGCTGAGGGGCCACTGGCCCTGTGCAGATTCCTGTAACACGATGCCCACGTAAGGAACAGCCCAATTCATCCTGCGGCCCCAGGAATGTGTTGGGGAGTGCTCAGGGAGCAGCTGGCAGGGCAGGGAGGGCTCAGAAATCCCTCCCCAGCACCGAGCTGGGCTGAGCTGGGGCTTTGGAAGGCACGAGATGAGCAGGGTCTGTTAAACAGCTGCACGGGAGAGATGGAAAAACGAGAAGAAAGGAAAAAGAAAAGAAAGTGAGGCAGCCAGGGGGTCAGGGACAGCATGAAGCTGTGCCAGGGGAGGGTTGGGATGGATATCAGGGAAAGGTTCTTCCCCCAGAGGGTGGTGGGCACTGAACAGGCTCCCCAGGGAATGGTCCCGGCCCCAAGGCTGCCAGGGCTCCAGGAGCGTTTGGACAACGCTCCCAGGGATGCACAGGGTGGGATTGTTGGGGTGTCTGTGCAGGGCCAGGGGTTAGACTGGACGATCCTGTGGGTCTCTCCCAGCCCAGGATGTTCCATGGTCTCTTGTCCAGCACAGGGGGCACTCCCGGCTGTTCCGTGCAGAGGCTGCACTGGATTTGTGGTGCAGCAACAAGAGGAATCTGCTCCTTTCCTCGTGGTGTGTTGGTACCGGAGTGTTCCAGCTTCCTTGTGCTTTACTGGGAGTGAAGTGCTCCCCTTGGCCCCAGCCTGTCCCTGCTGTGCTCCCGGCCACCCCAGAGCTGGGTTTGTCACAGCCACCGCCCCACAGCCACTGTGGAGGGGACACAGTCCCGGAAAGGAACGGGCTCCTCTCCCACTCAGACTTTTCCAGGGAACTTGAGCGCAGTGGTTGAATGGTCCTGAGAAATCACTGCTGCCTTGCTGTGTGAGCTGCCAGGCACGGCAAGGAGCTGGAACCCGGGATTGGAGAGGGCTGGGGATTAACACCAAGGGCTCAGGCTCAGGCAGCCAGAAACCTTCAGCGAGATTTTCTCTTGGAACAGAACAGAGTGGTTGCCACTGAGACTGGGCAAGCAGAGCTCGTTGCTGTGGTGTTATTTTAATAGGGGTTGTGTAACTTTACCTTGTCCTGAACTCCCAGGCTTTTCTGGCTGGTAATAGGAACGCTGCCACAGCACGAGCCCAGGAGCAAGAACCCTTGGAAGCTTCCCAGGAAGGCTGGAGAATCAAAGATGTGCAGCTTAATATAGAGACAGAGTCTGAGCAGGCAGCAAACCGGCACGGGCTGGGGTGCAGGGCCGTGTGGAGTCACAGCATTCCTCACTTCCAGGGCTCCCTCTCCCGCCAAAGAGGCAGCCGAGGAAGGATTTCTTAATTTGGCAAAGGAATTTCTCGAATGGCGAAGAGAGGAGTCCTGAAGTGATTCCCACAGGGGTGATTTGCCCGTTTTCAGCCCAGGGCTGTGCCTGTCAGACTGCTCCCCACGGAGCCGTGTGTTTGAGACCGTCCTCGTCCAGCGGGGGAACATTCCACAGGCTGGGATGGGAAAGGGGATCGGGAGGTGCAGGAAAGGACGGTGACTTTTTCACAGCCACACACAAGAGTGGCAGAGCAAGGCAGGAAACCAGAGGGGATTTCACAGGGTGGGGCTGTCCCACAGGCAGGAGCCAGCAGGCTGCTCCAAAGGCAAGGATGCGGAGGGCAAAAGGGGAGTCTCCTTCTTCTGCCTCATCTGTCCCAATCCTGACACCCCATCCTTGGAGCACAGCCTTGAATTCCCAGGAAATTCCCCGAACAAGCCCAGCCACGTGCTCTGAATCTCCTTCCAGCAGAGCCAGCAAAAGGTTTGCAAGCAGCTTCTAATCCCACAAGTGATTCCTCCCAGCCTCTGGGACAGCTCTGAGCGCTTCAAAGTGAGCAATTGGTGTTATCCACGCGAGGATCCTGAAATTCCAGGGATTGTGCAGGATGGGAGAGGGACCTGCCAGCTGCAGGGCACGGTCCTTTCCTTCCAGAAGGGCTTGAACTCGGCCCTTGGCACCAAACACGTGCTCCCTGGGGCAGGGCACTCTTCTCACTGCATCTGCTGCTCTCTTACGGCTTAAAATGAGAGGCTTGAAAGAAAGAGCTTTCCAAGGAAACCTCCTCCTGGAATACTTGACTCAGACACTGACTAGACAGAAAAGCCACTCAATGGAAAAGGACTTTGTGTCGCCCCGTAAATCTTTCACCCGATGCCCTCCAGGGCACCAGAAGATCAGGGCGTGATCTTTTGTGAGAGCATTGCAGGGATGAAGAGGTGCAAACGCCAGTCCCTCCGCAGCTCCCTGTCACTCAGCTGAGCAGCTGGCCCAGCAGGCAGGGAACAGTGGGAATTCTTCTTTGCTGTCCTCCACAAGGACCTGTTCCTATGGAAAACAAACTGTTCCTCTTGGATGGGGCAGGATCAGCCCCCAAAATGAACTGGTTTGGCGTGTCCAAATCATCCTCCAGTGCAAGGGAGCCCAGCTCACAATTTACACGTGGCCTCAGGGAGGTGAAATGAAGGAATCTGGTCTGACCTTGCCCAAAGGTACGGGATAAGTCCCTGTGTGTTCTGTCAGCCTGCCCTGAGCTGCTCCTGCAGGACGCTTGGATTCACTGTGGTTGGAGGTGTTCCAGGAAAGACTGGACGTGCCATGGTCTGGTTGGGTCCCAGGTTGGACTCGAGGACCTCAGAGGTCTTTTCCAAGCTCATTGATCCTGTGATTCTGTAGTTCCCCCAAAGCCATGAAGCACTGGGATGTGCCCTGCCCAAAGAGCTCAGCACCACGTGGTGGGTCCTGCCTGTCCTTCCCAAAGGACACGCTCTGGTGCAAGGCAGACCCCAGCCACAGGTCAGAGCAGTCTCAGGATCATGGAGAACAACTCCTAATACCAGAATTCCTCTCTCTGGAACACATTGTGCAGCCTCTGCTTTCGGCAAACCTGTCCAAGCCATCCCACTGAAGCAGAGGCTGAACTTTGCTTGGAGCAGCCACTGGCTGTGGAAAACACTTGGGGGTGAGGAGAGAGGGAGCTCACATCCTATGGCTGAGTGCTCTGAGCTTTGGAAGCACCTGCAAGAAGCAGGATCCTGAAGCATCTTCCCTAATTTTCCCCTTTTGGTGTGGATTAAGCAGTGGCTCAGGAGGTCACAGTTTGATCTGAGCGTTAAAGCACTTCAGGAGAGACAGTTCCTGCTCAGGAAGAGTGAATTATTCCAGCACTATCACTGCCCAGCACATTTCTCTTCACTAATGCCACTCCATGGCTAGGAAGTCTCAATTCCGAGCCACACGTGTAAACATTTGGCCAGCCATTTATCCCGTGCACCATTTGTAGGGATGACAAGTCACTTAAATGGTGCGTGTAAGGCAGAAAACCCCACTACTGATTTAGTGGCTTTATTATTACCCTGTCAGTAAAATTAATGTTCTGTTTGCACAGAGCATCCATTCAGGCTCCCTATCTGCAGCAGCACAGGGGTTGGGATCGGGGCTGGGGCGTCCTGAGGATGGAGAGCTGCGATGTGTCCTGGCCTTTCCCAGGATTGCCTGGCGCTGGAAACGGCACATCCCAATTAGCGCCTTCAAAGGCCAACCAGAGAGCGACAGACAGGCCCGAGTGTGAATCCACAGGGATGATTCACCCGGCAATTGGCTCCTTTCCAACGGAATGGTGGGAATTTGTTTTTCGGTTCGAGTAGAGGAGCCTAAGGGAAAAGCATTGGAAGGAAAATATCGGCAACAGGCTCTGCAAAAGCAGAAACAAGCCGGCTCTGTTTGGTAACAGGAGGAAGGAAGATGCTCTCCCACGTCTCCCTGCCTCTCTGCGCTGTTTTCCAACAAGTACAGTCGGATATAAATCGGCAGGGAGCAGCAGGAGGGGCTGTTCCCAGGGGAAGAGTGAGGAAGGCATGGAATGATGTCCTGCCGCAGCCCCCAGAAGAAGTGGGTCCAGCCTCACCACTGGGGTCACCCTGTCACATCCAGACAGACTCAAGGTCACAGATCCCTGATCCAGCCAGGAAGCCAAGCCAGGATCAGCGAGGTACGAGGTTTGGCCAGGCTGGGACCAAAGGGCTTGAGCAGAGCAGGTGGCTCCAACAAGGGCCCTCCCAGCTCCTTCCCAACAGCCCAACACCTGGATACAGCTGCACCTGCACCAGAGCTGGCTGCTGAGGGCAGGCAGCCGCACACAGAATCCCAGAATCCCAGAATCATCCAGGTTGGAAAAGCCCTCCAAGACCGTTGAGTCCAGCCCGTGCTCGATCCCCACCGTGTCACCCAGCCCAGAGCGCCGAGTGCCATGTCCGGTCTTTCCTTGGACACCACCAGGGATGAGGACTCCAAGACCTCCCTGAGCAGCCCCTTCCAATGTTTAACAACCCTTTCCGTGAGGAAATTCCTCCTGAATTCCCTCCCTACCTTGTGGGGTGCTTTTTTAGAGATGGCTTTTGAAATCTTTTGATGTGGCGTCTTTATTTTCCTTGTGCTGGGGAGGTTGGGAGGGAATTAAGGGAGCCACAAGGAGCCTGTGCACCCTGAGAGACTCATCCTCAATTCAATTTACAGTTCCCTACTTCCCCTTTCAGGGAGAGTGCATATCCCATATCCCATATCCCAGTTGTCTGGAAGGATGCACGGCCACGGGGTACAGACGGCTGTAAATATTCCCTGGTGTGACGGCAGCGACCTGGAGGGGGGAAAATAAACTGTCAGCTTGGGAAGGGAAAGAACAAAGCCATTAATAAGAGCATCCAAACACGCTCTGGAGTGTGGAATTGCACCAGGAAAGGATGCAGGTGGCTTTTCCAGGGATCTCCCAGGGCAGCAGAGCCTTCCAGCACATCCCCTTGGGCAGGAGCCTCTGCAGGAGCCCCGCGGGGACGGGTGGACACTCAGGGAGCTCTCGGAATGAAGCTGGACCCTCCTCATATTCTCTGTGCTTCTTCCAAAGCGAGGATGCACCTGTGGGATTCCAGAGGGCTTTCGTGGAGAGGTGTCCACCTGAACTGACCACGGTGGGATGGGCTGAAAGGAAAACGAAACGCTGAAGGAGAACCAACTGTTACAGCACTTTAACTGGTGAGGTAACCAGGTATTTCCCTTTTTGGAGCAGATCATGACAGCCACAAACAGAGGGAAGCTGACCCAGCCTGACCTGCTTTGCCACCTCTCTTTACACCTGCGTTTGGTGAGGGCTCCCTTCATCAGGCGGGCTGTGTAAAGCGATTTATTCTGCCATTTTTGGTTAGTTCCCTGCAGGTTTCTGAACCTTTTACAGAGCCTTGGGTGAAGCTGCTGAGCCCCATCCTCCCCCTGGAGCTGGGAGGCACAGAACAGGGTGTCCCTGAACGTGAGGGACGCACATCCTGGGAGGGTTTCAGAACACAGTGGGACCAGGAGCTCGGTGACCTGATCCAACCTTGAAGTTGGCTGCTTTGAATGTGCCTATGATCCCAAATTCTCTGTGCTACCATAAGGCTGGGAAAGAGATGTTTTATTAAAA
This sequence comes from Ptilonorhynchus violaceus, assembly GCA_013397565.1. Classification (NCBI taxonomy): domain Eukaryota; kingdom Metazoa; phylum Chordata; class Aves; order Passeriformes; family Ptilonorhynchidae; genus Ptilonorhynchus; species Ptilonorhynchus violaceus. The sequence continues at coordinate 225,823 of VZRJ01003711.1, forward strand.
GCTGAAATGTTTATTCAGTCTCTTCAATCTGCAAGCTCAAGAAAGGAGAAATGACTTCTTTTTATTTATAATACAATTCTGATGTTTCAGGACTAATCTGATGCAGACTTTGATGTCTTCTCCGCCTTATGTTGTTTTTTTTTTAGTGATAAGGGCTTTGAAAACGAAAACCCCCAGGAATTATTAGTTAAAAAAGCAAGGCAAGTCCACTCCTGCTGACCTTTCCTTGTGGCTCTCGGAGGGACATGCTGAAATTCCAAGCTGCTCTGGAATCTGACTGCAGGGAGATGCCACAGGAGCTCAGTTCTGCGGGAAGTGCTGCCTCCGGCTCCAAACAGAGCCCAGGGCTCCCATAACTGCTGGAACCTGTGGAAGGCACTGGCAGTGGGAATGCTGGGAAGAGGGGGTTTGATGCATTAGGAAGGGACAATCGCCCAGCGGAGATGGATCAGGACACATCTGGGTGTGGAATGTGGAGATGCCATTAGTGAGCGACGGTGTATATTATAATTATCATTATAAGTATAATTAACTACGCAATTAGCACATGGGATGAGTGGGGTTTCCCTTCTGTTTAGCATGGAAATGGAATCATTAACCAATTCTTTACAAGCGTGATGTATGAAAGAAAAAAAACCCCAAACAATAAAATGGAGAATCCACAGCTTAACAGGGACATGGAAATGCTGCACCAGGAAAGATGGGAATGCAGTTTCCAGACCCTCTTTCCAGAAGGCATCACCTCTCTCCATGAGGAGTTCCTGGCAGCTGCCCTTGTTCCTGTGCCTGCATGAAGGAACCTCAAGGGTGAAATCCCATCTGGTATCAGGGAGTGAGGGAAGCTGGCAGCTGGAAGAGAGCACACTGGAACATTAACGCCGTTAATTCTGGTGAGTGACCCAAAGCAGAGCATGGAAAACCCAAAATGATCAATATCCTTCACTGTGAGCTGGGTGACAATGGAAGGAATACAGGAAAAAGTTGTAGGAAGAGCCTACATGGATGATCTTTTAGAGCAGACCGAGGTGAGAAAAAGGCTTGAGAGAGGAACATCCAAAATTAAATCTGTCATATGGAACTGAAAGATCAGCCTTATACCTGTTTTTCTGAAAATGCAGGGCTTTAGAGGAGGTTTTAATTTTTGTTTTCTTTATTTTGTATTAATTTCTTTTATTTTAATGTACTTCTGGGTTTAAGCTCCTGCTGCTGTTTCTTTGCTTCAGCCCCAAAGGTGTGTAGAACCCAATGTCCACATAAATGCTCTCTGTAAGAAAAGCAGGGTTTGGTGGGGAGGCATCCAGCAGCTGAAGCAGAAAAAATGTCACTTTATAAATCCTTCATCCCCTACATCTTCCCAGAAATGTTTTTCAGCAACTTCCTTATGGAAAATTAAACTCTGGCAGGAAAAACCACTCACGTAACTCCTGGAACAGCAGGGCTTGCCTTGCCTTCTTTTCCCGGTTTGCCTGGGCTCAGAGCTAAATTAAAGCAAGGAAACATCTCTCAGCCATGTGAGGATGGAGCCTGAGGGGTACAAGGGTGGAGAAGCATCAGGAAACGAGTCAGGGGCTTCTGGGACCGTCGGGAAGAGCAGAGCACTGCGGAGAGCTCCTCTCCTGAGGCTGCCTGAGACTCCTGTCCCAGGGTCTGTGCCAGCTTCCCTGCATCCCATTCCTGTGTTTGGAATACTCAGGGGAGGCTGGAAGGGAGTTTTCCTCCTGTTTCCCACAGCTGGAGCTGCTGCTGCCATCCCCAGGGGGTGTTTGCCTGTCTGAGGGTGCTGCCCCTGCCCCAGGGATCTGTGGCCGTGCCCATCTGGCATCAGGGACGCTTCAGGCGCTCAGGGAGAAAGGCCAGAGCTGGGATCAGAACCCTGTAACCCTGTAGCAAAAAGGTTTTCTGGGATTTACCACAAATCCCAAGTCCCCTGGGCAGGGACCCGGAGCTTGGATCATGGGTCACCGGTGCAAGGGTAAAAGTTGGGGTGCAGTGGCCATCAAAGTGGCCATCTTAATGGGCAAGTGGTTCTGGAGAGCCCCTTTGAGGCCACACAGGAAACAGCCTCGTCCTGGAGAGCTGTCCAAGGGCACAGAATAATGGAATTGTGGAATCCAGAATGGTTTGGGCTCGAAGGGACCTTCCAAACCATCGAGCTCCAGCCCCATGCCGTGGGCAGCATCCACCATCCCAGAGCAGGAGCACCCCGCAAACGGAACGGGGCAGAGGGAAAAATGAGCTGAAATCCTTTTGGTCGGGGCATTTCCAGGAGAATGTCAGGGAATAGGTCTCTCCCAGGGCCCAAAGAGTCACAAAAGGAAGATCCTAAGAGGATGAGACACAAAGAGAACACAAACGCAAGGTGTGGGCAGGCTTGGCCTTTGCCAGAGCCTGGGGACAGGCAGAGCTGTGCACGGGTGAGGAGAGCATCCATGGGGAAAATCACAGCCCCAGCACAGCCACGAGCAAATCCTGGGAGCCTCCTGCTCGGCTCTAGTCACAATGGAAAAGGAACAGTCGGCCGGGGTGTGTCAGGGGCATTTCCCAGCCCACGCTGTGGGATATGAAGGGAATCCTTGCTGGAGGGATTTCCTGTCTGGGGGATGCTGCAGCCCCTCACTCACGGGGCTGGGGATGAGCGGGAACCTGGGGTAGGGCTGGAGTGTGACATTTGGGGAGCCAGGATGGCTCCACAGCCCTCCTCACCCTGGGTGGGCTGCTCCTCCCAATCCGCTGTGACTTTGCACGTGGTTTTGGAGAAAAGTGACTGACAGAATATGAGGGACCAGCTCTCCCCTTCCTGCTTCACAGAGCTCAGTTTATCCTCTCACTCAGCTTTGTTCGAGGAGCCCAAGGTGTGGGAAAAGCTGTTCCCAAAGGACTGGGACGAGCTGCATTTGATTTCCAAATGTTGCTGCTGTCGTTGGCCAACAGTTATAAATAGGTGGGACTGCCAAGGCTGGCATCACACCCAACCTGTTCGAGGGAAGGAGAAGAAAAGCAGCTTTTGCCTGCAGACTTCGATGTCCTTTGTTTCCAAGTGACAGCACCCTCAGCCCATTCCCTGCCGCTGCTGGTGCGGAGCACTGCGGGAGATCCCTGCTCTTATCCCACTTCTGGGAGCTTTGCTCCTGCCCCTCCTCACAGGGACAGCGTTCAGGGTGAAATTCCCTGGTCAGGGTGAAATTCCCTCTGGCTCTGGTGTGTTGCTGATCGCAGGGTTCAGGAAATGGAGCTGCAGGAAGGGCTCAGCCTGTGAGGGCAGGTCTGTGAGTGCTGTAGAGTTTCTTATTTCCCTTGGATTCAGCAAAGCCATGATGATTTATGGAAGTTTGTGGTTCCCTCCCAGGATTCTGGGAGTCCAGGCAGAAGGAGGCCTAGGCCCCTTCCACCTTCAGAATCTTGAGAATTTTTTAGGTTGGACAAAACCCTTCAGCCCATCGAGTCCAACCCTTCCAGCAGCCCTGCCAAGCCACTAAACCCTGTCCCCAAGTGCCACATCCGCTCATCTTTTAAATCCCCCCAGGGTATTGTTGCTTCAAAGCTTAAATTAGCAGTTTTCTTCCACGATGGGCCTCTTGTTAAAACCCAAATGTTTTGTAAATCACACCAGCATTCCCTGCAATGCTGGTCTCCTGAACAGGTTTCTTTTCTTCACCGTGTGGTTGGAGTGACATTGTCACAATATTTATCTGTTTCTCGGCTTGTTTTGCTGCTGCCATTGCTGCTGAAGAGTGCTCTTGTCACTCTTGAAAAATTCTCGGTGTGCTTGTAGTGCTGAGAGGGAGAAACTTCCACGTATTCCCACGGGAACTGACTGAAGGATCACTGAGCTGATAAAATGAAACCCTGCTGGGCCAGACACACCTAATTTCAACGTTTGTGGGTTGTGGGAAGAGCTGGTGAGTGCAGCTGCTTCCCCAAACAGGAGGGGAAATGGCAGCGGTGTTATTTGGGAATGGGGGTTGGATATTGGCCTGTCCTTCTGCCCCCTCCCCACCACTGCTCCTGCTGAGCTTCATTCCCTACACACTCCTCATTCCCCACACACCCCTCAATCCCTACAAACCCCTCATTCCCTACACACCCCTCATTCCCTACAAACCTCTCATTCCCACCCACTCCTCTCATTCCCTACACACTGCCCATTCCCTACCCACTCCCCATTCCTTACAGGACAAGTGTCTGCACAGAAAAATTAGCCCTGGTCACATTCACCCACTGTTTTTAATATTACGCCTCCTCTGAAATAGTAAAACTACTGTAAAATAATAGAATTACTTCCACCTTCCACCCACATTTCATCATCACCACAGTGCACTCTGGTTGGCTTTAATTTATTTTGCTAACAATTAAAATGTGTGCCCACTTCTGCAAGCTCTTTAAATCCAATACCACTTCAGTCTTCAGACATTTCTACCGAGAAAATAACGGGGTTTGTACCGAGCAGATGAACTTCTTGATTATTGAATTCTGCGAAAGGTCACATCCTCCCTGGCTGTTTTTTTTTTAATTACTATTTTGCAATTTTCCTCATGTAGGACATTTTGTGTTCTACAAGTTTATGGGTTTCTAAATGCTTTTTTTGTTTGTGTTTCCCTCCAGATGAAGATGAGAAGGTGTTTCATAAAATCCCAGAACGGTTTGGGTGGGAAGGGACCTTAAAGCTCATCCAGTTCCGTGGGCAGGGATACCTTCCACTATCCCAGGTTGCTCCAAACTCCATCCAACCTGGCCTTGGACACTTCCAGGGATGGGGCAGCCACAGCTTCTCTGGGCAACCTGTGCCAGGGCCTCCCCACCCTCACAGGGAACAATTCCTTCCTAATATTCAGCCTAAATCTCTCCTGTTTTACACCCCTGTGCCAGCTGATTCACAGGAGAACAAAAGAACATTCCTGGGATACAATTTGTGTACCACTTTCCAAGGAAACTGAACAGGAAAGGGAAGCAATTTAGGACATGAATTAATGTTAGAGCATCTCTAGGCTTGGGTGATTATTTCAGAAGGTAGCAAAAAGGAAATAAAAGGTGTTTTTCTCAGTCTGGTAATTCAGGGGCTGGGAGAAATAGCAGTGATCCTCTGCCTTCCCCTGCCTGACTCCTCCCTGCTCCCACATCCCTGTGGGAAGGGGAGCTGGCAGCAATCTGTGCCGTGTCTGCACTCCCCGTCATCCCCTCCCGAGAAACCTCACACTTCCCCCGGGGCCCCATCCCCTGGGTGTGACCTCCCTGCACTCCAGAAATACCTGGGAAAGTCCTCCAGCCTCCAGGTGTGAGGTAGGAGGAGGCAGAGCAGGAGGTGTTTTCTTTCCTGTTTCTTTTTAGTTGTTCTGTTCACTTGTTTCTCCTTCTTCCAGTGGATAACGGGAAAGGAAAGTGGATTTTTGTCAGCTGAAGGTTTATTTCGGCGGTAAGGCATGACCGAGGAAACGGGTCTGCGATCCCAAATGTTATCTTTAGATGGAGAGAGACATATTTCCCACTTATGGAATATTTTCCACATATATCCCTACGCAGAAAATGTATTTGTATGGAGAATATGCCTTGCAGGGCATCCACTTATGCATCAGTGTGAGGTTGTTATCACTGAAGGAGGAGTTCAGGGATCCTGAAATGTCCTGACCCTGCTGCACCAGGGACCTGAACACACTTTCTGAGCTTTTTTTTTATCCTGCTGTTCCCAGTTTGACCTTGCCCTTTGGATATGAATGGGAAAACTTGTTCTGCTGTTGAAAAAAATGGTGTTGTCACTCAAATGACCCTGAGAATGAAGTACGAGAATCCCAACCTGATTAAATTTGCCCTGTGAGCTACAGTGGTGGGAATGGAGGGGGATAGAGGAGCGGGGGGAGGAGAGCTCCATTGGTTTGGGGGTTGAAGGCAACTAAAGGATTTGGAAAAGCTGTGGATGTCTGCTGGCATCTCTGTCAGCCTCCAGCCTGGCTCTCCGGCCTTCGGGAAAGCCTGGATGTGTATCCCCGTGTCTCGTTTCCAGACAGGCCACCACAGCTCCAGCGTGTTCACCTGGGCTCAGAGCCCTGGGAAATGCCTGGCTGGGGAGGCTCAACAAAACCTGAGGTGTTTGCAGCGAGCCCTGAATCGCTCCTCTCCAGCCGTCCCCACCAGCCACACGAGCTCTTCAAAAACCGGCTCAAACCCAGCAATAACAGCTAATAAAAAATGCATTCCCGAAGAAAAAGAGTTTCTAAAAATGTGTTCACAGGACACATCCGTTGAATCCAAATGAGGGGTGAATACAAACCCTGCTGTCTGCGTCCTGGCCTCGGATAAAATGAGGAGAAACGCGTTTTCTTTTTTTGTTCCCTCTCAGTTTTCCTCTCAAATGCGAACAAACAAGCACATGGAATTGTGCTCCCGCTCCTCTCATCCTCCCGCACTTCCAGGAAGAGCTCTTGGACATTTTCATTTCAGCAGATCAAACAGCAGAGATTCCCTCTTTATCTCCTTCCTTCCTTCTTCCTTCTTCCTCCTCCTGTTCCCACATTCCCGTTGCTGGCACTGCTGAGGCCCCGCCTCGAATCCTGGGGGCAGTTCAGGACTCCTCAGGACAAGAGTAAAGACACTGAGGGGCTGGAGCGTGTCCAGGGAAGGGGCTGGAGCACCAGGAGCGTCTGAGGGAGCTGGGAAAGGGGCTCAGCCTGGAGAAAAGGAGCCTCAGGGGGGACCTTCTGGCTCTGCACAACTCCTGACAGGAGGGGACAGCTGGGGGGGGGTCGGGCTCTGCTCCGAGGGAACAGGGACAGGATGAGAGGGAATGGCCCCAAGTTGTACCAGCGAAGGTTTAGATTGGATAGCAGGGAAAACTTCTTCATGGAAAAGATTGTTGAACATTGGCACAGGCTGCCCAGGGCAGTGATGGATTCCTCATCCCTGCAGGAATTAAAAAGCCATATAGAAGTTTTTGGGGGAGGTGGTTTAGGGGTGGCCATGGCAGCGCTGGGTTAATGGTTGAACTCGATGATCACAGAGGTCTTTTCCCACCAAAATGCCTCCGTGATTCTCAAGGATATTGTGGGAACATTTGCCTGCACACACAGCCCTGTGGGAATTATTGGGTGGTTGGGAATTGGACGTCCACATCTCCTGGTGCTTGGGACTCTGGGGAGAGTCATTGGCTGAGTCCAGGGGATGTTCCAGCAGGCGGAACCCTGCCCGGCACAGCCAGGAGCTGCAGGCTCACAGCAGGCACAGCTCCAGCAGCCCAGGAGGTGTGCACAGGGCACCCCGGGGTGTCCCCAAGCTTTGACCACCTCTCATCCAAATGGGACCGCTCAGCTCCTCCAGCAAGGAACTCCTCTGACCTGGGACATCCATGCGGCCACCTCCAGCACCTGCCACAGTCCCTGCACAGGAAAACTGCTCCAGTGGGCCGTGGAGAGTCTGCACTGGCTCCTGAAGGCGCTTGGTTTTCCCTAAGGATGAAGGAAACTCCCTTGGCACCCATCCCTGTGCTAGAGCAGGGCACGGAACCACGCGCGGTGCGGCGCAGCAGGCGCTTCTCATCACGGGTCTATTGTTGCGAGGAGAAAGGAATTCCTTGCACAGAATAATAATCTTTAGGGAGGTCTGAATCCAATCTGAGCATTTCCCGTGTTTTCAGTTTGATATTGTCCTCACAAACGCAGCTTTCCTGCCATCCAATTTGAAACTTCCAGCGTTTCTCAAACCTTAGTGCTTGGGTTGCATCCCAAGCCCAGATTTAGCAAAATCAGAGGAGCCTGGGGCTAGGTTGCAGCCTTGTAATGTTTTCTAGGAGAATTCATTCAGAAAGCACTGTGATAATGAGAGGCTGCATTAACAAGAGAGTAAGCACAGTGTCAAACAGGTGCTGGTCCGAAATCCAGGCAAGGAGGTGCAGAGGATGTGGAGACTCATGGGGCTTTGTGTGCTTCGGGGATGTTGCTCCAATTACCTCTGTTATTTACTGCAGGGACAGGCTCTGATTGTCAAACCCCAGAGATGGATGCTCAGTGTCCCGCTGCCCCCACCAGAGCCTGGCCGGGCAATCCAGGGTTTGGTGGAGTCCAAGATCAAAACAAGCCTGGAGTGTTTATGGGATGGGAACCCCACGTGGAGGGGGAGCCGGGCCCCATGGATTTCTATGTCTGTGCGGGTAGGAGTATATTTTTCCAGGTGTGGAGGCTACTGAGTGTTTAGAAAGCTGTTCCTGAATTTCCCAGGAACGTTCTCTGGGAATAAAACCAATCCAGCCCCATAAGGCTGAAGTGCCATAAAGCAGAGAGCTCCAGATAAGGAAATAGGACCGTCCTTCCTTATCTCCACTCGTCCTAACAGGTGTCCTTGGGCTTGTAAATTCGTGTGAGGGGAAGGAAGGAACAGCCCGAGGTATCTTTAACCTTCTCACAAATCTTTCCCAGGGTGGAAGGATTGATGTCACCTTTGATAAACACTGAATTGTGGCCGGGGTCCCTTTTCCCACTGAGCCGATTCCTCTGGAAAATGTGGCTGCTGTCCCTTGGGCTGTGTGTGCTGCCTGTCCTGGGTCACAGTCCATGTCCCTAAAATAAAAGCCAGGCAGGTTTATCCAGTGAAATGCCCAATTCCTCAAAAGTTTGTAATTCCACGAGAGACAATTTGCGCGCCTCCGCCGTTCCAACTGTTCCAGTTTTATTGCAGCCAGGCCAGAAAGGCATGTTGAAAATGAGGTGGAATTATCCTTATTTGTCACTTTTGTGGGAGGGAAGGATTGTTCCATGAGACCTTCATTCCTGGTGCCTGTGGATACCTGGGCTGATCACGTTTGTGCAGAGCAGGAGCTGTGGCTCAGCGTGAGAATCATTGGTGCTGCTGGAGACAGAATTGCCGAGTTCACCCCTCTCTGCTCCTCCTGAGAGGGGGATTTGTGGTGGAATGGGGGCTGTCTCATTATATTAGCCTAATTTTTGTGTGTGTGCACCATTCTCCATGAAAATGAGCGTTTCTCTCTCATCCCATCGTGTTGTCATGGAAATTGCTTTTTTTTCCCTTCTTTTTTTTCAGGAATCCTGTGGCAATGAAAGTGCTTTGCCTCGCTGGCAGCTCCCAGCCAAAACAGTTCTGTGGAGCTGCTGAAAGCTGGGACACGTCCCACCCCTGCTTCTGGCACTGCATTTTAGCATCTCCAGCTTCCTCAGGGATCGGGAACTCATCCTGGCTGTTCCACTCACTGCCTTTCTGCAGGGAAACCCCAAGAACCTGGAGAGCCCAGCTGGCTTCTGCATTCCCAGCCACACTCCAGAGCCATCTTGGTGGGTACCACAATTCCTCCATGTGGGAGTGAAAGGTTATCCAAAGCTTTGATTACTTGGGATATCTCTGGTGCAAGCAGCTTTGCGATGCCGGGTGTCAGCAACCTCAAAATCCTTCAGAAGGGATTCAAGTGTCACCCGCTCTGGATTGTGGAGTGTGGGTTTGGGCACAGGAGCCCAGGAGCATCCAAGGGAGGCCTCTCTGAAAATGCCAGAGAAGCTCCCATCTCTGACAATTCCTTTACTTGCAGGGGAATGGGAAAACAAAGGTGCCATTCCAGGGTCTGTCCTTTCTGTTGGATATTGTGTGTGCTTCAAGTTTCCTTTCCAGGGTTGTGGAAGCAATTCTAACTTTGGGGAAGAAAAAATAATTAATTTATTTCTTCTCATGCCGTATTTCAGACGTGGGGAAAGGAAGAGGTGAAACATGGACTGACAGGGAAGGGAGGTCAGTGACAAGTCTGGGCAGTGGATGATCCGTGTGAGGTTTTTCTCTAGGATTTAAGAGGTGTTAATGAGCACTGAGTTCCCAGGCACCTACCCCGAAACTTGGCAAAGTGTCCCTAATTTTCCTGCGTTCACTGGATGCATTTTCCCCTTTCCACAAAAAGAGCCAAGTGAGGTTTTCTATTAAAGGGAGAGGACTTGGGGGAAGCAGAGAAAAAGGGTAACAAAAGCACCTGAATGAGAAGGAGCCAGTGGATGGTGTCCCCTCCCAGAGCCAGGCTGGGCTTTTTGAGTGCCCTAAACCTCCCCTCCCGGTTTAGGGCACTCAACCCCACAGTGGGGCGAGGTGCCCTGGCTGAGCCCCCAGGGCTGTGTTTGTGGCTGCTCCTCATTCCCTGTTCCCACCCACGAGCAGCTCCTGCAGCTCCCTGGCTCCCCGTGCCGGTTCTGGCAGCCTCGCTCACAGTTCCTTATTTTAGCCCTGGGAGGGGATGTGTGACACGGAGGGTTAAAAGCTCCCAGCTCACACCAGCCCTCTCCGGGGTTTTTTTCCTGCGTGCACAAGGCTCTTATTCCAAGTTCTTTGCCTTCCCCTGCTTTTCAGGCTCTGATCTTCATACCCCAGTACTGGGAACTGGTGTGGTGCTTGTCAGGTGTCCTCCTTTGGACCCTCCACGCCCAGACACTGCTGCTGGGGCCATGGGGAGCTGGGGGAGGTCCCCAGGACAGGTCACAGATCCCACAATGGTTTGGGAAGGACCTTAAAGCCCATCCAGTGCCACCCCCTGCCACGGGCAGGGACACCTTCCACTGTCCCAGGCTGCTCCAAGCCCCATCCAACCCAGCCTTGGACACTTCCAGAGATGGGCCAGCCCCAATTTTCCATTTTTTCAGCAATGAAGGCCCTGATAGGACGAATTGTTGTGTTTTCTCTTGCAGTACTTTTGGCTCTGTGTCTCAGAGTGAGGAAATGGGATCACATTTCTGTGCCCCCAAGGCCACGACACTGAAAAGAACCCCAGTGGCTGGAGAAAGGGTCTGGAGCACCAGGAGCGGCTGAGGGAGCTGGGAAAGGGGCTCAGCCTGGAGAAAAGGAGGCTCAGGGGGGACCTTCTGGCTCTGCACAACTCCTGACAGGAGGGGACAGCCGGGAGGGGGGGCGGGCTCTGCTCCCAGGGAACAGGGACAGGATGAGAGGGAACAGCCTCAAGCTGTGCCAAGCGAGGTTTAGGTTGGATATTAGGGAATTTTTTTCCCCTGAAAGGGTGGTCAGGCATTGGAACGGGCTGCCCAGGGCAGTGATGGAGTCACTGTGCTTGGAAGTGTTCCAAAAACCTGTGGATGTGGCACCTGGGGACAGGGTTTAGTGGTGGCCCTGGCAGTGCTGGGTTAAGGGTTGGACTCAGTGGCCTTGGAGGGCTTTTCCCACCTCGGGGATTCTGTGATTCTCGGATGGTGCAGGGCACTGTCCTCACTTTAACAACGTTTGGCTGCTCTCAGCTCACCAGGACAGGGACCCACTGGAAAAATCTGCCAGCAGCTCTTCTCCAGGAAAAGAAAATTTCATTGAAGCCCATTTTTCTGAATTGAATGTTGTAACTGCTCTGCAGGAGGCTTCAGTTCCCCAAAGCTGCACCAAATACCAGTGAGGGCTCGCCAGGGACATGACCACAGACAGGAACTGAAGGAGATGTGCAGAGGAACCCCATCCCAAACCAGTTAGACGTGCAGATGCTCTTTAATTCAGCGCAGGTAATCAGTGTGATTGAGCAGGAAAGGGCCCTAAGTGCTCGGCACAAATCCCCACGTGGGTGTGGAACTTGTTCTTGCCGTTATTAGGTGACTTCAAATCACTTCCTTCACTTTTCCAGGCAAGAAACACCCTAGAGATTATAGGAAGGGGCACAGATTTAAAGGGACAATCAAAGAACACACGAGCTGTAGATTAAGGATAAAACGCTCTTTAGGAAATGCTTTTCAGCAGCTTTGCTGATGGATAAACTGAAATAAAGCAATTAAATCAAAGGGACTGGAAACAAGCAAAGATGATCCTGAAGGTTGAACCCCTGTAATAAACACCTGCCACTTGGATGTGCCTTTTGTTTGCAGCAGGCAGATCTGCACGCTGTGTTAGCACATGACTGCGTGGAAATTGGTATTTCCAAGCATTTCATTTCCCTTGTAGTCATTTAAATAATGTCAAATTGAGCATGAAGCTGCCTGGATTCAATTGCTGCCATCAGGAAAGAAGAGTGAGTGGGCTGGGGAAGGTTGTCCTCCCTCCCAGAAGCTGCCCAGTGAAGGAAACTGCTCAGGGTGAGGGCAAGGAGACGCTGCTGTTTGTGTGCTGCTAAATTCTCCTTCAGTCCATGCCCACTGCTGGCTGACTGCACACGGTTTAACTCGGGCAAGCCAGGCAGGAGCTGTTAGCTGGGAATGGGAGCTCCACTTGGAGCCAGGCTGGGCAGGTTGGAGCCACCGGGATGGTGGAATGTGCCCCTGAGCATGGCAGGGGGTGGAACAAAATGAGCTTTAAGGTCCCTTCCCACCCAAACCGTTCTGGGATTCTGTTGCAGATGGGTGTAAGTGGATTCCTGTTTTTCCTCCACACCCATTCCCTGTCTCCAAACCCCACTGATCCTGCTGGTGTTGTGCCCAACCCACAGCAAAGCGACTCGGGGTCCAGGCTGTGCTCTGCAGGAAACACGGAGAGAGCAGGGGAGAGGGAGGGGATGAGGCTGAGATTGGCTCCCTTGGTCCAAATGCCAAGGTCAGGGGGTTCACCCCTGGATGGGCCATCCACTGAGGAGCTGGACTCAGTGATCCTCCCAGCTTAGACTGTTCTGTGTTCCTTTTCCTCTTGGAATCCTCTAAACATCCTCCCCCAGCCCCTCTGCTCCCATCCCAGCACTGGAGCTCACCCGAGCGCCCACAGCCATGGAAGTTTACCAAGATTCGGGAAAACACTCCCAAAGCTGGTGGGGGAACCCCCCAGGGATCAATATTCTCGTTTATCACCACATCAACAGTCCTGGGGAGCTGGCTCATCCTTGTCCCACCTTCCTAAAGAGCCCTGGCAGGGAATGAGATCCGCATGGTTCCAGAGTGGGCACGGGACTGGCAGAGCAGCCGAGGCTGCCCGGGAAAGGGGATGTTCCTGTTTCCAGGAGTTCCCATGGAATAAAGTCACCTTTGTAACCAACAATAAAAGCAGATTAAATGCCAAAGGACTGGGAATGCTCCCAGTGAAGAATACTGGAACGGTGCAGAGTGCAGAGAATTATTTAAACATGTAAGTGAAATTCCAGTGGCTGGATGGGGTGACCCAGCCTTTGGGAATGGGCTTCTAGCACAGGATTGGTCAGAACCAGGATTTTCAAACACAATATTTATTTGTACTCGATGTGATAGCAAAAAATGGCTGAATTTTGAGCAAACAGAACTCTTTTCTTAACATTTTTATGCTATGGACCTGTTCAGAAACAGTTCAGGGTTTTTTCCCCCCCCCCCCCACTTTTTTTCCCCCCTGGGAATCTCAAATATTAATTTACCCTTTAAAATCAGAATTTTACCTTCGATTTTTTTATTTGTTTGTTTTCCTATCACTTAAAAATAATGGCTTCTTGATCTGAACACTTGGTTACCTGCACATTTCCCATCAGGAATTCATTAACTGAAGGAATACAGAGAGCAGCCAGCACTGGGAATCACAAACAATCTTGGCTTGAGTGAGACTCGCTCTTGGATATGAAATGTGAAATAGCAGCATAGTTAATAGCTTTGTGCATTTAAAAAAATCAGGAAAAATGCCTTTTCAGCCCTGCAAATGAGCACGTTGAGGGGTGTGTGCTGCTCACAGCAGTGGGAGATGTTTTGCTTTGCCTTGTTTTGCTGCTGCCGCCTGGTTATTTCAGCAGCACTTAAAATACAGCATTTAAAACATCCCCCAATCACTGGGAAAACAAATATTAGAGCAGCTCGTGAGTGCTCAGGGCCAGGATTTAACGGTATTGTGACAGAAAGGGACGTTTCCCCACCCTAACTCACGCAGGGGGTGAAGGCAGGGACAGGTTTGCTTTCATTTTTCCATCCGCCGTGAGCATTTTTGAGGGAAAGGACAGGATGGCGTGGGGGATTATGGATTTCCGTACCCTGTTGTCACCTCACCCCACTGCCTCTCGCTCGGGAGAAGTTTATCTGCAGAGCAGACATTGATTTCGCTCCGTGGACTTGTCTGAAGGTTTAATTAATGTTATGTTCAGCCTGCTTTATTTATTCCTGTCGTTGGCTTTATAGCGGTGGTGCTCCCGACTTCCTGCACTTGTGCTTGAGAGGATGTGGGAATATTGTTAAATCTCCAGTGTTGCAGCCATCGTGCTCCTCAGCAATGTGTGGCATTCAGAACGTTCCGTGAAAAGTGAGTTTTAGAAGGAAAAACTGAGTTTTGTAAAGAGTTCGTTTCAGGAACTCCATTTCCAATTCTCCTTCTATGTATGGGTTTGTGTAGAAGAAAAAATAGATATATTTCTGTATGAGCTTTCTAGATGTACTTGTGCTGCTTTTTTCATTTATCATTCCTTTGTAATTATTACTTTTCTCCCTTTTCCATTTTGCCCACATAATTTAGATCCAACTCCAGAAAGGAGATTTGTGGTGAATCAGCCGCTTTGTGGTTCTTTTCCACCTTTCTCACCAAGACTTGGGAAAAAACAGAATTCACAGAATCCCAGAATGGTTTGGGTTGGGAGGGGCCTTAAAGCTCATCCAGTCCCACCCCTGGGATACCTTCCACTATCCCAGGTTACTCCAAGCCCCATCCAACCTGGCCTTGGGCACTTCCAGGGATGGGGCAGCCACAGCTCCCATGGGCTGTGAGAAGGCTGCTGGTAGATGGGAGTGGTGGAAACTGCTTGAAAGAGTCAGAAAAATCATGTGGGAACAACCAGGAAAATGTGGAGCTTCCCTGGGGCCAGGCTGGGATTCTCCATGTGGGTTCTCACCACTGGGACATGGAGCAGCAGATGTGGGACATGTGGGGCTGAAGCGTCCCCCAGATTCCCTCCCTTGACCCCACCAGATTTTCCAGCCCCTCCTGGCTGCTGCTCCCCTGTTCCCAAGCTTGCCAGGCTGCCTGGATCACGGATGTGCTCCGCAGGGGGATGGGAGAGCAGGGCGGCCTCCTGGGAATTGGGGTTTATCCCACATCTGTCAACACGGGGAGAAGGGAATTCAGCACCGAGAGCTGCATGGGTTTTGTTTCCCCTTCACTGCTTAGATCCCATAAGCAAATGACACTTCCAAAAGCCTTATTGAAGGAAAATATTAAATGTCCTGGAACAGTTTTTGGGTTGGTATCAGGGGAACTCTGTAAACTGTCTCGTAGAGGTGACTCTGTGCTTAAAAGCCTTACCCAGCGTCAAGAACAACATTCCCTGCTTGAATCATGACACTGGGACTCTGTTCCCTCTGCCCCAAGGATTCTCCTGCTGCTGTCCCACGGTGGGACCTGCTCAGATCCCCCTGTAACCTGTAAGAGCATCCCCCAGGGGAAAAAAATAAATTAAAAAAACAACACCCAACACGCAGAGGCGGGCGGCTTCACGGCACGATGAAACTTATGCAAACAGAGATCTCCGAAAAAACAGAATTAATAAAATATGCCCTGCCCATGCATTATGCAACACTCCTGCCTGCACAGTGCCATGCCAGCCTTCATTTCATCCCGGGCTGGGGAGCAGTGGTGGGGCTGGAATCGCTGCAAGCATTGGTGAGCGGCCACCTGCGAGTGTTGGCACACACCTTCTCCTCCCCTTTCTCATTTCTTTGGTGTGCCTGACTCCCACACAGGGCGTGGGGAAGGGGCTGGGAGTGCACAGATGATTTTTGGAATGCCTTGGAGGTTTGGCTTGAGCAGTCCGTGGTCTGGGAGGAGACACAAAGGAATGAATGCAGCAGCTGAGCCTGGCGGTCCTGGACTATCCGGGGTAGGTTGGGGTAGGATTTGGGGAGCAATGCCCTCCCCTCTCTCCTCCTTGCAGATGAAAACTGGACTCTTTCTAGCCCTCCCAGTTTGTGGATTTTTTCATATATTTCCACGTCTTCGTATCTGCATCTGTTTCTGGTGCCTCTTCTTGAACAGTGGGATGAGGCTGTGGGTTCGTGGGTCAGCTCCTGGCTGTGCACACACATCCTGCCCTCGGTGCCTGCTCATTATTCTTCCCACTGAGTCTGCAAAACTCAGGACACAAAAGTCTGTCCCCAGGGTTGGAAAGTTGCTCTGGATACACCGCATATCAAATGTTTAAATCAGGCCAGGCAAGTGCAGGGGGGTGGATGAGGAACCCGCCAGCTGCAGAATTCTGGCTCTTCAAGAATCCTTTCCCTGCCCCTCCTGCCCCAGCCCTGCATCTGGAAGGGAGAAGAGGTTAAATCTTCAGGACAGCAAACAGCAGGAGGAAAATGGAGTCCATTAGGAATGAATGTTCCCCAGGGAATGGTCCCGGCCCCGAGGCTGCCAGAGCTCCAGGAGCGTTTGGACAACGCTCCCAGGGATGCACAGGGTGGGATTGTTGGGGTGTCTGTGCAGGGCCAGGAGTGGGACTGGATGATCCTGTGGGTCCCTTCCTGCTCAGGACATTCCATGAGTCCCCCCTGGAAGTGGGTGCTGCTGTCACTGGGGCTGTTTCTGTCTCAGCAAATTCCAGGCAGCTCCTGACAGGAGAAACTCCTGCCCCACGGAACGCTGGGGTTGTACTTTCAAAGTCAGTCGACATCAATGAGCAAGGAACAGAACTTTCCTGCTATAAATATTTGAACAGCACTTTGTTAATTTTCGTTACTCTCCACGTGGATTAATTGCTGTTCTGTTATCAACTTCAGCTTCTATTAGTTTAGGATTTACATCTTAAATGATAATATCAGGCTTTGTCTTGAATAAAACATTCTGTAACCCAGCCGAGTTCGTCACGTCAGCGAAGGTGAACTGACAGATTAAAGGCAGAACAAAGATCCTGATGTGTTTTACAATCGCAGGAATGCTCATTTGGAGTTTTGTAGAACAACACTGCACAGCTCAGATACTTCAGCTTCAAATGGCTTGTGATAAATGCTGCTGCCTTTTGAAATGCTGTTGTCTGTCTCTAATAGACTCCTGCACCTTTCCTCTCCTCCGAAGCTAATGAGCTGTCATTTTCCATGATGAGTGGCACAAATGACTAAGGATGTAACAAAAGAACCCTCTGCATGTCGGTCTTTTACCTAATTAACCTCGGGGTTGGGATTACCCCTGTGGCCCCAGTGTGGGCTGCTGGGATTCTCCAGCTGAGGGATGAGGGCTGAAATAGGGACGAGTCACACTTGTGCTGCACCCCCATTCCAGCAAGGGATGAAGGAGATTCAGGGCAGCAGAATGGTTTGGGGGGGACCTTTAAAGGCCACCTCGTCCCACCCCCTTGCACTGAGCAGGGACAACTTCAACTCATGGGGCTGCTCAGAGCAACCTGACCTGGAATGTTCCAAGGATGGGCCATCCACCCCCTCTCTGGGCAACCTGTGCCAGTGCCCACCACCCTCATTGGACCCCAAGACCCTCTTCTTCCTTATATCAAATCTAAATCAATCCTCTTGTAGTTTAGAACCCCTTGTCCCATTGCAAAGGACAGGATTTATCCAGAGGTGGATGGAAGCCCACGACCACATGGGTGGATGGAATCCAGGGCTGCTCATGTGGTGTGTTGAGAAGAATCAGAAAATCCTGGAATAGCACCATGTACCTGCTATATTGTAGGGGAGGCACGGTCAGATCCAGGGAATGCACAGACTCGTCTGCTGGGAGACACATCATTAGTTATTATTAATTATTCCCACTTGGCATGATTAATTAGCTTGTACAGGCTAATGACTGTGCAGCTCAGCCTCCTCCCTGCCTCGGCTCCATGGCCTGGGGCTGCTCTGCCTGCTCTGGGCAGACCCTGCAGCCACCCTGGGGACCTACATGGGCAGAAGGCTCTGGGGAGGGAGGGTGGGAAGGGCAGGGCTGGGTCTTACCAGTGCTCCATGCCAAAAAAAAAGGGAAATTCTGGCATTGGGACAGATTGCTCGGAGCCTTTTCTTGTCTTAATCAGGAAATGTGGCACCCTGGGCACAGGAGGTGCTCTGCAGGGCTGGGTTAGATCCCGCTCTGACCGTAGGGATCTGCCAGAGGTGCGGGATGCAGCCCCAGGAGAGCTCCTGGCTCCTGCAGGGCACTGCCAGGGCCATGCCCCAGGGGTGGGGGCACGGGATGAGCCGAGGCAGGAGTTTGTGTTCTGAATTTAGAGGACTAAACAAATAAACACATGTGAGAGAAAATAGCAGAGGGCTTAATGCAGAGACAGGGTGCTCAGAAGTATTATTGGAGAGGTTCATTTAATCCCAGAGAGATGCAGAGGGATAATGGCATGGGAGCAGCTCTCCAGACCTCCTTCCCCTTCCTGCCAGAGGTTACGTGGGCTTTGGGAGATTGATTCATCTGCAGAGCTGAGGGGAATTGGATGATCCACATGACTAACAATGAGATTTAGCCTTGAATTTATTTCACTGGAGGTAGTTAAATCTGATGCTTTAGTCCCCCGGGTCTTGTGTCTGAACTTAATCCAAGTGAGTGCTGAGCACGAGTTTTTCCTGCTGGGGGATGCTCAGCGACCTTGCATGAAGTGGTTTTGGCAAGTTGGACGAGCAGGAGCTGGGAATGAACCTGCAATCACAGGGAGCAGCGGGGTCAGCCGTTCCCACGTGGGAATGTGCCGCTGGAAAAGCTCTCACTGCTTTTCCTGCTGCTGTCGGCATTGCTCTGGCTCGAGGCTGAGCAGGGAAACGTCTCTCGAGGGCACAGTCACACCAGCACTGCTTTGCATTGGTTTTTACTCCTGGGTTTTTGCCTTTGGGAAGAAAAGTCTGGGTAACAGCGCTTGTTGTGAGGTTAAACACGTGTGACTGTGTGAATATCCAGGTTTTCTCTCTGTGTACAGGGTTGGGAATGCTCCGGCCCCAGCTCTGCACTTCTCCGCCTCTTTTTAAAGAATTGTAGAATGCATTTTGCCCAAGGTTTGTTGGAAAAACCTGGATTCTTTCCGTGCTGTGTGATGCAGGATTGGAGGCATCATTAAGCCACCCTCATTTAAATAAAGACCGCTAAACCAGGCGGGTGATTTTCCCAGGATTTGGGGGTTTGGAAACCCTGGGGAGCAGCCTGGAATCCTCACCAAGGAGGACAGGAGCAGGAAATCACCAGCTCCTGATTCAGGAGGAGGCAACACGGGGCAAGGAGTGGGAAACTGGGAGGGTGGCAGCCAGTGGGATTGGGAGAGGAGACGCATCCCTGGCTTTGATCCATGAGGAGCGGGGAACTGCTGCTGGGGTGACCCCCCAGCCCTCAGCCTGGGCTGGCTGCCACCACTCAGCCATCCCTCAAAACCCATGGAACGAGGACTGCTGGAGCGAGTTCCTACAGGCAGGAGGGGCCGGGGGAGCCTCGTGTGCGCCCGCATCGGCTCTGAAATTGGTACTTCATTACGCTAATTCCCTGGGCATGCTTTCCATGGCAATTGTGTTTTCCTGGCTATTTAAAGCCTGTTTCAATGTTTGCAGAGCTTTAATGGCCGTTAATGAACTGCTGGATGCAAACACGGGCAAGGTGAGGGCGCACACATTTTGGGTGCACGCACATCCCCCCTCCCTGCTGTCCTACAAAACCTGGCATTGTCCCCACTGCCAGCTGGGGTGGCTGTGCCTGCCCTCAGGAGCTTGTTCCCATGGGCTGGGGGGGGTCTTACTGTTGGGGAACGTGGCTCTGGAGTCCACCAAGAGACCCAGTGAAATCCGGATCATGGAAAATGCTCCGTCCCTGGAAGTGTCCAAGGCCAGGTGGGATGGAGCTCCGAGCAACTTTGTGCAGTGGAAGGTGGCCCTGCCCACGGCAGGGGTGGAACAGGATGAGCTTTAAGGTCCTTTCCAACACAAACCATTCTGGGATTCTATAATCTGTGCAGATTTCTGCCCGAGATTCCTAAAACTGGGAATCGAGGCAGAGTCGAGTTAAGTCTGTATGGAGTCCATGGCTTAATTAAAGAGGGGGAGCAATTCAATCTGATAATGAAGGGCCAAAAGCAATTTCTGGTGCAGGAACAGAGTTAATCCCCATCCAGAGCTGTTCACACTGAGGTTTGGTCACAGTTTGGAAGGAGTTTTCTCCTTTACAGGGGGAGAATAAAATCAACCTTGCCTGGGGGACACCGTTTGAGTCTCTCTGGCATGGTTTGCACATCCTGCAGTGCATCCCTCTGAGATCTCACCAGGAAAATACCCCAAACCCCTCTGAAAACAACACCTCTGACACCTTGGGGTGTTCCATCAAAACAGAAAGTGCTGCTGCATTTTAGAGGGAGCAATGGATGCTCTCCAAGCCAGGAGAACCTACGAGCCCTCCTGGAAGGGTTGGGGGCCAGACACCTCTTGCTGCTCCTTTCACATTTAAAATGAACTTTTCTGGCAAAACTAACTCAAACCATGTTCTGATTATGGCCACAAAGCTCAGGACTCACCCCCTCAGTTAGATGAGACCAAGGTAATGTTCCACTCACTCATTTCAGTTGGACCCACCAGAATTCCACAGTTTATTTCCACAGAAACAGCTCCTTTTCCGCTTCCTTTGACCACTTCAGCTTCAGATTTGGGTGTTCTGTCAGGAGGAGACAGCAAATTGCATTTTTAAGGCTGTAACAGGATGCTGGAAAGGGCTGCTGGGGCTGTGAGGTTCCAAACAGGACGAGGAAATCAATGTGGAGTTTTTTTCCCGCAGGTGAACACGCCCAGGTGGTTGTTGAGGCGTGAGCTGGCGGTGCAGGGCAGCGGTGGGGGCAGAGAGCGGGGCCGTGCTCGGTGCCCTCGGCTCCCCATGAATATTCTCCGAGCACCTCTGGGCAAAGGGCACCTTGGCAAAGGGCTGTGAATTCCCAGATGAGCCTAAAGCCAGACAAACACTGTGGGTTTTATTTTTTTTTTTTCCCCTTCTTTGAAACTGAAACAGAAGAGAAAAGAAAAGTCAGGGCAAAGAAAAGCAGAAAATGATCCCGTTCCTTTCAGTGATTCAAACTCAAGGAGTTGCCACCAGCTTTGGAAAAGCATTTTTTTGTCACCACCAAGTGCTCTTTGACCTCTTCCTAAGAAATTTCATCTTATTTTGGAGTGTTCCTCTCTTAAATTTCGAAAATATGAACCAAAAGAAAAGCGAAGGAAGACGTTTCCACCAGAAAAGTTCTATTTTCAAAGATTTTGATCCGGAAGCAGCAGCGGCAGCCAATGAAACTCACATGTATTTGCTGCTGCCTTAAAATCACAGAATCATTAGGGCTGGAGAAAACCTCCAGGCTCAAATCCAACCTTGGATTGATCCCCACCTTGTCAACTAAACCATATCATCAACACATCTCTTAATTTTCTGAACATTTCCAGGGGTGGTGACTCCACCACCTCCCTGGGCAGCCTGTTCCCATGTTTAACCACTCTCCAGTGAATAACCTTTTCCCAACATCCCACCTGCACCTCCCCTGGCACAGCTTGAGGCCGTTTCCCCCTGTCCTGTGGCTCCTTACCCGGGAGAAGAGCCCAGACCTGTCTGGAGGGTCCTGTCCGGCAGCAGGTGAAACCAGAGTGAGTCCAAACAGCATCCAGCATTCCCAGTGGGAATGAACAGCTCCTCTCATCGCTGGTTTGGGATTCCAAGCCTCTTCCCAGCACCCTGGAGCACGGCTGGGCTCCTTGGCCCTGTTTGGGTGCAGGGCAGACAGGTAGACACCATGACCCAGTCTCCTTCTGAAATAACAAAGTTTAATCTTCCTTTTTGTCATCTTCTTTTGACTTTCAGTATAAATTACCTCATCTGAGCTGTCACCAGGAATTGATTTGTTATGCTAAATACTTGCCAAATAAATAATGAGCTCCCAGACCAGTCTATATGCAGTAAGACAAGGGGTGAATTATTTCTGGTGGCTTCTTTTATCATGCAGGGATTAAATTATTTCAGAGCTCTGATTCCCAGGGCTGGACCATCTCTGAAAATGTGCTGGGGACACTTAAAAATACCAAGCCCCCCCTCTATGCTCTTTTATGATATTAAATGTCACCAGTTTCCTCGTTTTATCACATTATTACAGCCTTTTCTTGCCTGGAAGGAATGGAATTAATGAAAACTGAAAGAATCCGAGGTGTCTGCCCGTGCATCTCTCATAAAATCATCCCCCACATTACTGAACGAGTTTCCAGGTGATGCCACGAGGCAAAAAACCAAACCAATTTAAATAAGGCTGATTAGAGCCTTTAAAACCCCCAGCAAGCCAAGCCCCAAACCCGAAGCACACTGATGCTTATTTGCAGGTGCTGATAAAGAGACCAGAACGTTCATTTAAGCAGAAATGCTCTGTTTTCTTGGCTCTGCTGAGGTTTGCTGAGATGTCTCCTGGCTGGCTGTGTTTTCCCACCTGGTTTCAGCTTCCAGAGGTTGTTTTGGGGTCACTGTCCTCGGGTTTGTGACGTGTCCCCACCGTGGAATAGAATCATTATGGAAAAAGACCTCTGTGGTCATCAAATTCCACCATCAACCAGCACCACCACCACTGGCCCGTGTCCCCAAGTGCCACATCCACATTTCCCTTAAATCCCTGCAGGGATGGGGACTCCCCTACTGCTCCAAGGCCTGGCAACCCTTTCAGGGAAGAAATTTTCCCCAATATCCAACCCAAACCTCCGCTGGTGCAACTCGAGGCCGTTTCCTCTCCTCCTGTCCCTCGTTCCCTGGGAGAAGAGGCTTCAGAGCTTCACCCCCGTGTTCCTTGTCCTGGATGCAGCTCGTGCCCCTCTGTGCACTCCTGCAAGCAAAGGGGATTTTCCCACAGCTGTCCCCACCCAGTTCTCCAGCCCAGCTCCTGGAAAAGCATTCCCAGCAGCTCAGGCTCATCCCAGGGGTTGGAGAGCGTGGGGGGCTGCTTGGGAGGGTGGGACAGAGGGACCCAGTGACAATTCCTACACTGAATTACCAGTTTGTCTTCATGGACTGTAAAAACACCCGGTGGGACTCCCTGCCTGGAGAACCTTCTGCAAACACCCAACAGGGAAAAGAGAGGCAAAAAGCCCGGGAAGGTGGATAACATGGAAGGAAGCTTTATTCTGAAACAAAGAGGAAAAACCCCCGTGACAGGCCAAGTATGGCTGACTGCTCTGGGTGCTGATTTTTCTGTGTAAAATGAGAGATTATTAGGGTTGCATTGGGCAGCTAATGCCCCTTTTCAATAGAGTGGGCTGTGTCCACTAATGCTGGAAGATGCTTATTATTATTTATGGACACACAAAGCTGCTGTGGGAGCTTTATTTAAAGGCATGCCAGGCACCATTACTGTAATTTGCTAATGTACCAAAGGAATTTCCTGTCACACTCTTGTCACCTTGCTAAAGCTCTCGTGGGTTTTTTTTCCCTACGATGTCTTGTACAGAGGGAATTCAGCACAGCAGCTCAGGTCAGTGCTCTTTAGTGCCACTCACTTGTGGGCGACTTGGATTATGAGTTCAATAATTCTAATTGTGTTCAAGCAACATAAAGCAAAGTATTGGTGCACAGAGAGCACCGGGAGCAGCAGGGTGGATGCTGATTTCCTTCCCAAATTCCTCCTGCCCTAATCCAGCTCCCCGGTGTTTTCCAGCCCCGTGTCCATCGCTGCGGAGCAATTGCTGCTTGGATCGCTCCATGGAATGCACAAACTGCTGTGGTCACCCCCCTCGCATTCCAGGATTTCCCCGTTCAGAACAAGCCCCACTGCTGATTCTGCAGAGTTATTCCCTATGAACTGCAGGGGAACTCTCACCCACGTGCGCCCAGCACAGGGGGTGCTGTGGCCCTGCTGTCCCCTCACCCAGGCAGGGAAATTCCTGCCTGGCTGCTTCCATAAATTCCTGTTCCAGCTGCTCCCCAGCCGGCCCGTGGGGCCTGGAATCACGGCTCTCCTTGCTCAAAAAGCGTGGAAATGACTATGGCCACTTGGCACCTTCATGCCACGGTGCATTTTGCTGCTTTTTAACTGCTTTCTTTTTAATTTTTTTCATTTTAGAGTCATAATTTCCTTTTATTTTTTCCCTCTGCATCTGAAAGCACTTGGTTTGCATGCTTATTTTTTTAGGGAAGAGCTTTCTTAAGGTTGGATTTCAGTAATCCTGGTCCATGTAAAGGCTGACATTCCCTTGCAGAAGCCAGGAGACTCCCTCCAGGGATCTCAGGCTGGCCACTGATCTCTCTACAGACACCTGAGCCTGGGTGTGCAGGGATGTTTTCCAATGGCAATGCCCAGCTCTGCTGCCATTTCCTGGAGAAAATGGATTTCATCCTTATTATGAATTTATTCTTATTATGAATTTATTCTTATTATGAATTTATTCTCATGGAAGCATTTTAGAGCCCGAGGGTGGCTGCTGCAGGCACACCTTGTTCAGTTTCCCATTCCTAAGGGGGTGCTTACGTTGGGATATGGGACTGGACTTTGTGTTTGAAGGAACCCACAGTGCTGGGTTGGCCTGGAAAGTTCCAGCAAGGAATGATATGACAAGAGGGAATGGCTTTAAGCTGAAGGAAGGTGGATTTAGATGGGATATTGGGAAGGAATCCTCCCCTGTGAGGTGGGGAGGCCCTGGCACAGGCTGCCCAGAGAAGCTGTGGCTGCCTCTGGATCCCTGGAAGTGTCCAAGGCCAGGCTGGACGGGGCTTGGAGCACCCTGGGATAGTGGAAGGAGTTCCTGTCCATGGCAGGGGGTGAGACAAGGATAAACCTTTAAGGTCCATCCACAGCCAAGCTCTCCTGTGATTCCATCATTCCATGAGGTGCTGATGGTCATGGATGGGGCAGACGAGGGCGGAGCTGCCCTGCTGAACACACCCCTGGATCTGCTGGAATTCCCAGCTTGCTCTCAGATCCCATCGTGCCAGTAGCAGTCGGACAAAAGTAAACTCCAGGCAGAGAAAACCTGGGAGAAGGATCCAGGTGTTCATTCCAGGGGGAATAAAGCAGCCTGTGCTCATCACCCTCATCCCTGCAGGAACACTTATGCTTTCACTTCCATGGATTTTCAACAAACCCAGCATCCACTGAAACTGGATGAAGCAGCTGCTGGAGAAGGTGGTTCAAAGTCACCTCAGGTGTCCCGTGGTGGGCACAGTGCCAGGAGCAGATGACAGAGTTTACCTGGAATATTATTCCCCATGGAGTAAAACATCCTCCAATAAACATCTGCCCACTGTTCTGGGATTCCATGAAAAGCCTTTGAAGCCTGTGCTCCCTGAATGTCAAATTCCTTCAAATTAGCGACGTTACAAATTATTTTCATAAAATAAGAAAACTCTTGCATTTTCACCAAAGTTCAAACTCGGAACTTTCTGTGTGGTTTCTTTTTTCTCCCTTTCTCTTCCAAAATTATTGATCATTTTTCTGGCTATTTTCGAGGTTCTGGGTTCAAGCTGGTATGGTTGGAAAATATCCCAAAGAAAAAAAAGCAAATAGTTCAGAAATAGAACCGGGCAGGCGCAGGAACCGCAAGCAGGAACAATTTCAATAATGGTGCATCTATATTTGTGCCCCCTGCACATTCGTGTTCTTGCTGAGCTTTTATAAAGATGATGAGTTTGCTGCAAATTATGGATAATCGTGCAAATGTACCTGCTGTACAGAGGAAGCGTTCTGCTTGGGAAGGGAATGCGCTCTCCTTTGGGAATGTTCCTGCTGAAAACAGGAAAGGAAGTTGTACCAATTTACAGTGACCACGGGTGTTGCACACAGGGCAAGACTTTGAGTGCCACAAACCAAGGGTTCAGCCCAGGACAGGAATTTCTACGTGAGACCTCCTAATACACAATTTAAAGTGGGGTTCTGGCTAATGAGTGCTCCCAGAATGTGTGACGGAGCTGGAGAGGAGCAGGGAATTCAGTGTAGGTGCCCAGAGAAGTTGTGGATGTCCCATCCCTGAGAAGTAGAGTCACAGAATCTCCTGAGCTGGGAGGGACCTACAGGATCATCCAGTCCCACTCCTGGCCCTGCAGAGACACTCCAACAATCCCACCCTGTGCATCCCTGGGAGCGTTGTCCAAACGCTCCTGGAGCTCTGGCAGCCTCGGGGCCGGGACCATTCCCTGGGGAGCCTGTTCAGTGCCCACCACCCTCTGGGGGAAGAATCTTTCCCTGATATCCAACCTGACCCTCCCCTGGCACAGCTCCAGCCCTTCCCTGGGTCCTGTCCCTGTCACAGAGCAGAGATCGGAGCTGCCCCTCAGGAGGAGCGGCAGCCCCTGGTGAGTCTCCCCTCAGTCTCCTCCAGCTGAACAGACCAAGAGCCCTCAGCTGCTCCTCTCGGCCTTCCCCTCCAGACCCTTCCCCATCTTCATGTCCCTCCTTTGGACACTCTCTAACGACTTTATCTCTTTTTTTTTATATTGTGGCACCCAAAACTGCCCCCAGGGCTCGAGGTGAGGCTGCACCAGCTCTGAGCAGTGTCCAAGGCCGGGTTGGACGGGGCTTGGAGCAACCTGGGATAGTGGAAGGTGTCCCTGCCCATGGCAGGGGGTGAATGAGATGGTCCCTCCACCCCAAACCATTTTGCAACTCTGTGTGTGTTCGAGGTTGTTCCTTTTTTGGTTTGAAATCCCAAGATTTGAAGCTCATTACAAAGGTCAATGTGCAGCCGATGTGCAGAGCCCTTTGGGAACACCAGCCTGGTGTCTGATGGCAAATAATCCTGAAGGATTCATGGACTATTCCTGTGCAGGGCACATTAGAAGGAGAGTCTTCCAGAAGGAAAAGCCCCGTTTCAGCACCTCCAGCCTGTCACTACGTTCCCCCCAGGCATTTCAGATATTTCCCACGTTTCTTACCACTGCCCTCATTTCCTCGGGAGGAGTTGCAGCGGGCTGCTCCTGTTCCCTTGTGCAAAGAGGATTCTGAGCAGACCTTGGACAAATTCCTGAGAGGCCACGGTGAAAAATACGTGGCCTTGGTGTTAGATGACACAATGCTCGAAAAATGTTCTTCACAGCCTCTCATCTGGCCTAGAAACGTATTTTTATTGAACTATTTATTTCTCAAAGGCAAGCTGTGACTCCTGCGTGCCTTTGTGGTGGGAGCAGTAGTGAGAGCGTGGATGCATCAAGCAGATTTCTTATCCCTGAGTGCAGGGAACCAGGATGGCACCTCCGCCATCACCTCTCCCTGCCTGGAGGTGGGGACATCTGAGGAGGCTGAGAGGGGAGGTTCTCAGCATATGCTTCAGTCAGGGATGGCACAGAAGGGCCTTCAGCAGGAGCAAGGGAGCTGCTTTGTCAGGAAATTTGTCAGGAAACCAGGATGTGTCACCTGAAGAGCCCCTCCTTCTTGTTTAGAAATGTTTTCCCGATCAAGAATTCAAATTTGGCAACAGTGAAATATTCTGTGATCCGATTTCTGGCTTTATTAGAGGAGGATGAGCAGGAAAATGAAGCAGGGCAGAGGAAATGTCCCAAGGTGAAAACGTCATTCCTGTGTTTTCAGATTCAAAGATTTGACGTTTTACACTTTGGAAATAATCTTTATTTAGGAAGTTTTTCCCATTCCATGAGTGTCAGTACCCCACATCCTCAAAGATCAAAATTACACATTTCCCTGCGGATTAAATGAAATGTTTGCTGTGCATCCATGAAAAGCTCTGCACACCTATCCCGTCCTTATCCAGCAGATCACAGGCTGGCTGGAAAACCCATCTTCCCTGGTGGTTTTGGGAAGGCCCTTGGGAGATCTTGCACACCTTTCAGTGGCTCAAGGGTGAGCAGGGAAAATGTGATGTACTCACCCTGCCCTCACTCCAAGCGCTCCCTCAGCACCACCTTCATTCCTGATTTTCCTTCTGGGTGCCCTGAACCCAGATTCCAGTGTGAAAAACCACATAAACAGTCAGCAAATGAAACTGTTTTAACATTCAGAGTTAACACTGAGAAGGAGAAATCACTGGTTCAAAATCCTACCTCATATTATTTGGGAAGAGAAAATTTTTCTTCACCCATTTTTCCCTCACACACGAATCCAAGCTCTCCCACAGTCCTTTCTTCTGTGTCTCTGCCTTGGCTTCCCAATGTCCAGTATTTATCTGTTCCACCTTTGAGGAGCAGGAATTCCTGGTGAAACATGGCTTTGGCTCAGTGCTCTGTAGTCCAGGCTGCCTGGTGAAACATTACGGATGAGAGCAGGGCTAAGGTGGATCTGCCTGGATTTATTTCCCTCTTCTGTGCCTTGTTTTCTGTTTCTCCTGCCCCACAAGTGCCTGAATCCAGCCAGGCTTAATGGGGAGACAGCAGCAGCCAGCGCTGCTTCATGAATCAGGGGGAGCTGAAATTCTGCAACACTGGAGATCATTTCACAGGCAATCTCATGGACCATTTTTTTTCCTAATTCCAAGTGTCTGGCCACATTTCTGCACGGAGCTGGTCTAGGACACTCTGCCAAGCCTGAGATGTGAGGCCAGGCCAGTGCCACCCACCGTTCTCAGCTGTGAAAACAGGAAAGTAGGAAGGAAAAAAGCCACATTTTTTGGTGCCTTTTTCCTTTCCAGGGAGACTCAGCTGTGTCCCCGCACGGAACAGATTTAAAGAGCACGTCCTTGAAAATTGCAGCTCTTAACTCTGTTTTGTCTTCCCACGCAGTGGTTTGGGATCCACGAATATTCTGTGTTGCTCAAAGGAGGGGAAGGATCACGAGGTTATCAGCTGCACTCAGACCCCGCCTGGGCTGTTCCTTTGAGCCGTGGAGAAGGGCACTGCCCGGAGCTCCCACAGCTCCATCCTCCAGCACAGATGCACTGAAAGGCTGGAGCTCTTCTCACGTGGCAGCAAACTGGGAGCATTCACTGCACAAAGCACAACAACCGCTCCAGTCACCACCCGCGTCATGGGGTGAGCGCCTGCACGCCCATTCCCATCCATCTGCCCGGCAAACTGGGAGCATTCCCCGGTCCATGACCCTCCAGTGGCCAGCTGGGATGTCTGTGGGCGTGGGTTTGTTCCCATTTCAGCCGCAGACATCAGCGGGGGAAAGCACGGGCAGAGCCTCGGCACCAGGCACCGGTGTGGAGCCAGAGATTGTTCCTCGGGAGCCTCTGGAAGCCAAATCGCTTCCCAGCACAGTTGGGATAACAGTGCTGCAGCAAATGCCATTAAACACAATTCCCTACTAATGGAGGGGAGGGATGAGGGAATGCATAAAGCAAATAATTAACGCTGCCTGGATGACTCCAGTTCGGTGTGTGGAAGGACAAGAGGGAAGGGAACAGTGGGGTGGAAGAGGACAGCTTTTCCTTGGGATTGTAAAACTTAACTTGCTCTTTAAGGAAGGATCAAAATGGCATTAAAGTGAACGCCAATGGATTTCAAAGGGGTTTGAATTGATTCCTGGAAACTATTGCTGGTTAAAATTGCCAGGGAAAGCCTATCTGACTGGAGATGGGAATTCCTTTCTGGAAATAACTTAAAGTATTTCTGCATTATACAATGGAAAGAAAACTGCTGCTTCTTAAAGAGGGACAAACCTTTTGTAAGGGGGCTTTACAAATATTAAAGCAGACATTAAATTTTTTACTTTTTTAACTTTTGCTTTAGGATCCCCAACTTTCCTGGAGCCCAGGCTCTTGTGAGCGGAGTGGAGGAGGTGAAGCCAGGATTTCTGGCATCCAGGGTTTCTGGCATCCTGCTGAGCCTAAAGGATCTGGTAAATCCAGCCCTAGGACTGGGTTCTCCTGAGACTGCCCAGTGCTTGACAAAGTGGAGGTCCAGGCCCAGAAATTGGTGTTTGGGGCCAGGTATCCCAGGGCCCACAGACTTCCAGGGATCAGCATGGTCTGCCCAGGAGATGTGAACCTGTATTTGCTGGAAAACACAGCTGCCAAGGAGGTTTTCTCTCCTCCCCTCCAAAACAGATAATCCAGCAGTTTTCCATGAGAATTTTATCAACATCTGCATGTTCCTTCAGTGCTGAAGATTTGACCTTTTCCACCGCAGATCCGGCCTGTTGGAAAATTCCCAGCTAGTTCGGAAATTCCCAAATTCTGCTCACCACGAGCAGCACTGTGGAGCTTCCCCAAGAAACTCCTTGCCTGGCCTCTGGCTCCATCCCCACTGCTGGGGTTTGCTGGGAATGGGGGTGTGTGGATACAGCTTTGCCAGCTCCTGGGCTGACATAGGTTGCACATGAATCCCTAAACACCAGAAAACAGGGAATTTTGGAGCTTGTTGGCTCCATGGTTTAGCAGTGGTGGAGGATGACCTGTTGAATAAAGAGGAGGTATTTAAATACCTGCTCCTTAACGAGGTCCATCCTTCCAAACAGGCACGGAATGGTTATTAGGGAAGGATTTTATTCCCTCAACAGCAAAAGCAACAAGACACACATTTAATATTCCTTCTTATTAATATCACATCTCCTAACAGGCAAATCCTGTCCATTTATTATCAACCTCACAACTCCTCTGCCTTAGCAGAAACGAGGTGAGCGAGGTCAGAGCTCACCCTTTAGAAATCCCTCTCTTCATTTCCTCAGCCTTTGCCTCCTGTTTGTAAACGACTCGCTGGCTGTGTGGCCGGTATCATATTTAATAACCCTCCCTCCTCTGCCTAACATTGCACCCACAGCCCTCCCTGCCACGCAGCACCACTGGAGACCCGGCACTGCCACGATTAGCATTGCAAATTCCTTGGAAAACCCAGTCTCACTTCACTGGAGTCTCCTAAGGCGATTTGCCCTACAAATCCCTCTTACACTGCACTGGTAATGCTCTCCAAGGCTAATTGTTCTTCCTCTATTAGTGGGAACAATGTGCCCAGTCTTATGTTAAAGAAGCAGAACAGACTTATTGAATTCCTATGCGAAGCCCTCTATAATTTTCCCATCTTTTCTGGGAATTCAGAGCCCTGCAGCCCTTGAGGACGTGGCAGGGCACATCTGCCTGGGCAGCTGGGCCATGGGCACGTCCCTGACAGACACAGCCCTAGCCCAGGCTGGCCCTGCCTGAAATTTCATGGATTCACAGAGAATTCCTCACTCCCCACTGGGAAAATCCGAGGTGCTCTGGATCAGCCAGAGCGGGATCCCAGCAAGGATTGAAGCACCAGCTTCCCTTTTCTCGTGGCAATGGCTTCTTTTGCCATTGCTGTCCCAAAGGATGCCCTTCATCCTGGGCAAGCAGCTTGAGCCTTCTCCTAGGATGGCCTGCATGGAAGACTGGCAGGACTGGTCCTTGGTCATTCATTGCCTGTGACTGGAATTGACTTTCCAGTTCAGTGCTGGGATAAAAAAGGAATACCAAGAACCTTGAAGGTGTTTAATCAGAAGGCTGTGAGGAATCAGGGCTCCTCTGAGCACATCCATGTACCAGTGAGCCAGCTCAGGGGTTTCACATGAGATCTGCTGGTCCTGCTGGTTCAAACTGGGACAGTCATGGAACCTCTGTAGGGTCAGCACTTATTGGGATAACACAGTGAACAGGGCAAGGCAAGCCAGGAACGGAGCTCCCTGTGTGTGGCCTTTCAAACCTCAGCCCTGCTGCATGTGTCTGCCCTTTCGGTAATCAAAAGCACTTAATGAACACACAGTGAGGGTTTCTGGTATTGATGAGAGTTGTTTGTGATGCTGCTCTGGGAATTAGTGATCCAGATCCCTGAGGTAGGAGAAATCCCTTCAGCTGCCTTCCTGCTGCTGGATGGGGGCAGCTGAGGGTGTCCCCAGGTTCCAAGTAAACCAAAGGGAGAGGAAGAGGAGGGAAAAAGAGATAAAGGAAAAGGAGAGGTAGACAAAGAGCCTGTGTCACCACTATCAGGAGATACTGGCCCTGGAAACCTGTCCTGCATGGCACGGAGGAGCTGAGGCAGTGATTGCTGTGGAGAAGCTCCTAAATCTTGTCAGCGTGACCACAGAGTCATTTGGCACTCAGGTGTGATGCTGCCTCCTGCTTCCTGTCCAGAGGCAGCTGCAGGGAGCTCCAAAAACCCCACCTTGAAGGCAAAACCCTGCTGGTCCCACATCCTTCCAGCATCCCGGTCAGGATGAGCCCCACCAGCCCCTTGGGTGTTCCCAGCAGTGGCTCCTGTCCTCACCACCTGGAAAAGCGCCTGTCACTGCTGGATCCTGCACAGACTGAGAGGGTTTAGGTTTACAGGCAGAAGAGCAACAAGGATACAGGGGAAAGGGGATGCTGGTGCGGCCTGGCAGGCCATGAATGCCTGTGGAGAGAAGAGGCTGCTGCTCAGGGGGGAGATAAAGCTCCGTGGAGGAGAGGTGATTTAAAGCACAGATCGAGAACAAACCGGTTAAGTGGAGGTTTCAGTTGGGGATGAGGAGATTCCTTGATACATGATTAGGGAAGCTCCTTAACGGCCGCCCCTGGGGAGCAGGGGAAAAGCCACTGCTCTGGAGGCAGGGTTTAACGAGCTGGTGTGATGGGAATCACCGGGAAGACGACTTCAATCCCTCTCTTACCACATTCTTATCTCTGCCGTTCCTCTGATGCTCCGGTAATGGCCTTTCTTCGTTTAATTAGCACGTTATTAATTAGCATGATAACAGCGAAAGCAGGTGCCTGCCCTGGCTGTGCCCCTGGCCCCACCACCCTCGGGAGAGGCCAGAGACTTCTGAATTCCGTGGCTGAACAACACTTCCAGTAAGTAGAGAAAAATAATATCCAGGTTAATCCCAGGATCTCAGCTGCTCTTTAGGCTGGGAAGGGGTTGTGCTGCAGGAGAGGGAGTCTGGAGGATTGTGCGTGGGGAGGGAGGATTTGAGATGGGAAGGTGGATGTAGTGCAGATGAACAGGGAAAGTGCAGTTTATAACACTCATACACGGGTTTTGAGGGGTTTTTGGGCTGCTGTGGCTGGCACCTGTTGTTGGTACCTTGTACCTCAGAGGCTGGTGGGAAGGGCCTGAAGGAGAGGACAAGAAAGGTGGAGAGGGACTATTTATAGGGGCCTGGAGAGACAGGACAAGGGGGAATGGCTGCAGAGTAAAGGAGAGCAGGGTTAGATGGAATATTGGGAGGAATTTCTTCCCTGTGAGGGTGGGGAGGCCCTGGCACAGGTTGCCCAGAGAAGCTGTGGCTGCCCCATCCCAGGCAGTGTCCCAGGCTGGCTTGGATGGGGCTTGGAGCAGCCTGGGCTAGCGGAAGGTGTCCCTGCCCATGGTAGGGGGTGGAACTGGATGGGCTTTAAGGTCCCTCCCAACCCAAACCACTCCGGGATTCTTTGATTCCAAGTGTTTTACCCATGAGGGCCCAGCCCGGCTGTGGGTGCGAGAGGTGCCCTGCCATCCTCGGATCAGAAGGATCTGGAAACGCAAGGCGAGGCCTCTTGCCCGGCATGCGGGGCTGGCAGGAGGTGCAGCGGCGACTCCGGAGCAGCGGCACAGACCCAGCAGGGCCCTGGCAGTGAGGGGGCCGGCGAGTCCCACAGACAAGTGGCACATCCCGGTGGGCAGCCCTGGGCTGGAAAAAGCCAAAATAGCCCTGTGCTCTGCTCCTGCTTCAGGGCACTGCGGGGCTGAACGCCTGATCCAAGGCCTCTTCCGACGCCTTTCTCTCCCAGACCCTAAAATCACGAGCCAGACACAGTTAGGGTGATGAAAAGGGGTTACCTTTATAAGGATCCTCAGGGGCACAATTCATCCGGTGGAAACGCTGAAAAATGCCCACCCCACGTGACGTGTATACCGTTTTTATAGATTTTGCAAATCAGCCTATGTGACAAGAATCACCAATTAGAATTGTAATTTGTGGGGTAATTTCCCCCTCGTTCTAATCCCTTCTAAGCCCTCCTGCCCCTCAGATGAGAACTAACCTTGTTTACCAAAATACGTCTCGAAGAGCTGATCTCAAGACCAGAGAACCAAGAGAGGATAGAGGCCTTGGAATGTGTTTTGTCTCCCTGCCTATCAGGGCAGGGAAAAGTACCGGGAAAACAGCATGCAAAGCTACAACCGTATGTGTAAAAATTACAGAGAATATATTAGAGAAAAAAGGTAAAAACTTAATTCGGCATCTCTTCCTGCTCCTTGAAATAGAGCCACACTGGGAGAAGCATCCGTGGGATTGCCCTCGCCAGCTCCTGCGTTTGCTGCTGTTGAAACGCTCCCTCCTGCCTCAGCCAGGCCGGGATCCCTGCCTGGAAAAATGGCTTTTTCTGGAGCGTTTGTTATCCACAGCTGCGTGAGGCTCTCAGCCCGTTCAATTAGAGAGCCCCTTTTCCCATTAAGTGTCTCCTTGGACAAATGGGAAGTGTGTTTAATGCTCGCTCCGGATGAAGCCAGCGTGTTTCCCCTGCTGTTTTACACTTCCTTCTTGGCGGGGATTTGTCGTGTCCGACTGTTCCGACGCCTTGAAGTTCCCCAGCATTTACCATCAGGGAAAGGTAATGAGCACGGTGACGGAGAGTGAGTGCCGGATGAGCCTGGATAATGGATTGCTTTAATAGGTGTTCCCGAGGCCCCTTTGCACCGTGCCTGGCGCTGAGCCACCTCCCCATCCATCACCCTCGCTCTGCCTGGGAGAACACAGCAGCCAGGCTTTAGCACACCTTCCCTCCCCTCCTCCTGCTAGGGACACTGCTGGCCTGGCTCCCTCCCCTTTCCTGACACTCCGAGGAGAGGCAGCTTAGGGAAGGGAAAATAAGCAACAGATCCCCTACCTCAGCTTGATGCCTTTTATTAACGTGCCCTGAGAATCAGCTTCTTCCTGGCACTGGTGCCTTGCTGCACATTAATATAAGAGCTGATAAAGTGTGCTCTGAGCCTTTATTTCCCTTTTTTTCCCCCCCTTGTTTCTTCAGCATTGTTTTTCGATGAATCAAATAGCTGAGGAAAATGATGTAGATTTTTTGCCTGTATAAAAATACTTTGCCGGAAATATGAGTCCCACATTGGGCTGATGTATGAATCTTCTCTCCTGGACAGCAATCATCGCTCTCTGTCGTTTTCCAAGCTGCAACTCAGCACTTCAGCACTCTCCAAGTTTGGTGTCAGCACCAAAAGGGGCAAGGGAAGGGAGGGAGGAGAAGGATGGAGCCCCATCTGCACTGAGCAAGGCTTGGTGGGACCAGCCTGGCTCCTTGGGACTGACCAGACGTGATGGGACCAGCCTGGTTTGTTTGGACTGCCCAGGCTTGGTGGGACCAGCCAGACTCCTCTTCCCTGCCTGTGCCAGGGGGCTGGAACTGGCTGGTCTTTAATCCACCCCAAACCCTTCTGTGATTCCTGAGCTCTGTGTGCACACGAGCAGCTGTTCCTCTTGGCCAGGGCAGGGCTCCTGCGGGCTTTGCAGCAGCAGTAAAGAAAAAACAAGTGAAGTGCAAGCAGCTGGTGTGATGTGAACTGCAGCTCTCCAGCCTTTGTCCCATTCCAGAGGGAGCCCTGCAAGCACCAGCACATCCCCCACTGTGCTGCCCACCTCGTGCTGGGGGCTGAGGGGGTTTGGGGCTGACTGGAGAGGAACCCTGGGAGCACTCAGTGCCTTTGTGCTCCGAGATCAGGCCCCAGCTCTTCGGTAAAACAAGCCCTGATTTATCCCTGTGGATAAATAACTCCAGCTCCGGACTCCATCACTGTCAGGCGCGAGGCACTTCCCCTACAAGAGGCAATAAAACCCTTTACAGCACTTGCTCAGCACGACAAATCCTCTCCATCCCCTGCAGTGGGGGCTTTATGTGCTGGGCTGGGCTGACTGGCACTGCTGTGGGGTCGTGGTGGATGAAGTGTCAGTGTCACACACATCCCTGCTGTGCTGAGAGCTTCCAGCAGAACCACTGCTCCTCCCCATCCCTGTTGNAAGTGTCAGTGTCACACACATCCCTGCTGTGGGGTCGTGGTGGATGAAGTGTCAGTGTCACACACATCCCTGCTGTGGGGTCGTGGTGGATGAAGTGTCAGTGTCACACACATCCCTGCTGTGCTGAGAGCTTCCAGCAGAACCACTGCTCCTCCCCATCCCTGTTGGCCCACAGACCCAGAAATTGGGAAGATCTGGCTCTAAGGAGTCCTGTTTGGAACTGGAATGGAAAGGAATCTGATGAGCATCAAGAGGGTGCTTAAGGATGGGCCGTATTTTTCCTAAAGTTTCAGATTGAAATGCTGATTTCCTGCTTCTCCCTCCATGGGTGTCACCAGCTGGAATTACACCCTGCTGATACCAGCAGAAAAGCGAATAGCAGAGGATGCCAGGATGAGGGGATGTGAACTCTTCTTGTAAGCCCAAGGATGCAAAGATTCTGTCAATACAATTCCATGAGAGGAGATTTTTGTTTGTCACCAAAATCATGGGGATCAATAAGACTCGGTGTCTCTTTGTAGTGTTACAGTGTCAGGCATTGCTTTATTCTTGGCCAAGGTTTGTTGTTCCAGCCTCCACACCAGTACAAAATGTTTTCACTTATTTAGACATTTTTAGCAAACAAAGAAATCCATGTTCATTGGCTCTAAGTTACGTAATGCTCTTCATTAATTAGTATTCTGTTCTCTGTTGCTTTATGATGTCTCGCTCCTTATGCTAATCTGGGCCACATTCTTTAGTCCTTTTGTTATTTCTTATTCAGACAGGGAGTCCCCAGCTTTTCAGGCCTTAATCTCCTCTGTGTCTTCTGGTTACTCCAACCTCCTTGAAGGGCCATAAATTTAAGATCCCAGATGCTCAATCTTCAAATCCCTTTGGCCTTGTTTATTGAAGTTTGTCAGGTTTGCTTTTAACACCTTTAAGGTTTCGATGATTTAACGATCAAAGTATCAATAACAGTCTGTGAAAAACTTAAATAGTGCTGGCTAAAAGTGGCCACTTCTTACAATTAATTAAAACAATTCATTAAAAGTTAGTTAGGGAAGTTATATCATTCCCAACACTACCAATGCAGAAGCACCAGGAAGACTCTTGACCGTGTCAGCAGTTGGGAACCTCAGCGGGTTCCCTGGAGTTCTCCTGTGTCCCATAGGATTTTCAAGGCATCTGGCTTTGGAAACAAGCACAGCAAGGGTCAAATGTGACCTAAGAGAGGTGCCACTGCCGGGGGGGGGCAATGTCTGCCAGCCCAGCATCCCAGGCTGCCCAAAAGCCTTGGAGTATTCTCCTGCCACCCACGGCATGGGAATCCCTCTGGCCCCCCGTTTTCAGGCTGAGCTGCATCCCTGCTGTTGGATTCCCTAGGTGAGGGTCAGATATCAACGTGGGTGTGGATTTTTGGGGTTTGTTTTGGTAGAGCTTCCTTCTGCAGACCCCAGGTCAGGACTCCGGGGACAGCAGCTCCTCATCCCTGTGCCCCCAGCGAGGGCTTTGCTCTGGGGCTGATGAGGAGGGAGAGCTTTCCCTGTGCTGGGTGGCAGCACATGGGGCTGGAGCATCCCTCACCCTCACCCCAGCTGTGGGGTGGAGGGAGGGAGGGATAAATCACACAGCCAGCACTGACCTGTCACCATCCTGTTTTCACCCGTGCCTCTTTCAATCCTTCTGTTCCATGACACCTAAACAAGCTTTACCCACCCCATCCTTCCTTTGCTTGTTTCTCCATCTTTCCTCTGGAGACAGCGTGGAACAGTGGGATTTCTCTTGTACTGGGGGCTCGCTTGGGCAAGGAGCCTTCAGCACCAGCAGGGCTGAGTGACCCCATCCTGTGACAGACCCCAGTGACAGGCAGGAGTGGCCTGGGGTGATCTCACTTTCTGCAGCCTTGCTGATCTTCCACAGCAGTCCCAGCTCCTTCTCTCCAGAAATTCGTCCCTGCCCTCACCTTTGTTTCCTGCTGCCTTCCTTCTCCTGCTGGCTTGGTGCAGGAAGTAGTTGTTTGAGGTATCCCAGTCTCTGACCTTTACTAGGATTACTGGGAGCATTTCTCAAGGATTTGAAAGACTTCTTCACTGTCAACAGAGTGAAACCCTCCTACCTGCAAAGCCCTGTGGAGCTGATGAAGTCACTGCCTGGAGTTAGGGATGCACTGCACAAACCTGCAGCATCTGCCAGCAGGTGCTTTTTACTTCCAGGTTTCCCTGATCGGCTTTCCCAGTGCTTTTAGAGGCAGTTGGGAACCTCAGAGTGCAATCCCTGACTGGTGTGGGATCCTGCATTCCCACTTGGACCGACACTTCATAGCACGGCTGCACTTAGCAGTTCAAAATTCCCTGTTAACAGTGATGGCAGACAGAGAACTCCCAACACTGAGTCAGCCAAAAGCAGACAGGGTCTAAATAACATGATTTTTGTTTAGATTGACATCTTAGGAATGGCTGTGGAAAGCTGCAGATATTCCTTGCAGGAGGCACAGTCAGCAGTAACATAGCCTTTATTAGCCTCAGTGCAGCACTCTCCCATCAACGCTTCAGCCTGTTCCCTTCCTGCTTCATTTGCTTTTAGTGTGCTCTGGAATCACTGGGCCACCAGAGGAAGCTCAGAGAATCCCCCTTCTGCTGTGCTTTTATGTTCACCTACTGAACCTTTTAATTTCCCGAGCATTTCTTCTCTTGTATTTTATAAATACATCGAGTTCCCTGATATTATTGGCTAATTAAATCCTGTTCCTGTGCCAGGCAGAGCAGGCAGCTCCTTCTCCTTCCCACAGCCAGGGTGGGCTCTACTTTCTACCCCTTGTACCTCTGCTATCAAGTCGTGTTTTCCTAGGACAGCCTTGGGCCTCTTAAAATATTTTTAAATAGATGGTTAAATGGTGAAATAGATGGTTAAATTAGTGGTTAGTGCTCAATCAATGGTTTAATAGCCGGTTTTAAGCGGTTTTTGTAATTGAGGCTTTTTGAAATTCGTGTTCGTACAGGAAAAGTAGATTTTTTTGCTTAGAAAATGTTGAAACACAACATTTTTTATAATTTCACAGCATATTGTGGTTAATGTGATGAAAGGGCTCGTTGACAATGTCCCTCTTCCCCGAGCAGTTTTGGTTTCAGTTACTGCTATTTACTCCTGGAAAAAGAATTCATGGAGAACCTTCAGATGGATCCACTCAGATTTCTACCAGAGAAGGGCAAGCAAAACTTTCTATTTCTTAACAATAAATTCTCTGTGATTTGAGTTTTGAATGTAGCTCCTCTCCAGATTCCCAAGTGTGTATACAAAGTACAGATCCCAGAAAACAGAATATTCCCTCTGGAAGCTGCTCACCTGGGCAGGAATATTTCACATCCAAAGATGAACAAGGAGAGAGGAATAGCCTGGAATTGCCAAGTATTTTGTCCTAAGAGCTTTAATGTGGGATTTAGGAATTGGGATTTAGGAATTTCATATTCAGGTTTCTGGACTGAATCAAACAAAAGAGTTTAAATCTTGTAAGTTTTGGGTCTTTAATGATGTTTGGTCACCCATTGAACCCTGACTAGGGCAGGTTGATACTTTGACTTTGTCCAGACTTAAAAGGAGTTGGATAAAGGCAGAAAGTTTCTTTCTAGAAAACAGAACTTTGCTTTTTGAAAAGCCCCACAATTTCTACTGGAGGCAGAAAGTGCAGGTTTTTAGATTTTTGTAGCAAAATTATTTCTTGTCAACTACAGCTGAGCATGGCTATTATTATTACTATTATTATTATTGTTAACTATTTTTCTTCCTTCAATTAATTTATTTCCAAAAGCTTTTTGCTGTTTTAGACATTTCAAACATAAGCATTATATTTTTTATTCTGAAATTAAGAATAAAATAAAATAGCAGATAGTTCAAATGACTTGGTCTCATATTTAGGTCTGAACTCCCAGACCTAACTCTTAGGAAATCCACACAGCCCTTGAAATATCTCATGAGGGAAGAAGAACATGGGGGGAAAAAAAAAGCCCATGAAGCGAAATCGAAGGAGGGAGGACAAAATAAAGTTCAAAAATGATGTTCCTTTTTCCCCTTTCAATTCTGTCAATCACCTGAGAGCCCCAGATCCCCCTGCAGGGAGGAGGAAATGCAGTTATCACTCTGCTCCAAAAAAATGGGCTTAACACAGAAACCTGAATAATGTGCAGAATACGTGAGCAGGGCTGTAAGGACACTCCAGCACCACGAGCAAAGCTCAGGAAAAAAATGACTTTCCTTTGAAAATGACTTTCCTTTGTCGTAAACAGCTAGTGACAAATTTATTTTAAAAATTATGAAAAAAAAAAAAAAAGTCCTGCCAGGAAGCACTTAAGTCAGCTGGAATATTTGTCCCCCGAGAACTCCGAGGGATCCGTTTTGCTGTGGCTGTGCCTCGCCGTGGCCCCGTAAGGAAACAGCCCCGGCCGCTCCATAAATCGTAACGGGACAGAACTCGAAAATAAGAAACCGTTATTAAAGTTACAAATCTTCGCGGTCTTTATGTCTTTAATAAAACATTTATCTATTAATAATGGATATTGTTTCTACCCAGCTCCTGCCTTCGAACGGGGAAAAAAAAAAAAGCTCCGTAAAATAAGCGGCGATTGGAAAACTGCCAATATTTCCCTGCCCTCCCCAGCCGAGGCTGACTAAAGCACTTCCATTGACAAAGTGCTCGTCATTTACAGAGGTTTGAAAGTTTGGGCAGCCCCACGTGAATGGAGGGCTCCAGGTTTGGCTCTGGGGCCGTGGGCA
Organism: Ptilonorhynchus violaceus; assembly: GCA_013397565.1. Lineage (NCBI taxonomy): Eukaryota > Metazoa > Chordata > Aves > Passeriformes > Ptilonorhynchidae > Ptilonorhynchus > Ptilonorhynchus violaceus. Next base: position 266,180 of record VZRJ01003711.1, read on the forward strand.
GCCGGAATTCATCGGGAGAGTCCATAGGGATAGAAGTTCCCACCGGCGGCCCTGCAGCACCCCAGGGCACCTCGGGGTAGCTGTTCCTGCAGGGTTTGGGAGCTGGAGCGATCCTAGAGGGATAATGGTGCATGGTGAAGGGGCTGGTGGTGATTTCAGAGCGGCAGGAGAAATAAAAATGAGTATGTGGGGTGGGCATGTAGGGGTGTGTGAGCTTGGATTTTGGTATTGTTGTATTTTCCATCTTTCTCTTTTCCTAATTTTATATTTTTATAAGTTTATAATTTAATCTAGATCTAGATCTAGATATCTTACACAGGTTGGATATCAGGGAAAGGTTCTCCCCCCAGAGGGTGGTGGGCACTGAACAGGCTCCCCAGGGAATGGTCCCGGCCCCGAGGCTGCCAGAGCTCCAGGAGCGTTTGGACAACGCTCCCAGGGATGCACAGGCTGGGATTGTTGGGGTGTCTGTGCAGGGCCAGGGGTTGGACTGGATGATCCCTGTGGATCTCTTCCAGCTCAGGATGTTCCATGATTCCATGATGTGTGGCTATGTAGGCGTATGTAACTGTGAACCTTGGGAAAGGAATGGGAATGATGTGCCAGGGAAGTCCATTCACAGCAGAATTCCTCGAAGATGTGGAAAATAGACAGGAATTTCCATCTTCCTAAGCTGGGACACATTTCCAGGGGTCTCTCTTAAGGCACTGGCAGCCTTTGCACCATGAATTCCGTGTTTATGAGCACAGGGAGCCTCCCAGGGCACACATCCCAGCCCTCCCTCGGTGTCCCCAGCTGTCCCCTTGGCCGTGTCCCTGTGACTGCAGTGGGACAGGACCATTTGGCTCATGTGATTTCCCAGGAAAATTCAGTGGTTTGGGGCTTTGTGTGCATAAGGAGCACTGCAAATCCTGAGATGCCCCATCCATTGGACAGGCAGGAAAACTCAAGGAACCCAAATGTCCTCATTGGGGCACCCAAGGGAGCTGGGACCTGCTGTCCACACCACAGGCATCACCTCAGGGCTTCATGTGCAGCTTCCTCCCGCAGCCAGCAATCCCATTATTTCCGGGATGAGGATGGGATTGGGAATTACAGCTCCTCTCCTGCGCCAGCAGTCCCAGAGCGGTGCAGGGCCCAGCAGGCCGATCCTGCTGGAGGTGCTGGTGACACATCCCTGGGTTGTTCCCTGCCTTTAATGAGCGGGAGCTGTTGGAGCGACCTGCCCTTTCCGGCTGCACATCCATGGGAACATCCATCCCATTGTCTGGGGAGGATAATTGCACGGGGTTGGCAGCCCCGTACTCAAAATAGCAGCCTGACCCAAATGAGAACATCTCCCATGTGGCTCGAAGTGTCGTGTTTTCTCTCTCAGGAAAATAGGAATAGGGAACAAATATTATTATTTTTTCTTAAGGAAATGTTCAAGTGTAGGTTTTGAAATGCTAAACACCCACAGCTCTCTCAGCCATTCCTCATCAGATTTGTGCTCCAGACCCTTCCCCAGCTCCGTGCTGGGGGGCTCAGGGGGATCCTTCTCCCTCTCTAACATTCCCTGGCAGGAGGGGGCAGCCAGGGGGGTCCGGCTCTGCTCCCAGGGAACAGGGACAGGATGAGAGGAAATGCCTGAAGCTGTGCCAGAGGAGGTTTAGTTTGGAGATCAGGTGCTTTTCCCTGCATATCCTTAATCTAAGGCTTCCAGAGCGCTCCCAGCAGTGCCATCCCATGGAGCACAGCCTTCCTGTCCCAGGGTATCCAGGATCCCAGCGTGGCTGGAAGGACAGGGAGCTCAAGCAGGACAATCCTCTCCCCAAGGGCACCAGCGCAGCCCCTCTCCCACAGCCAGGATATTATTCCCGGGAGCCACATCACTGTCATGGCACCTCCGTCTGCTTTCACTGGAGGAACCTTATCTGTTACTGACTGATTCAAACCCACCCAAGTGCAAACAGCCCGAGGAGCACATCTGGAGCAAAACTGACTCAGGGACGTTTCCTCATCGTGTTTCACACCCAAGCACGCGGCTGGCAGCTCTGCACCGCTCCCTTTGCAGACCTGAACCCTCCCAGGGCTCTGCTGTCCCTTCATCCAGCGCAGCAAACATTCCACAGCCCTGCCACTGCTGCCTTACAGGGCTGGGTGGCACGGGTGGCCATGAAGGATGAAGGACGCTCTGGTCCCTTCCAACCTAATCCATTCTGTGATTCTGTGAAATAAACATTAAAACTCAGGAATTTATTAAACTTAAGTGTAAGGAAAATAGAGAAATATGTCACATCCAGATTATTAAGGACTGTAAGTCCTCAAAAGTTCCCTATATCGGGGCAGAGAATTATGGTGATGTTTATTCCTACAAATTAAACAGAGTTTTAAAGAAGCCATAGCTGGTTTTGTTTCTGTTTTCAGTTTTTTACTAATTTATTCTTGGCTGTTGGGAGGACAGACACTGTGAATGCAACGAGGAGCAAACCCATGGGTTCAGTTTTCATTCCTGGCCTTGTGCTTCTTGGCTTTCCACCCCTAGCCCCGGGGATGTTTACAAGCTCAGCAATCATTTTTCCCTTGAAATGGATCAGTTAAAAATTAACACAGTTGTAACTAACTTTGAAAGGATTAAATTAGAAGTGCTGTGCAAGAAATGTAAAGTCAGTGCACGCCTGTAATATCATGGTGAGGTATTTTATGTTCTTAAATTAATTTTTTTAATTAAATTTGCCTTTTTGAAAGTTATTTTGCTTCTGCAGTCTTATCTAGATGTTTTACTCTGCTGTGGAGGAACAGAGAGAGGCTGGAGCAAACAGATCAGCCATTGCATATAAACACACCAACACACACCTCCCTGTGGGGTTCATCCTGTGCAATTGCTTTGGCCCACTGAGGGGTTTGTTTTAATTGTGCTGAACATTCCCCTTTCCAGAGAAAACATGGCAATCAAATATCCTCTGTCAGGGCATTTGCCTCTGCTCCAGGAGCTGGGATGGGCTGGGCTGAGCCCTTGGCACCATTGGTTCCCCCTCCCACTGCTGCTCCCCATGAACGTGATGGTTGCTGGTAGAAGACAGGGTTTATTATTTATATTATCTATTTTATTATTTATATTTATTTATCATTCAGCTTTTGCTGAATACAAATCATTCTGGGGATAAGGAGGGTTGTTGATTTGATGCTAGAAACAAAGGAAAAAAACCTCACTGAATGAGTTATAAAGTAGTGGAGAGGCTTCCCGTGCAGGAAGGGAGCACCAGTGAGAGGCTGTAATGGAATTATCCCCTTTCTCCAGGTCCCCAGCCACGTGAGCATGGAATTCTCATCAAGGACTTAACAGAAAGAAGTGTAAATTCATGGGAATTCCCACTGTGGCTCCAGGATAGCTTGGGAGGGGATATCCTTACCCTTGGCCATGGAGCAGAGGAGCACCTCTGCAAGGAATTGGGTGCCCTGAGGAGCAGAGTGGTGATGGAGCCGGGATGAGCTGCTGGGAAAGGGAGGCACAGCGTGGGACACACCTGCCGAGGTGCAGCGTGGGACAGAGCTTGGGGCTCATCCGTGTGGGAATGTGCTTTGGAGCCAGCAGGAAGGGGGATGCAGGGGGATCATCCTGCTCTTTCTGCACGTTGGGGCACTTGGACCCTCCTCTGTGAGGGGGCAGGAGCTGTAAAATAGGGGAAAACCGGCCCTAAAGCAGCCAGCAGAGGGATCATCCATCCCTGTGTGTGCCAGGACAGTGTCCGTGGGGTGATCCGGAGCTCCTGGGGGAGTGGGGCAGGGGGCTGGAGACTCCTGAATCACACACGCAGGGATTTGTGTGCGGGGGGGTCTGCAGGATGAGCAAACAGCAGATTTGGAGGGTTTTTAACACGAGTGTATGAAGATCACAGAATCACAGAATGGTCTGGGCTGGAAGGGACCTTGGAGTTTATCTCATTCCTACCCCCTGCCATGGGCAGGGACACCTTCCACTATCCCAGGTTGCTCCAAACCCCGTCCAACCCGGCCTTGAACACTTCCAGGAGTGGGAGATGAAGTGCTAAGTGGTTTCTGTGGATAACTCTGAGGGCTGACTCTGATTTTCCCCCTCTTCCCTCCAGCACTTGCTGCTGGCTCAGCTCCAAGAGTCTCGTCGATTCTTCACCTTTTCCTTCCACACACACAACTTCCCTCCTTGTCTCTGTCATTCCACCAGCCCCCACAATTCCCAGGTTTTTTTGCAGGCAGGGAGACCTCTGAGAAAGCTGAGGCTGTAGGAGAAGGTAACTCAACCCACCCGAGGGCAGCTCGTGTGTGCTGAGCACCGGCGTAACCGGGACACTCCGTGTTCCATTCCTGCTGGACCAGGAGCCACACCTCAGGGATTTCCCTTCTGATCCAAGTTTATAAGGCGGGGTTAGAGTGGGAAAGGGTTGCGTGTGTTCCACTCCCTGAAAATGCCTCGCTACAGCCCCGGCTTTCCCCATCTCCACAAAGCACTGCAGATCCATCAGCGGGATGCACCCAACAGCAGCGATTTTCCCAGGTTTTTTTCCATACAAAGAATGCCTCAGACACCTTCCATAAACCTTCTCCTGCTGCTCTCCTCTTTTCTTCCTGCCTCCTCCTCTCCTGACACCTGGAGGGGGTCAGGATGCCCCGGATGGGGTGAGCTCCTCCACGCGGGCAGCTCACAGGAATTGGGCATTGCAGTCACAGCCCACCTCCACCTGCAGCTTCGAGTGCCAGGAAGCAAATTCCACCCGATAAAGGAATCGATCAGCTGCTCTGTGCATGTTCTCAGCGCTGTTAACAACCCCATCACCTCCTCAGATCCCTGCTCGGATCCTGCTCCCAGAACCTCGGCTGCCCAAATGAGCCGAGCCCACCGAGCCCCTTCGTGCTGCAGCTCCGGGCCCCTCTCCCAGCCCCAGGTTGGCTTTGCTCCCCTCAAAGCTCTGGAGGGGTGGTTTGGGGTGGGGGAGCAATTGGAGAGCGGGAACTTTGGAGGAGAGCAGGCCCCAGCTTCTGCATTAGGGATTCATAGAGCAGAGGAAGAATTGGGAATTTGGCAGGGAAAATGGGAGGCTGGGTTTGCAGCGGGCAGCAGGAAAATGAGGGTTTGGGTATCTGGGTGGGGCTGTGCAGAGCAGGAGGGGCAGGGTGGGAGCAGCCTGACCTGTGCCTCTGTTCCATGAGGGAATGAGCAGAATTCCCTGTCCATCCTCCCTGTGTCTGCCAGCAGAAAATGCAAACTTCTGCTCCCCCACAGCAGATTCTCTGCGTGTGAATTATTTTGATAGTTTTTTTGATTGAAAAAGTATCTTAACATAGAATAATTCCGGAAGAGAAAGCAGAGGCTGGTTTACATTGCAGGCTGCAGTAAAAAAGACGGATAGAGGATGTCACCAAAAAAAATCAAAAAGGGGGAAACACTTCTAAAAAGCCAGTAGTTTTTCATAAAATCTTTCATGTTCCACTAAAGGCCATTTTTCAACCAAATGATTCTTTGCCTTGTCCTAGGCTTGAAAAATGTTAAGCAGCATCTCCCAAGGCCACACTGGAGAGGCTGGGAGGGAAGGGGAGCGACTGCATTTCACTGAGGGGGCTCCCGGCCCCAGGGGCTGTGCCTGGGATCGCTTTTGGGATATTTCACACCCTCAGTTCTTGCCTTTCAGTTCAGTTTTGCCCCTGAATTTTTCGGTGCTGCTCCTATTTTCATGTCTGTGTTGCTGTTACGAGGTGGGTGGTTGTGCTGGCAGGATCCCAGTGGTGCTGGTGTCTTTCCAGATGGGCATCCCGTGTTGGATTCACATGGGACTTTTCACAAGGACATGGAGTGACTGGACGAGAGGGAATGGTCTTAGGCTGAAGCAGGGTGGGGTTAAATGGGATATTGGGAAGGAATTGTTCCCTGTGAGGCCCTGGCACAGGTTGCCCAGAGAAGCTGTGGCTGCCCCATCCCTGGAAGTGTCCAAGGCCAGGTTGGACGGGGCTTGGAGCAACCTGGGCTAGTGGGAGGTGTCCCTGCCCATGGCAGGGGGTGGGATGGGATGGGCTTTAAGGTCCCTCCAACCCAAAGCATTCCATGAATCCGTGGTTCACCCACCCCAGGTTACACCGGGTGGGTCACACAGGCCCTGCAGCCCCTCTCAAAGGGACACCTCACAGCTCCAGGTCTGGGTTTGGCCCCCCAAGCTGGGAAAAGGAAAACCCTTTCAGATGCTGTGGCTGAAGAGGAATGAGGGTGGGCACAGCTCAGCCCTGGCTCTGCCAGCAGCTCTGCTCCCACAGCAGAGTTTGTTTGCTGCTGCTTCCCCAAGGACTGCTGCATCCATGGTCCCACAGAGCACGCCTGGAGCTTTACCCACGGAGCTGTGTCCTTGCTGGGGGATTGTGACAGGCTAAATGCAGCCATAAAACCCCTCTGGAGATTCTGGGCTCCTCCAGCAGGGAATCCCAGCGAGCACTGGGGGGGCCCTGCCTGGAGCTGAGCACCCACTGGCTCTGTGTGTGTGCGTCCTGCATCCCTCTGCTCTCCCAGAAACCTGGATCCACACTCCAGGAGCTCAGGGCTGCTGATGGCGCTGCATTTCCTGGCCCTCTGAACCGCTGCCCTTCCGAGGGGGCTGAGCTGCCTTGCCAGGCTTCTGAGGAATGCACTTTCGTGCCCTGCCAGCTTGTTTACACCTCCAGCCCGAGCCAGCAGCGTGTGCTTTTCACCCTGACTTTGTGGAGGGACCCGCAGTGAAGCAGGGAATTGCTCCATTACAGAAAGCGTGGCTGGAAATGTTTTCCTAATGGGCCAAATATGCACATCAAAACGGTACAAAAAAGCCCCGGCAACTGCAGTTGGAGATGCCTTGGCAGGATCTATTTGCTCACTGTCCCGTTTGCTTGCTCCCTGATTTACTGCCAGCCTGGCTTTTATTGCAGGAGAGAAAGACTTGGAGCCAGAGGTCTGTGAGTTCTCCCGGCAGGATCCCTTCAGCACCCACCCTGCTGGATCTGGGAGCGGGAGAAGGGAAGGACCAGCCTTTGGGGCAGTATTGGGTCTGCAGCCTCCGTGCTGGTTTCTTGGGCTCTCTGAGGTGTTGGACAGGCTGGCTACGAGCGGCTTCGGAGGGGAACTTTTGGGTGGAAACAATGGATATTGCACAGGCAGGGTGGTGTGACCAGTGGGAAATTCACCTGGGAATTTCACTGTGATTGCAGGGATTTCTCCCCTCTTCCTCAGCACTCCAAACTTTGTGTCTCGAGTCTGGAGGCCAGACTGTCCCTCTGGCACCAGGATCCCATGCCAGGGCTCTGCTAACGCTCTCCCCATCTCTCCTTGTCTCCTGTGCTTTGCACCGAGCCTGTGTCCATCCCTGGCAGCACATCGGTCCTGGAGCCATCCCCCGGGTCCCGCTGAGCTCGGTGGGGTCACAGCTCCGTGGCTGCCTGCAGGCCTCCGGTTCCTCCTGCTGGATTAGGCTGGGAAGGAAGAAGCGAGGTTCCTTTGGCAAAATATGAGTCTAATAATCAAACTTATGATTAATACCTAAGTGTAACTTAGCTCAGGGCTCAGCTGTCACTCAGTGTGTCTCCTCAGGACATTCCCAGCTGGCATTCCTGTGAGGAGAGCCCTTCTCCTGTGTCACCAGCTCTTCCCTTTGCTCTTTCCCTATCCCTGCTGGCTCCTGCCCTCGCCATGGATCTTTGCTCTCCTGTTGTGCCCACTGACTGTTCCATGCACCAGCTTTGCACCGGTGAACACCGGTGAACACCGGAATGGACACCTCCAGGCAGGGGCTGAAAACTCCCATTTCTGATCGTTCTTCCCTTTGGCCAACCCTGCCTCTCCTGTGCTTTCATGGAAATAGAGCCCAGGAAAACCCAGGTTCAGCAGTTCTGGGGTGTGTTCAGCAGTTCTGGGATGTGTTCAGCAGTCCCTTTCTCACTGAGAGAAGCTCCTCCTTTCAGTGGGATAACGTCCCCTGTGCCACCAGAAATAACAACTGGACAAGCACATCCCAATCCTGCAGTCACCTGCTCATTCCCAGAGTTTTGCAGGGACTGTGGGGCACGGGAAGCACAGACAGCAGAAGCTCTCCCTGTGTCCTTCAGGCAGGGTGAGATGTCCCCAGTGCTCTTTGTTTCAGGGAATTCTGTCACCGATCCTTTCAGTGAGGCTCCTGAGATCCCTGAGGGATGTTTTACAGCGTGGTGGGAGTGTATGGAGGGGAATATCCTGGATCTGGTGGGAGTGGTGGTCCAAGCCATGATTGTCTGGGATCGCTGTACCCCAGTGGCTCTTTCCAAGCTTGTCAATCCCTGTCTCCATTGGCTCAGTCCTCTTTGTGGTTCTCTGCTGTATTTACATTACTCAGAGCTGAGTGCAGTGACAAGCAGGCTCCTGTCACAGCCAAGCTGAAGCCATTCCAGCTGTGACTGACAGTGATCACTGTCACACAGGCAGGAGGGTTGGAGAACACTGCCTGTCTTTTACACATCACCCCCTCGGCCTGAGCCAGAGCTATCCATGAACCATCTCCCTGTTTCAAACCTCTGCCTGGATATTCATCACCCAAAGTGCTTTACACATGGCTGGGATGACGCTGAGGGGTTTGATGGGCTCGGCAAAATTCGATGCTTGGAGATGTCATTTTATCAAAGACCTCAAATTGTAATGGGCATCTTAAAAAAGAGGAAGTTTGGGGTTTTTTTCCCCACCAAAAGCTGACACAAAGGCTCAGCTCGTGCTTGAGCACAAGGCCATGCTTCGGCTCCATCAGCTCTGTTTGTTTTCCCAAGTAAATCTGAGGGGCTTTCTAGAGAATAAAGGGCAGGGGCAAGCTGGAATTGAAGGAATAAGTTCCCAGGCACCAGATCAATCCCCAGGCAAGCCCAGCATCCAGTCTGAACTGCCAGGGAAGCAGCAGGATGTGCAGGAGATGGCAGGGCCATGTGAGTGAGCACTGCCTGATTCCATTTCGATGGATTTGAACAAAACGGGAAGACTTTAGGAAGTCTCAATAGCTGTGTTTGGGGAGACTGAGTGATTCAAACCCACCTCGCTCGATCAGAACTTTCTGTTGCCACTTCCCTCCTCTGATGTGCTCGGAATCAATTCCTCACAGAGCAAAGAGTGCGTGGAAACAGAAGTCAGCCCAAATGTTGTCTGCAGGGTCTGACCCAGATTTTCCAAGGGATTTGGCTGTGCACAAGCATTCACAAAATCGAAATTCAACCACCTGTCTCCCTCGTGCTGGTAAATCAGAAACCACTGATGCAAATGGACAGAGACCTTTCTTTTCCCCACCACGATTCCTGCTCAGGCCGTGGCAGTGCAGGGACTACGCTTGCAAATTGAACATGCAGCCAAACGTGTGTTTTTTCACAGCTGAACTCCCTTGAAAAATATTAATCCTGCACACTAATTAGTCAGAGATCAGAATCTGCTGCCGGAAAATATGCTCACTCAGCCCAAAATAGGAAGATGGCTGCAGATATCCATATGCATGCGTTCCTGTTCGGCATGTGCAGCGAGCTCGGAACGCACACATTTCAGAACAGCCTCTCCACGAGCACTTTTTAATTAGGCTGGTGGCCTCACAGAACATTCCCTGCTGGGATAAAGTGCTAAGTAGGGAAAAAGAACTCTCCGGAGTACAAGATGCACTTTTGCAGAAATGCTCGGGACTCTGCGGGCAGCAGATCCCCGGCCCAAAGGTTCCCGGAGCCGACAGGGATGCGTGTCCGGGCGGGAGGGATGTCACCCCTGCTCCCAGGCAGTGTCCCGGCTCCGAGCCAGGGGCTCTGTTCTGGCCGAGGGATCCGTGCTGCACATCCCGGCATGTTCCTCGGGAGGGGCCGTGCCCGGAGAGCCCAAGGTGTCAGCGGGAGAGGGATGAGATCCGACAGGGAACGGGGAGCGGCGTCTCCATGGCAGGGACTCCTTCCAACAGCTCCAATCCCAGCGTTGGGAGACTCTTGGCAGGAGCTGTGTCCCAGCTGCCAGGCCAGCCCGGGCTGTGCTGACCCACGGGGATGGACACTGCACCCCACGCTGCTGTCAGCCTGCATTGCCGGGCTCTCCACCTTCCGGACCTTTCCAAACCTTTCACGAGCCGTTATTTCACCGTCAGAGCGGCTTTGCCTCCGGTGGTCGAGCCAGCTTTAATTATTCCAGAATAACAACTGGAGCAACAAAATGCTGTGTGCTGTGGTGGGAGCCATCCTCGGCTCCAGCTCGGATTGGGAGACCCTCTGAGCCCCTCAGTGGCCACCAGGGCTTGTAGGAGGCAACTGGAGGCTGAGTTTGGGCATGCAGGGAGCACCTTGGTGCCCCATTTGCTTTTGAGGGTGCTCAGAGGAGCCACCTCCCCTGGTTTCTGCTGCTGGGCATCCTCTGCTCGGGCTTAAAGCATTCATCAAGGACACAATTAACATTCTCACGGTTAGAAAAGAGTAGGAAGAGGGAAAATTCATTCCATTAGAAGCCCAAATTGGGGCTGTGAGTGCTTCTCCTGACCTGAGGGGTCTCAGACAGGAGTCTGGTGTTCTCTTTCTGTCACACCTTATACAAATAAGGGATAAAATAGCAGCTCCGTGAGCAAGAAGACGTTCAGGAGACAGAGGAGTAGAAACACGAGTTAGAACTTCTGACAGCAGAGCGCTGCAGTAGAAGGTTATTTTAGAACTTGCTGCCTCAAGGGAGTTTGCACTTTCTTGCCTTGCAGTCAGCCAAAGATGTTGATGCCAATTTAGTAGGAATTAAATGTATTCTCTCAACTTCAGGCGTTTCTCATAAGTTGCCCTAAGTAAGATCCCTTTTTTTCCCCCCTTTCCACTTTCTCCGGGTGCATGGCTTTTGATACAGCCTAAAAAGCAGAAGGTTCAAATCAGCCTTCCAAGCAGAGCTGTCACTCAGCCCTCTCCTTGGCAAGAGCTGTGTTAATACATCTCCTGAAGTGTCTCAGCCACTGATCAAAATCTTCCCTGCATTGCCATGGCAATGCAAAGGAAGCTGAATTCCAACATGACACGATCCCTGCTCCCTTTACCCGGCCATTATCCCTGCTGTGGGACAAGCGGGCAGCACTGACAACAATCCGGTGTTCCAGGGCCGGAATGGGGCAGCCCAGGGAACCTGGATTTCCTGAGGAGTGCTGGAGATGCTTCCCCTCCCTCATCCTGGGATGTGTTTGCTTTGTTTCCCGTCACTTGGTGATTTTCAGAATCCTCGGTTCTCGGATATGCTTCTTTATGCCTTTTTCATTATTTATTTATTTATTTATTTATTCTCTCACCTCTTGCATGTTGGATTTCACTCAGCAGTAATGAGCCTGTGGCGTGGTGGCTGTGGAGGAAACGCAGCAAGGCTGGAATAGAGTCCGGCCTTTGCCTCGTGTTCCCTCTGCTCCCTCTCAGCAGTGCGTGCCCTCTCCCCTCTACGTTATCCCAAGGAGCTCTTTTCCTTTTCTTTGTGCCTTCAAGCACAAGGCAATGTCCCAAGCCAAGTTCTTCTGGGAAATTTGACTAGAAATGCACAAAAGTGAAGATATTTTCCATTCCAGGGTTCCCTACCAACTTCCTATTTGTACTTACAATCAAGGAGTACAATCAAGGTGCTTGTAGCAGCTTTCCTTGCAGAGCTGCGTGTGTGCAGGACTTTCCTACGATGCTTTTAAAAAAATGAAATTTATTCCTCTTACTTGGAAGAAAATCAAACATGAAATAGAGACAAGCAGAAAGCTGCTGATCAGTCCTACCTCATAACCAAATTTGCTTTCAGAGTAAATGACAGAGGAGAAATAGCACGGAAAAAAAAGAAATAAATTGAAAGTGCACGGAGTAAGCCTGAATTCCGGGGCTGTGCTGTCCCAATAATGGAGACGTGTGGTGCTTTCAGCCCTGGCTGCACTGAAATCCATTAAGGCTCCTGCAGAACCTCTTGTCCCCCTTTATAGCCCAGATGCTGTCACTGCTTCTCAAAGCCACCCCTGCTGAGCCGTGCCCCGGGAAGGGCACGCAGCACTAACAGCAGGAGCTGCACGTGAGGGACATCCATTGGCAGGGAGAAGCTCTGGAATACGATCCGGGGGATGGTATTGCAGAAATGCCACAATTCATCCTCCTGAGAATGCAATCCCTGGGAGCTGCACACAGACAGAGCAGGGAAAGAGAGGCGTTTGTATGGCAGCAGCACCCCAGAGCCTCGGCAGGAATTCAGGAGTGTGCCAGGCGGAAAAAGTTGCTTTCCCGATTCTTTTTATCCTCCCAGCCCCTCTCAGTGCAGAAACCACCCACGGCAGAGCTGCTCTCCCGAGCTGGGACCAGTGACTGTGTCACACTGTGCCCATCCCTCGGGGCTGCCCCACAGAGCTGCACCCCCTTCCTTGGACCCCTAAACCAGGACACAACGCTTACCCCACCCTCCGGCGGTTGGAAGGGAATTCAATCCCTGTACCCAGCCGGCCCAGGAGCTGCCCCAGCCCCAGCTCAGGCACACCCTGAGCCTGGCTGGAAGTTCAGAGTGTTCCAGCCTTGTCCTAACGCCCTTCCTCTGGGGATGGCCACAGCCAGAGCCAGGACGCCAGAGCAACTTTGGCCACTCAGCAGTTCTTATCTCCTGGCAAAGCCTGCCCGAGGTTGGCCTCTTGCTGCCTTCCCAAACACGAGTCCAGAGGCAAAGCTTGGCTCAACTGCCCCTGCCATGAACATGGATTAACTTCCAGCATCAGCACTCGGAGCATCTCAGCCCTCATCACCCGGTGTCATTAACTAATTGCCCTTAGGGCTCCAACCCCACTCCTGGCTGGGCTGTTTTGGTTGTGGACACAAAATCAGGAGGGTTACATGAGTTGTCTGGGGTCCCACAGCCAGTTCAGTCTGTGGGTTCCTGTCCCCACTTGTGTGAGCTGCCTCCCCTCCCTGCTCCTTTGATCTCACCCTTTTTGCCAGCCCCATTAAATAATCTTTTCAGATAGGCACACTCGGATGAGGGAAGGGTTAAAGTTTCCCGTGTTTATCACCGAGTGAAGCCTGCAGAGAACACTGATCCAGAGTGGAACAGGGTGGGGTTCCTGAAAGAGAAATGAGGAGTCCCCATCCATAAACCCGCCTGTGGCAGCAGGTCCTGCTCCCAGCAATAAGCACGAGTGAGTGTGAGCACGGGCAGCTCTAGGGGTGATAATTACACACTAATTAATCACTGCACACAAACCTGAGCCCAAAGGATCTCTCCCCAGCTCCTGCAAAGCCACTGAGTACCCCCCTGCAGAAGAGGCTGTTACCATCTGACACCCTGCTGTGTCTCATCCCTGCAATTAAACCACAAGGAAGCACATAAAGAACAAAGATGCCTTTTGTTGCCAAAAAAATATCAGAATTATTGGCTAAATATTTACTTGTTTTAAGATGTGAGCAGCTGGTGCCAATGCAAGCCATGAAGCCTCCTTACTTTACACTCAGCTAAACCACAGGAAAGCTGTGAATTGATTGGGCTTCCGCTGTGCTTTGCTCGGACAGTTGGTGTGGGCAAAGATAGCCCTCTCGTAGTCCTGCAGTCCGTCTGCTGCTTCGTTAAAGGATGGTTTGTCCAAGGTTCGGGAAGCTGGACCACATCATCCCCACATCCGCTTTTCCTGCTCTTGTGTAGGAAGGGACCTTAAATGTCATTCAGTCCCATCCCCTGCCATGGGCAGGGACACCTTCCCCTAGCCCAGTTTGTTCCAAGCCCCGTCCAACCTGGCCTTCGACACTTCCAGGGATCCAGGGGCAGCCAGAGCTTCTCTGGGCCACCTGTGCCAGGGCCTCCCCACCCTCACAGGCCAGAATTCATTCCCAATATCCAACCCTGCCCTCTGGAAGTGGGAAGCCATTCCCCCTTGTCCTGTCCCAAGTCCCTCTCCAGCTCTCCTGGAGCCCCTTTAGGCACTGGAAAGGGCTCCAAGGTCTCCCTGGACCCTTCTCTTCTCCAGGTGAACACCCCCAGCTCTCTCAGCACCTGGAGAGATGCTCCAGACCCATGATCACCAGGAACGGTGACACCTTCCAACCCCCCTTCCCTGCAGGCTCCGCCATCCATCACGGAGCAGCCTCCTGGCCCGGCCTCTGCCCATCTCCCGCTTTGATTTGAGCACCACCTGCGGCTCCCCGCGGCTTTTCCACAGCCCCTGGCCCATCCCAGAGCGCTCCTCTCCCCCTGCAGCCACCATGGGGTGGTTGGGATCCCCGGCTGAGCGAGCATTTCGATGGAAACCTGTTCTACGGAGCCCGGAATTCCCAAGGCTCCTCCGAGCAGAGGGAACAATAGGGATTGGAGCTCATTGAAGGCCGCTGCGTGTTCCAGGCATCCACAGGCACCCAGGCTCCCGCGTGCCGCAGGGGAGCGTGGAGGGAGCGCCGTGGAAGCTTTGTGAGTGCCAGCCTGGCCAAAGCGCTGTTTGAAGAAGGAATGGGAAGACCATCTGCACGGATGGGAGCCGCTCGCAGGCCTGGCGCTCGCGCCAGCGGGGCGTGTTTCAGCTCTCGAGCTGGCACGTGCCCAAGAGACGCAGAAATTTGTAGGTTTTAGCGCAATGCGCCCCGCTCCCAGATAGGATCCGAGCCCCTTCTTAGCGCTTCCATGGATTTCTGGTGGGACAGGCAGATTTCCCCCTTCTTTCAGCCCAGAGGGAGCCCCTCCTGCGTGTTGGGCTCTGCACACAGGGGACCCACACTGGGAGCCCCCCGACGCTCCATCACTATTCAGTGTCTCCCACCTACTGAGCCATGGGAGGGACTATCCCACGGTCCCGCCTCATCTCCAGTTCCAAACACTTCCCACCTCACACATTCCCCCTCAGCAAAGCCCCACCAGGCCAGCAGTGCTGCTGTCCTGGCTGTAAAGATAAGAAAATGAGACATTAAAATGGAAAGTGTGAAGTTACGAGATGAGCCTGACCCCATCATTCCCATCGCTGGACTGGAGCGACCTTCCCTCCCCTACCCCTCCATCCCAGCACTTCACACCATCCATGGGCTCCTTTCCACTCATGCAAACATGAAAGAGATTGGAGGGAAAGGCAAACCAGCCCCCTCCCCTCCTCATGTAGATCTTTATCTCGTCTCTTCACGGTGGAACACGACTCCAACGAGTTACTGATAATTGGCTCTAAAGACACCATTGTGCTTTATCGTGTACAAGCTGTTTGATAATAGGCCAGGCCCTGTGCCACGAATTGCTAATTGATTCTTTCTTAGCAAAAATGTTTTGCTTAATTAAAGGGTGCGCTGATTTATAAACACCTCCCTAAATATTATTCACTTTTGCATCTGCTGGGAAGAGCTCAGGCTGCTCCTGCTCTCCAGCATTCCCTCCTGAACGATTCCATCACACCCAGCGCCACTCTTTCAATGCTGATGGTGACAGATTGAGCAATTATTAAATCATAAATACCGAGGGGAAAAAAGCCAGCGATACACAGAATGGGAGCCGTTCCCACAGCCTCCAAATACTTCAAACCATGGCGGAACCAGAAGGAGGCAAAACTGAAGCTCCTGGCCCAGCTCTGTTCTCCCTCGTGCCAGAGTAAACCATGGCCTGGTGCAAAAGCAGAGGGAGGATCTGTCTCATTTTCCCTGCAGGATTGCTGAGACTGGACTGGGGTCACACCTGACTCTCTGCTCCTGTCATGGTGTTTGCACGGGGGTCACTGTGCTTTTTAACCCATTTCTCCTCAGTAGGAGCTGTCGAGGCTTTTCCCCCTGCAGCTGCCCTGTCCAGGTCTGTGCTGGAACCTGTGGGTGGTGTTCCCTAGGATCTGTCCCCAGAGTCCTGGTGGCTTTAACCTGGGGCTGGTGGCAGCAGGAGCCTGGTCAGGAGGCTGCAGCCCAGCTTGGAGTGTTTGGGATGCCTGAGAGAACACACCTGGAGCAGGGGGAAATGGAGACACGGACCCTGTGAGGGATCCAGAGCCAGGATCCAGGGCTCAGAGGTGTGGGGAATTCGGTGGCACATGGAGAGCAGGAAGGTTTGGCCTGAGAGGGGAGCTGCAGGTGGCAAGTTGGATCCAGAGGGTCTTTGGACATGTGAGGGTTTTAGGGAGCTTGTGTAGGGAAGCCCAGGCAAGGAAAGGGGCGAAGCTGATCCAGATCAGGATCACCAGTGCGTTCCAGTGCCTCAGGGGATGCTCAGCTGAGCACAAGGTGATGGTGGGAACAGTTTGCTTTTCCTGGAGCCCAGGAACGAGTAACTGCCCAGGAGGACTGATCCTGCTGCAGGATGAGGCACGGAACTGTCCTGGTGCAGCATCACCCCGTGCCTGCCCTGTTCTGGGGGGCTGCCCCGAGCAGGGGCCACCTGCAGGGACAGGCCAGAGACTCAGAGCAGCTCTGGTGTGGGCCAGCCCAGAGGACAACGCTTGGCCACGCTCCCACCACCCCTGAGAGGGGCTGGGACCCCTCAGGGAGCCGTGCCTGGGCGCCTGCAGCTGTGCCAGAGGTCCCTGCGGGGATTCCTGCTGCCATCCCTCCCAGGGTCACTCCATAGGGTCACCTGCCCTGCCCCAGCTCCAGGGATGAGCCCCCTCCTGCCCAGCCCTGCCCTCTGGAATGCAGAGGTTATGGCTGCCAGCAGCTGTGTGTCAGCACTCAAATGGGCATTAATTGTCACCCACCGTTGGTTAATGAGCCCAGATACCTCCTTGTCCTCTGTGTGTCCCCACCTCCTCCTCCCTGCTGTGTCGTGTGGCACCTGCTCGTTCCACGTCTTTGCTTTCAGTGCTGTGGAAGAGTCAGAACCCACACAAACACTGATGGGAACGTGGTTGGGGCTGAGCTTTCGGTGCGAGCTGGAGGCTCTGGCGGAGTGGTTCCATTGTGAACCTTCCAAACCGTTCCATGACCTCGAACAGGGAGCAGGTGAAAGGGGCTGGGTGTCCCAGCCCTGGTGTGACACCAGGTGAGGGGTGGCTCTTCTGTGTGAGGCTTCTCTTGGTGCTTTGAGTTTGATCAGACACGAAATGAGGTGAGCAGTGATCAGTGAGCCTGAGGGAGTGCAGAGGAGAGGAAATATTCCCGCTTGTGTCCTGGGAAGCTAGGCTGCCTTTGGCCAACAGCAGGATTTACACCCAGCAGGTACATCCAGCCACTGTGGTGAGCCTGGATAAGCAGCTCTAAACCCTTCTTTTACCCCAAACCAGGCTCCCCTTGTGATCCCTGCACTCAGCACCCTGTTGGTTTGCCCTAGAGCATCTCTTTCCAAGGGATCTCCATCCCTGCCTGGGAATTTCACCTCGTGGAGAAGATCCAGGTGAAGGTGCCCCAGCATGACCCACCCTGGCTGTGAGGAATATGTGCCCTATTTCCAGGCTGGATGCTGGGAGCCTACAGAGACATTAAGCATGCTGAGTGGATAACACACACTGCTCTGCATATATTTGCAGCTTGATGATATTACTGGGATTGCTTCTCACCCTGAGGCTCTGATCCCTGGCTGGGCGGATCAGGATTGTCCTGCTCCAGCCAGGGCAGCCGTGCCAGGGACAAGGCTGGGTTTGTCCCCTTAGAAACAGCAAGATACTCTTGCTTTTGACTAAAATACCCAGTGTTTTTTTGAAATAAGGGGAATACGAGGTGAAGCTGCCACAGATATTCACATTAATCTGTTCCAATTACAATATGCATAGCACTTTTCAAAAAGGATTTGAGGCTTCTCCCACACAGACTCAGAGGTGTCCGCATGAAATATCAATGTTTCGGGGCAGGATTTGCACAAGGCACCTCGAGGAAACGAGGCACCCACTTCTTATTGACTCTCCTTGACTTCTTCCCTGATTGCTTTTGAAAAACCCCATCCTTAATTACGGTTATTATGCCGTAACAAATGGCCTCCCTCGTTACCACTGACACGTCCTAGATGCTGGCACTGCTCACAGCAGCCACGGCTAAGCCATAAAACACAATAAAATAAACCAAAACGCTGAGGTTGCGCAGTGGACGAGAGCTCAGGGTGTTACTGGTGATGCCAGCCAGGCAAAGATTTTGACAAGGCCCTTAAACCAGTCCCTTGAGCCAGGAAATGCAGCCCAGGAGGTCCCAGCTGGACACCCCATGTCCAAGCACCCCCCTTTTCCCAAGGTCTGTGCCCTGCCAGGGCCAACTCCCTGCAGGATGATTCAGGAGCCAAAGCACAGTGCAGGGACACTCTCGGACACAAACCAGTGGTCCAAGGGCTCCTCCAGGTGAAGTTTAGGTTCCCCCTGGTGTTTTTCGAGGATCAGACTCAGTCTGACCAAGCACCCAAAGCCGTTCTTTCTGTTCCCAAAGCTGTTTATTCCTGCTGCCCGTCTGAACGCACTCTGGGAATGGTCTGGGAAGACCCCAGGATGGTCTTCAGAAGGTTTAGGGTCCTGGCAGGTGTCAGGAGGCAGCTCCGGGCTGTCCGTTGTAGGCACCATAACAAGTCCCTGTAGCCCCTTTCTCACCCCTGAACTCTTCCCCTCATGCACTGAAACTCTCCAGGACCCTCCAGGACAATCCCCTATCCTGGTAATTTGGGATCTTTTGGACAGGATCCCAAGCTACCTCCACACGCTCAGGAGAAGCCACACAGACACAGTTGTGCTCAGAGGTTCTCCTGCACTGACTGGGGATTACAAGGCATCCCTGCGAAATCCCCAACACTTGGATCTTGGCCTTTCCCACCCCAAAACCACCCCAGAACCACCAGAGTGAGCAAACTCGAGGTGGTCTGGAAGGGAATCCTACAAGGGTTGGCCTGTGCAGCACCAGCCGTGTGAGGGAAAGCTGCAGAGCCTGTTGGGGACAGGAAAATCAAATCCATAGCAGCTTCCAGGATCCTTTCTCCTTCACAGCAAGGGGTTCGGAGGCAAGCAGGCTGCAAGGACAACTCTGCTTAGTTTTGCTTTCAAATAGTGCCAAAGCTTTAACTATTGATTGGGGAGGGGAAGGTGGAAGTGGGTTTAGGGAGAAATGCAGAAATCCCAGCTCAGCTGCTTAGAGGCCTCTGCAGATTAATAGAATTAATTTATCTGCTGGGGCATTAATTGAAGAATGTGCTGAGGTTAAGGACAAGGTCAGCTCTTCCCAGGGTGATGTCTCCTCCGTAATTCACTTCCCAGCCCCTCAGGACAATCTGGGCAGAGTAATCATGAGGGATGGACATGCTGCTCCCAGGATCTCAGGGAACACAACCTCGTGTTATGGATGACGTTAAGTGGAGGTTGTAGGAAGGCACCTGGCAGATGTTTTATTACATGAGACATGCAGCACTACCTCATATTTCTTCAGGACCTGCAGTTCTGGATGACACAGAGGGACAATTCTGAGCCAGCTCTGGGTGTCTGGTCCCCCTGCACACCCAGCACTCCTCTGCCCATCCCACCCCTCACCCCGAGAGGAGCACAAACCAGCTCAGGAATTGCTCCCAAGCTGTGTTATTCCCCCGGGGAGGGTTGGGAGCTGCAGCAAAACCTGCTGGGAGGAAGAACTTGGCTGGGCTGGTTTGCTGGAGGGGGGAGGATGGAGAGAGGTGGCAGTGACAGCCCTTCAGGCTCCCCCAGGCTGAGGTGAATGCTCCACCACCTCTCCAGCTCCCGGGATTTTCCCTGCAGCCTCTCCCGCCCTCCCCAGGTGTGCCCTGCCGTGGCCAGGGCAGGTGTCCCAGGCAGCAGGGGACAGATCCAGGTGGGTGAAGGGTGGGAAGGGGACAAGCAGCCTCACCAGCAAGCAGCCATGGGGGAGGGATGGGGACCATCACACCCCGCCAGGCCCCTGCAGACCCCACTGCAACACCTCAGGCACAGCCTGTGCCTGGTTCCACGCACTGCTCATCACCTCATTGCTCTTCAGCGACATCTGAAGCCCAGGCACAAGGTTCTGAACACCAGGGCGGTTTTGCTGTGAGATCAATCAAATATTAGAGCAGGGGCTCAATGCTGCATATGGAGAGCCTTAAAAATAAGGCCTTCATAAACCTGATCCACCTGATCCCTTTTCAGCTCAGTTTGGGGTCAGAGATCTCCAAAGGTTCGTTTTAACCTGAGTTTCTCTGTAAGCCACAAAAGCCAGAGCCCTAGCACAGCAGGGAGGCAGAACAGGGCAGAGACAGCAGACAGCAGAGCCCTGTGACTTGTTCATCCCCAGAGCTGCCCCACAGGCAGAGGGGGAGAGGGCTTTTCTTTCAGGTTCTTTAAGCCAGAGAGGGCCTAAAATCCTGAGATTGCTGTTGGTTATTCTCTTCTGCAGAGCCCCCGGGGCAGATATCCCGGGAATGAACCCAGCCCTGCTCCCTTAATGAGCCCTGAGGAGAGCAAGGGCAATGGCACAAGACTGAGGGTGTGGTTTACACTCCTTAAAAGCTCAAGAGAAATGAAAACCCATATAAGAAACCATATGAGGCCACTTTCAGTGAAGGTGGAAAGCCAGGCTCAGAGGTGAGGTTTTGTGCCGGGCTTAAATGCTTCTTTGTGACCAAAGATCATCTCCCTTCCTTGGCTGCACGATGACAGAATTCCCCTGCAGACAGTGCTCTTCGGAGGGAGCACAGACAGGATTTGTTTGAATTCACTGCTTTTTGTTTGATTTGCCTTGCTTGTTTGTTAGTTCAGGTCTTATTACCTACCCACTGTTTAGATTAGTGCTGTCTCCAGGTTCCTGAGAGTGACAGAATGGAGTGTTTGGGTTGTCAGAGGATCCATCCCACCTTCCTAAGGGATACAGGAGATGGGCTGGGAACAGTCACAGGCAGGGTGTGCGGTGGGATGGGTGCCCAGGGAGGCTCCAGGGCACCCCAGAAGCGTTACCTCAGCTATTTTCACTGTCCCAGGAGGTGAAGATGCTGAAGAACACCTGGCTCCGAGGTGTACCACAGCCTCGGGAAGCAGGAAGCCACACCTGACCCTGCAAAGTGCTGAGGTTGGACCAGCACTGCCTTTCCCACCCATGCACCTGACCTGGAAAAACCTCCCCAAAGTCTTCCACGTGTCCTGTTCAGCCAGAAGTTGATTGAGCTTGCAGAATTACTGCAGCACCTCTGTCAGTGCTGTGCTGTGTGTCTGTTAGTGCTGTGCTGTGTGTCTGTCAGTGCTGTGTGTCTGTCTGCTGTGCTCCCTCAGCCCTGCAGGATCTCTCGGAGCTGCCTGGGGTCTCTGGGAGCTGCCTGCTGCCTGGGCTGGCCCCGGTGCCAGAGATGAGGGCAAAGGCCCAGCAGCAGCCCTGCCACTCTCCTGTGACCTCTGTGTGTTGTGTCTTGCCCCTGAGGGCACCAAAGATTTGTTCTCAGCCACTGCTCGAGGGTTTGGAGCGCGGGGGTTGTTTGTGGGCAATTGGTGCAATGCTCTTCTTCAGTCCTGCAACTCTCTGCGCTTGGTAAAGGAATCACTGAAGGCATTTCCCTGCCTGTGGCAGAGACTGGGCTCCTGCCCTGGCACCAGCCCCAACCCCTGGGTCTCCCTGTGCTCTCTGGTCCAGCTTTTCATAGATCCATGGAAACTCCTCCCTGCTGGGAGATGAGATTTGCACTTCTCTGGCGACAACGTGCTCATGTAGTCAAAGCTGTGCCCTTTTTTACCACATCAGCTCTGTTCTCCCTTCCCAGTTCCCCTGGGATATCTGCCAGCCAGCACCAGGGCAGGTCCTGCAAGGCTTTTCCATCTCCCTGGCCCTGTGAGCTGCACACTGAGAGCTTCATATGGGAGAGACCCCCAAGATGCAGCTCCAAGGAGTGCAGCTGGTGCCCGATCCCCACCGTGTCCCCAGCCCAGGGCACTGAGTGCCACGTCCAGCGTTCCTTGGACACCTCCAGGGATGGGGACTCCAAACCTTCCTGGGCAGCCCCTGCCAATGCTTGGCAACCCTTTCAGTGAACAGATTCTTGATGTCCAACCTGGATCTCCCGTGGCACAGTTTGAGGTCCTGTTGCCTGGAAAAGAGACCGACCCCAACCCCGCTGCGCCCTCCTGTCGGGGAGTTGAGTGAGGGAAGTGAGAGTGAGAAGGTCCCCCCTGAGCCTCCTTTTCTCCAGGCTGAGCCCCTTTCCCAGCTCCCTCAGCCGCTCCTGGTGCTCCAGCCCCTTCCCAGCTCCGTTCCCTGTCACCTGTCTTAGAGGCTGCTTCACACCCACAGGTGACAATATCCCACAGGGACCTGGGTGTCCCACAGAGGAGCAGGACTGACCAGATCTGGATCAGAGCCTCTGGGACAGCCCATTTTGGTCCTGATCAGCTCTGGTGCTTCATTCTGGGCTTCCCAGTGACCACAGCACCGGTCAGAGCTCGGCCAGGCAGCCACTCAGGAGTTCCCCTGTGGCTCATGAGCCGTTCCGAGCTGGGCCATGCCTTGCCCAAGGGCAATTCTGTGATCAGGAGTTTCATGGCCCTGCACAGCCCCTGTGAGGATGCAGAACTGCTTAGAAAAGCGAACTGCAGGTGTGATGAAAGCCAGAGCTTTGTGCCTCTCCATGCAAATGAGCTCACACCCGTCCCCTCCGTCCCGCTGGGCCTCGGACAGCAAACCCAACAATCCCCCTCTGGCCTATTTTTAGCAGCACCACGATTTTCCAACCACTCTGCTCATGCTTTTCAGACCCAAACCCTGATTTTTGAGTAGTTGGAGCTGTCAGTGGTGCCCTGAGCCAGGCGAGGGAGGGGCTCACAGGAGAGAGGAGATGGGAAAGGGGCACAATTCGCCACGGACATTTGGGATGCAAACGACCCCCTGCAAAGAGATGAAAGTTGCAGCGTGTCCCACGACACAAGGATGTGTTTCATAACGTGTCAGGAGCTGTTCAGACAGGTTTTTGCCAGTGGGAGATCTCATAATTAAGGGTTAGCAAGAGTCTCTGCTCGGGCTGGCGTTGCCCACGAGGCAGTTCCAGCAACACTTGGCTTCAAAGGGATGGGACTCACCTGGTATTTCAATAGCAAAGAGGCATTAACTGATGTCACAGAAAGGTCAGCCCAGCCTAGAAGTAAAAATCTGTTATTAATATTTTATTAGCTTTAGTCGTCTTCTTTTTTTTTTTTAGTAAAATTATTTAGAAGATAATTAAGTCTCATCAGTGCCTGGAGTGTTCAGAAACAGAGGAGAATTCAAATGCTACCGAACCCATCTTCCTCTCTGCCTTAAATTCAGAGCAAGGGTTGTAATGCAAATGCACCAGCCTGTGTTCTCCAATGCCTTTTTACCCTCCTCCAGGTGAAACCCCAAATGTCTTTGGCAGAAATCCTCCCACGTGTTCCACACGTGGGGCCTGAGCCCTCAGATTCCAGCCCCAGACAGCAGGAGGGAGGTCCAGCTGCTGGATAACCAATGGTTATCCCTAAAAAGCTCTTCCAGGAACCCACCTTGTGACTCTTGGAGGTGTGAGCTGGACCTTTAGGGAAGAGAGGGAGCAAGTCCTGCACAGAGTCAATGAACAGAGGCAAGACAAAAGTGCCACTGACTCCTGATATTTAAAAGGTTTTTTCCATGTTTTCCAGTACAGCTCATTATAACGTTAAAAAATGTATGCGATGCATATATGATTTTATATTCTGACATAATTCATCCCAGCAGTTTGATGGCCATTACCCACATTCTGCTGCTTCTCTTATTAACTTCTTACCCTGTATTTGTAATAAATGGGAAATTGTTTGGTTCAATATTTGCCTTCCCCAATATCACTCACTGGCTGATCTGCTATTTTATCGCTCCCTCTTTGCTCCCAGATTGTTGGATCTGATAATTCATCCATAAAATGCTGTCCACTTCATTAATCCAACAGACATAGGGAAGTGAAGTGGGGAATTCCAAAGGAGACCACAGGTTCTCCCTGATCCTGTAGGTGTTTGATAACAAATTCATGAACCTGATCCCAAACTGAGGTGGGGAGAATATCAACGATGGCAGAGCAACCTGATGGCTCCAGACCATGGATTTGAACTCCCCAGGGATACCTTTGCAACTTCTTCATAAACTACAAAAGGCTTGGGAGTGCAAAACTGGAAATGGGTAAAAGAATGGAATATGAGCAATGATTTGCTTCCAAAAAACACCAAAAACACCCTCCAGCCTTAAAATCAATTTGCAGGGGCTCACTGACAACCTGTGGAACACACCAGATGTTAAAAACACTCAAAGGCACTTTGCTCCATGAAAATACAACTTTATTCCCAGTTGTGTGTGCTGCCAGTGCCTCTCCTCCCAGACCAGATAAGAACAATAGAAGAATCCCAGGAAAAGCTGCTTTTTTTGGTGGTAGGTTGTCATAGCAGGAATTTTGTGCTTTGTTTGGACATGTGTATGAAACCTTTTCCTGAAGATAACGCGATGATCCCGGCAGGAGCAGGGTGATGGTGGCATTCAGGGAGAGGAGGAGATTTTTGGAAGTATATCCAGGAGGAGTAACTCTGTGGAGCTGGAACCGTAATGATTCTGTGGTTCTCGATAGCACAGGCCCATGCAGCACCTTTTTTAAATTTTCCTTTCAGAAAATTGGAGAATCCCGGTGGAAATAGGATCTCTTTAATGACATGCTAATAACGTGGCCAGCAGCACAGGGAAACTGGAACAACATATTCCAATGGTGGAGCTGACAGGGAAAAAATAGGGCATTTTTCCTTATCCTAATGGAGAGTAGGGAGTACTCTTAATTTAACAGCACCATTAAACATACAAGGCCAAATGTTTGCATGGAATCAAAAAAAAGAAGGGAAAGCTATTTTTCCACATATGTGGCTGAATTAGTGGAGTTTTGCCAACTGGAAGAGAAATTGGAGGCCCGAGGGGGTGGCGCTCCATGGGTTCGTTCCCTGCAGAACGCAGACCCTGAAACACACCCCGGAAATCGCCACATCACTGGATATTCCCAATAAACACGGCAGGATTGTGCAGCATTGAGGGATCTGAGCAGCAAACACGCTGAGGGTCAGCCCCAAGCACAGCTCAGGCAGCGCCCGCCGCGGGCTCTGCGGTGAGAGTTCGTTCCTCAACGCAAACCATCATCGATTTCCTGACAAACCCCGAGGAGCTGCCAGGAATTAGGAGCGGTAAATGAGGAGGGCAGTGCATAATCATGGCTTGCCAAAGAGGCTTCCCAAGCGTTTCAGAGCCCTGGTTTGCTGACGATCCCAAAGGTCGCCGACTGTGCCGCGCAGTTCCCAGCCCGCCGGCCGGAAGGACAAAAGGGAGGAGTGGCTGACAAACGGGAGGAATGAAGCTGGAGTGAATCCTGGCGGGCTCTGCTCTCCGGGTGACGCCTCAGCGGGGTCATTCAGCCCCCTCAAGGCAGGGAGAGACCTTCTGCGCTTCTGGAAGCACACAAAAGAAAAGGTTTTGGCCACATTTTAAGCGTGAGCTCCCGTGACATCTCCTGGGAAGACCTGGCCAGCGCTGGATTGGTTCTGACTTTATTCAGCCTCCAAGGATGGGTGTTTCTTCTGTGCTGATCTCTTCTGAAACCACCCCTCCCCCCTGGTGAAAACTGAACCAGACAACCATTAAGGTTGGAAAAGACCTCCAAGGGCGTCAAATCGAAACTTCTAGAAGTGTTTTCCCTATTGTGCAGAACTCTGCACCTCCCAAGCTGAAATTCAATGTACGATGGAATCACAGAGTGGTTTGGGTTGAGAGGGACCTTAAAGATCACCTCATTTCACCCCCTGCCATGGGCAGGGACACCTACTCTCCCAGGTTCTTCCACGCCCCATCCAACCTGGCCTTGGGATGGGGATGGGGCAGCCACAGCTTCTCTGGGCAACCTGTGCCAGGGCCTTACATGTCCTAAAATGCTTTAATTATAGTGGTCCTCTTTTCTCTCTACTAAACCCCTTCATTTTATTGTTTCTAACCTCTTTAGGCTCTGGTTTCTCTCAGTGTCAGGGCTGTGGTGGGTGCACAGCAAAGCTTCCGACAGCTGAAGCCTCCTCATAACACCTGAGAAGTGGTAACTTTGAAAGGCTGCAAAATATTTCTTTTATGATGCCCATCTTTCGTTGAAATCGTTCTTAAACCCCTGCCTGTTGCACTGCCTGCCTGCCCTCAGACACTCCAGCTTTTGGAAAGGATGAGCAGTTTAGAAAATCCACGTTGCTTTGGCACCAGTGTGGTGCTGAGGACCTGCTTCAAAGGCAGAGCATCCAGGGGGATGAAAGGAATCCCTGGGACAGGCAGAGATGCTGCCATGCAAAGGGGGAGAGGTGTTTATTCCGGGGAAGGTATCAAAGTGTTGGTTTTCTCTGAAGGGAGTGACTGTTCCCAGCTGGAAATGTCCCAGGTGGGAGGTGGGCTCAGCATTCCAGCTCCCATCCGTGTGTATCACCCAGCTGCTGTCTCCTGCCGGCACCTGGGAAGCTGAAGCTTTATCAAAGATTCCAAATGGCAAGGAGGAGGATGCAAAAAGAAATGTCCCAACTTTCTGGTCAGGTAAACGAGGGCAGAATTTCCTGAAATTCGGCAGTTCTGTGATGGGATTTGCGGGGGAATGGCAGAGACTCAGGGGGGCTCCTGAAGCTGTTCCCTGAAAATTTGAGCTGTGGGTGCCTGTGGGGTGTTGGCAAGTGGAGATTGGGCTGTCAGGGGCCTCCCAAAAGAGGAAATCCTGGTGCACTGACAGCCTGCTCCGCACCTCAGCGAGGGGGGAAGAGGAAAGGCTTTTGGTTTTTCAGGTTATTTATCTTTCTTTAGATCTCTCCATAAAATCTGTGTGGAAAACCACTAAACTCGCGGTTCCCTAAAAGCTTCTTTTTGAATTATTTTCTCTTGTCACCTCTTTGATTCACATCCATATTTACTGGTTCCCACTGTCCATAAAGAGGAAAATACTGGGATACCAATTATTTCCATGACACCTGGATGCCAGGAAAGGGGTGATATCCTGTGGTGTGATATGTGCAAAGAGCCCCTGTGTTTGCAGAAGTTTCAGTGTTGCCCATCTGCCCCACCCTGCCCAGCTCCCCCCTTCCCAGAGCAGCTGGAATTGCCGGCCCTGTCCCTGCCCTCTGCTTTCAGCTGGCATCTCCCCCTCAGCTCAGCCCCTCACCACACACCCTGCTTGTCTGGGGGCACACAAAACCACTAGTGGATACCCAGCAGTTGTAGGGTTTGCTCCACACTGATTAAACCCCACTTTATTGGGCTGTTACCCTCCAGCCCCGGCTGCCTCGGGAAGTGAAGATCCCAGGGAAACCAGAGGTCACTCCCCAGAGACAGAGAAAGCTGCACTTTGTTAATAAAAACTTGGAGCTCCGTGTCATTCTCCTGCCCACCCTGGCAGGGATTTGTCACCACAAGGCTTCAGTCAGCACCAAAGACAGACTCGATATTTTCTAATCGACAGGGTATCCATCCAGAACCCATCCCGGCGCTTTGATGGGATCCCGGGAACACCGAGCCAGCCCGTGGAGGTGTGGAGTGCATCGGGAACTTTAATGCTTTCCTTATGCACCACAAAATGCCATTTGCAGGGCTTTCTCCCCAGCTTCATCCATCTGCCTCTCCCAGCTATTCCTTTTGTCTCTTATTTACGGCTGCAATTTCGGTGCCACGGTTACCGCGCACGAGCTGCCGTATATTTCTCTTATTTGCTTTGAAATTGCTCTTTCCAGCTCATCTCTACAATCATTTATTTGCCCACAAAATAACCAGGCCCTGAACTATTTCCTGGCAACCAGCTTCGCAGGGCTCAATCGTGGGGTTTTTTTTTCCCTCTCTGTAATGGTGTGGATACATCCTTTATTATTGCACTTAAATGCTTATTAACAATTCATGGAATCTGAAGTGGCTGAAAAAGCAGGTCCTGGAGCTAAATATTTCTAGAGGGTGTCTTAGCCCAGAGTCCTTCTCTGCAAGTGCAGGATTGAAAGTGGAGGAGAGCAGGGCTCCAAGTCGGTATTTTCAGGGTAATTGCATCTTTTAATTAACAGTATATTTAATCCATGCACAAAAGCAAGTGACACAGCTGCTCAGGGGCTGCTGTCATAGGCTAAAAATAATTTTGCACCGTTTATCCTTTATTTTCCCAGCCTTTACATCGTGGTCACTGCAGACTTGGATGCTGGACACCCTGACCCCAAGGCAGGGGGTTCCTGTGGTTGTCACCTTCAGCACGTGCAGGGGCCATTCTGAGAGCTCACCCTGCCAATTGCGGTCACACTGAGCTTGTGTTCGGGCTCAGTGACACAGGAACAGCCCCAGGACAGGATTTTCCCTCGTGGGGCACAGCCAAGGGTGGTTGAGGCAGGAAAAAGGAGTGACAACCTCTGCACCCATCGCTCGGGGCGCTGACCCCGGGGAGCTCAGGAAGCACCTTTGTCTCCAGCTCCATCAGAATATTTTGTCCTGCTGAGTGTGAGCAGTAACAGAGGGGGTTCAGCATGGGAGGAGAAGCCTGGGAGCAGGGAAAATCCATGTTCGCTTCCCATGGCTGTCCTGCAATGCAAACTCAGTAACACCCACTGCCAGGGATGCTCCACAGTGACACAGCCACAGGGAAGAAAGGAGATTTCCAGTGGTGTTCTCCCAGGGAGGCTGGTCCTTGCCACACTCCTGGGAGGCCAGAAGGGGTGGTTTGACCTCGCGTGGGGTCAGCTCCTGTGTATGACAGACACCAGCACCAGGAGAAACCACAGCAGCATTTCTGTGTTCAGCATTGGGAGTGGTGGGAATCCCTGGAGAGGGAGGAGAGCAGGGAGCAGGGTGGGCAGGAAGAGGTGTGGAGCCGGGGGAAGGATGCTACAGCTGCTGCTGCTGCAGGACGCCCATCCCAAGGGCTGGAAGCAAAGTGAGGTGGAAAAGTTGCCACCAGAGGTTTTTGGGGTGGGTAGACCCACCCTGTGAGAGCTGGCAAGAGTAACAATTCTAACTCTGAATATTCATCAAAAAGCTTTTTAAACACAATTTTAATAACAGTGCTCATGTTAGTGGAAGAGAAGGGGATGGGTAAAAATGAAATGAGATTGGCCTGGGTGTGTAACAGAGCTGCTGTCACAGCACTGAAAGCAAAGCTCCAAGGAGGCCCTTCTTCCAGCTGCCAAGAGCTTGACCCCTCGGAGCCATGGATGTGCTGGAGCCATGGATGTGCTGCAGCCACGTGGGCAGGTGTTGACAGACTGTTCCCACCTTGGTCCATCAGTCTGACTGCAACCATCCCTTCTCCCTCCCAGGAATTGTGTCTGGACCCACTTAGGTTTGTCTGCCCGCTCCTCTGGTGAGGAACCAGTATAAATAATGAGCAGTCAGACAGATTGGTGCTTTGCAGCCAGTGCAAATTCTCTTTTTAGGCTGTTAGCAAGAACCCCCAAAGCCTCACTCCTTGCTTTTGTCTCCTGTAGATACCACTTGTCACGTAATGGGCCTTTCATCTCAACAGGGCTTTTAACTTCAAATGTGTCAGATCTTTAAAGAGCTGGAAAACATTAACAGGCAGGGAGAAACTTTATTCTAATTTGTTGGATGTGAGAGAAAAAGGAGAATGCAGCCATTCCAATGAGCAGAGGCTGCGTTTGGATGGAGGCTCCTGTTCCTAAAGGATCACTGGGTTCTTTCTTCCCAAAGGTTCCCTGAGGCCCTGGCACAGATTGCCCAGAGAAGCTGTAGCTGCCCCATCCTTGGAAGTGTCCAAGGCCAGGTTGGCTGGGGCTTGGAGCAGCCTGGGATAGTGGAAGGTGTCCCTGCCCATGGCAGGGGTGGGATGGGATGAGTTTTAAGGTCCCTTCCAGCCCAAACCATGCTGGGACTCCCAGTGCCACGAGCCACTATCAAATCCAGACTGTCCACAGCGATTCTTGCTAAGGAAGAGCAGCCAGACTGTGCTGTCTCAGCACCACTGGGTGTGTTGGAATGTCCCACAGTTTTGATGCTCTTGTCCCACACCAAACCACAACCAGGCAGCCTGGAACGAGAGGTTATCCCAAAGGACAGAGCTGCTGCTCCGTGCTAACGAGCTTGGAGTCGTCACCAGCCACGAGGAGGTACCAGTCCCACTGCAAAGGCAGCTCTTCCTTGTGGCTGCTCCCAAGACCAACTTCTGAAGTTGTTTTGTGCCTGTTGTTTGTTTCCTCAAAGCAGCGAAGGCCCTTTGATGCAGCCAATGTGCCGTGTGGAACGAAGCATCCTTAATCAAAGACCAGAGGAACATTCTTATTCCCTGCTTTGTTGTGAAGTTGAAGTGAAGAGGCATCTCAGGCACAGGCTGAAGAGCCAAGCCCAGCTCTGGTGTTCCTCCAGCTGTGCCAAAACTGGCCCAGCACGGGGCCTGGCTCTCGGTGGGGAGTCCCAGATCCTGTCAGGGTGTTTATCCCAGGAACAGGCTCCCTTTGGAGAGACTCTCAGCTCTGAGCACAGGCAGAGGTTTTGCTGTCATGTGTCAGCCCCTGATGATGGGAGTTAGAGCTGTGCTGAGCCAGGGGATAAAAAGAATGACAGGGAAAAAAAGATGTTTTTCTGAATTTTCTCCACTCTGAACGATTTGGGTATTGAATGCAGAGCCCCTGCACGGGGATGTAACTGGAGATATTTAACTCCTGGCTCTTCCACACTCACAGGCAAGGCAGTTATTACACCGCTGAGCCTTTCTCTGCTTATCCCTCTGTTTGAAGTCACGTCACCTGGAGTCAAGCGAATGTCTCAATTTTCATTTTTGTAATATTTTACTGTCTGTCACTGCACAAAATGCTTGAAATGGAACAGCAAATGAAGGTTAGGAGGAGAGTAGGCAAATAAAATCCTGACTGCCAACGGATGCTAAGAAGGACCCAAAGCACTGGGTAATTTTTAAATCACTCATCATTTGAAGGGGAAAATGAACTGATTCATGATTTTTTGGATGCTCAGGATTGGCAAAAGCAGAATTAATCTCCTGTCTCCTTCGTGGCTCTGCAAAATTGTATTAACAAGGCAGCATTTACCCCTTGTAGACTGTGAGTGCTTTGGGCACTCGTGTAGGGCGTGATGGAGAAGGGTCCTCACAGCCTTCAATTGGCCCTTAATGCAACATAAATGACAAACCCTGTCGTTATTGCCCCTTCCAGGCTGCTCTTCATTCACATTCTCAGGGACAGAAACACGAGTGAACATCCACACTCCAAGGCAGCAAACAGCCACATTTTAAACTCTCTTAATAAGTCAAGTTTCTCAAAGCAAAATTATCATAATGAGTGAGGAGCAATGAGCGTAATTGGAGTGACGTGAAATGCACAAAACTAATTAATTTTCTCCTGCAAGGTCTGGGAAAGGTCGCAGAGAGGCAACACACAGATCGTGGTAGAGGATGCAAAACGCTGTAAATATTTAAATGGCTCCCAGAAATCACTGATTTATTCCAGAACATTAAAGTGTTCTGGCTTTGGACTCGCAGCAACGCGTCCGAGCAGTTCCTTGGGCCTGAGCACAAAGCTCATCCCAGCTCATGCACTTGTGGGTGGGAGCAATTTGAGATTTTATGGAGAAGCACAGGCAATGAAGAGAGGGAGTGGGAAGAGGGTTGGCCATGGGCTGTGGAGCATTTCAGTGCCAGGCTCCAGCCTGCTCCAGCTCGGTGGAATGGGGAGTCATTACCAGGAGCCCGTGTGGAACGAGGAGGTGGTTCCAGCCCGGCTCCCTGGTGGCCAAATGTCCTTCCCATCGAAGCCACCTCCTGCAGCGGCAGCCCCCGGCTCCCAGGTGCATGCTGGGGACATCCAGGATGGGATGGGAGGGACACCCCCACAGCACAGGGCGCTGGTCAGAGGGGTCTGGCACCGGCAGTTCCGCGGTCCCTGCAGCCAGGGCTGCTCCCAGGACCTGAAACCAGCCCGGCTCCCTCATCACCGGGGTGAACACAGGGCTTTCCCTGGAGCAGCACTTCCACGCTGCAGCTGCAGCAGGTGGGTCCCCTATTCCTGCCAGGACATCCCGGTGGTCACCACACGCATCCCGTGGCGCCTGCCAGAGCCTCCTGAGAGCTGGCCACGGAGCAGTGGTGGCTGTGTGGGACCGGCACGGCCGGGCACCAGCGCCCTGCTCCTCACACAGCCCTGCCGTGCTCCTGCTGCTCTCCTGGAGGTGGGATGGGCCTTTCCTGGAGAAGTCTGGCTTCCTCCTAAGTGGCTGCACCGCCCTGAGGAGCTGGTACGTGATGCCCAGAGATGTTTGATGGCTCCGTGAGCCACAGTGAACGTGGCAGGGAGGGAGAACATCTGGCTGTGGGGGCACACGGAGATGGTGTGTGGGGTTGGGGATGGGGCTGGGCAGAGGGACACGTCCATCATGGTTTGGTCAGTCAGGAGCAGCAGCTGAGAGTCCAAATTGTTCTTTCCCCCTGGACCATCTCTGTTCACCGTTCAGTATTAATTTAGCAGGAAACATTTGCCCCAAGTCCTTCAGTGCCTGATGTGTCCGTGGATCGGGCCACTCACCCTCCTGTGAAGCACAATCCCTACAAACCCAGCCCTCAGATCCTGCTGGCCAGGTCCATCCTTCCATGCTCATGTATCCCTGCATCTTCCAAAGCTGAACCTGCCTTTGGTGCCTGAGGCACAGAGGGGTCAGCTGGAAAACACCTCTGGACTTTCCCTCCCCATACCCTGAAATCTGCACTGCAGGTGATTTTGGAGAGCCCCAACCTGCCAGAGTGAGGGAAATTGTGGGCACAATTTTTGTTGCCAGTTCAGAGGAATTTCAGAGGCGCCCCGACCACCAGAGCTCCTTGTTCCCTGTGTGACACAGTGTCACCTTGATCCCAGCGCTTGGAGAAACGTGTCTCGGTGCTTGTGAGCACGTGAGTGTGAGACAGCATCAAACCAAATGTTTCCCTGAGATCACTCGTGGAATTTTAACACCCTAAATTTCCCTAGAAGGACGCTCATCCCTAGGAAAGACTTCTTGCTCGCAATGTTAAATTCATGTGGCTCCAGCGAGAGAATAACAAGGCACTTGACATCCTCCAGTTGCAGAATAACTCCGGAGCATCTGTTGGCACTCATTTCATTCCTGTGTCCCAAAGGGGACCCAGCCACATGGCCCAGCTTGCCTGTGCTCAGGGCTGACATGATCCGATCTGAAGAGGAGCTGTGAGCAAGTTCTGTGCTGCTGCTGAAGTTGGATTCATCAGCCAGCTTCCCCCCAGAGTCTTCCGGAAGTTTCTGCCGTGTTTGAAGGATAATTGCCATGCCTTGGTCTCAGGGGAGGGAGAAACAAAGGACTTTGTGTTCCCCTTTTGATTCAAACTCAAAGAGTGACAGAGGCACGGAAAGCTGGCAGGTCCAGGGAATTCTTCAGTGCATGTGAGTGGCTCTGCATTGAAAATCGGGCGTGTGTCCCACGGGAGCCTGGCTGGGGAGCGAGGGGACGGCAGCACTGCCAGCTCCTCTCCTGGAAAAAATGTCCCTGTACTCGTTCCTCTCCGGGGAGCCAGGCAGTG
Source organism: Ptilonorhynchus violaceus (assembly GCA_013397565.1). Lineage (NCBI taxonomy): Eukaryota > Metazoa > Chordata > Aves > Passeriformes > Ptilonorhynchidae > Ptilonorhynchus > Ptilonorhynchus violaceus. Next base: position 299,514 of record VZRJ01003711.1, read on the forward strand.
TGTGAGTGGCAGCCAGGCTTCCCAGAGCGATGGGCTGGAAGGTACTGCTCTGTGCACTGCTGGAGATTCACACACCTGAGTGCCTCTGGCGTCCTCCTCCCGCCATCCCTCTCCTTCCATCATCCCTCTCCTTCCAGCCTGCACAGCCCCAAGTGTTGCTCTCAGTCCACGCCTGCCAAGGATAAATGAGCTGCAAAGGTCAGAAAACACCCCGAGAAAGGCAATTTTAATTTTACAGTGTCCTGTTTCTCTCACTCCCCCTCAGGCCAGTGCCTTGATTTCACTGATGGGATCTCTGCTGTGGCATCTTGGTCCATCCAGCTGTGCATTCCCTTCCTGCTGCCAGCCTGGAGGAGCAGGAATCCTGCAAAGGCCCAGGTTATCCAAGGTGCTGGATGTGTGTCCAACCCCTCATTTCATGCCCCAAAGCTCTGCTACCTTTCCAATGAAGCTGCTCTGAAATTCTGTGTTCTGCAGCTTGGTCCCCTCCCAAGGAAATGCTCCCAGGCCTGTTCCCAAACACAACCCATGATTAATTGGATGCATTTCCAGCTCTGGATCATGACAGGCCTAAAATGAAAAGAATGGAAAAATCTTACACCCTCCAGTAATTAAAAAGACGAGTAAAAGTCCCTGGAGAAAGATGATTTCGGTGCCTAAGGAGTTGCTTTTCTCTTCTTACCATTACCATAAATATTTTCTCTTTCATTCCAGTTGAGAATTTCATCCTGATTATTTAATGATGACACTCTAACAAGATTCAATAACTAGCTTTTCTCTTTTTTTAAGAAAAAAAAGGTAAAAATTTTGCCATAATCTTTCCATGACTAACACAGAAATTGTCTCCAGCCCAACTTCCAACATATCAAAGCTGTGTTTTAGTGCTCGAGTGTACCTTGCATAATGGATCTCTCAAGCGCTGCAAGTGACTCTGTATCACATGGAAATGTCTTTAATGGCAAATATTAGGGATTTCTGTAAAGTATTTAAAAGCGCTAAACATTCTGTGTTTGAAATCCTGCAGCTGCTCGTAATTAAATATCCCAGTCTGTGTTTGGTGCTCCCCTGGGGGCTGTTCAGTGTCTGCTGCCGAGTTCCATCCGTGGGCAGCGTGGGACAGAGCTGCACGTGTTCCCTGAGCATCCCAAATCCCTCTGCTCCCGGAGCTCCCACCTGCCTCCGACACCTGCCTCGTGACCAGCCTGGACAGAGGAGGGGAGGTTGATGGCAGATCCATCATATCTCAATTTCTTACTTGAAAAATTCAGGTTTTACCACATCAGAATGTCCAGGGAGATTGTGGATGCTCTGGAGAAAGGTGCAGGTGATGAAAACTTGTCATGAAAGATGGAGAACTTCACCATTTGGGGTTTCTGCTTGCAGCTGAAAAGCATTGAAAACACACTTTTTTTTTTCCAAAAAAACCTGGCTTGAAACCTAAATATTTTCTTTTGGTTCCCATGGTCCCTTAAAGGGGCTTGTGAGAGCAGCTGCTTTCCTCCCCAGCAGCACAGCCACATCCCTCACCTGTCCAAACCATGAGACCCAAAACCCCCTGCACTGGAAAAAGTTGTTCAAAGTTCCACTAGAGGGACTGCCTTGAGTTCTGAGGGAGCTGCAGGATCCAAGGTCCATCCCTCAAAGCAGATCCCTGTTTGTGCTGCACCCAGGCTGCACAATGAACCCTCCAGCCAGGGCTGCTGGGGTCTCTCCTCAGGGGAACCTATGGGAGCAGTGCAGGCTCTGGGAGCTGAACCCACACCTGAGCCCACATGAAAAGTTGGGAATGTTTTCTAAAGCCCAGGACAAGGCCCAGCCCCATTCCCTGCTCCAGGACTCCAGGATCCCACAAGGAGCTCCCGGTGCAGACCCGGCAGGAGCTGCACAGCCACGCAGCCCTCGCGCTCCTTCCAGAGCTTTTTGTGCTCGTCTTAATTCATGGGAATGAATTCCAACCGCAGGGGTGTCAAAACACCTCATTCCAACTTCAAATGCCTGCGTTTTGCTGCTTAAAATAGACATTCCAGGAAGGCATGCTGCAGCCTGGAAAAGCCAGCAGCTAATCCTCCTTTCCCTTCCCTGAGCAGTGAGTCCGTAGGGAGAGGGTTTCATCCATGCCAGCAACTTCCAGTGCTTGTGGGATCATGGAATATCCTGAATTGAAAGGGACTCACAGGATCATCCAGTCCAGCTCCCAGCCCTGCACAGACACTCCAACAATCCCCCCCTGTGCATCCCTGGGAGCGTTGTCCAAATGCTCCTGGAGATCTGGCAGCCTTGGGGCCGGGACCATTCCCTGGGGAGCCCATTCCAATCCCACAGGAATGTCACGCCAGGGAAGCACTGTGCTCCCTGAGCCAGGCAAGGCTCCAGAGCTCTGATCCTCAGGGTTGCGCCCTCCAGGCTCATCCCATCTTTTTCTCTTCCTGCCTTTCCAGCACCTTCTCCCAGCCAGGTGCCCTCGGCTCAGCACCACACCCAGGAGAAGGCACACGGGGAATCTCCCACCCTTCCCGGCACAAAATCCCACCCAAACGGGACCAAACAACAAGGATGTGCCCTTGTCAGGGCGGATCATTCCAAAGGCTCCTTGCTCAGCCGTGGCTCGGGATGGAGCCAAGCTGGAGGATGCTGAAATCCCCCGTGAGTTTGGGCTCCCCAGCTCTGCTCAGCCCCGGGGCTGCACGGAACACTTGGGAATGTTCAAATGCTCCTCCCTGGCATTAAAGCTGCTTTTCCTGCCTGCTTCTCCCTCTGCACCCGCAAGGGTTTCCCCGGGTTTCACAGGGCAAATCAAGATTTAATGTCTGATGGCTACAATTTAGCACAGCCTGGCTGTCCTTCCTTTTCAGACCTGCATAAACCCTCTTCTCCAGCTTTTGCACTTTCTGTGCAAAATTTTTAGAAGAATTTTAAGATTTTTAAGTGATTACCAACATTCCCCAGGGAAGCAGGGTGCATGGGGCCGGATGAGCCAAAGGAGAAGCCACCCTTGTCTGCAGCACAGGGACAGCAGCTGGATTTGGCTGGAACCTCTGGGACTGCCCCGAGGCTTGAGTCTCACACAAACAGCCGTGTTCGTGCCAGGTATTAGAAGGTAAAATTATAATTATTGTGCATTTCAGCTAGTGATGTTGTTTTTATGAATCTTGATTTATGTCAGACTCCACAGTGCAAGTGCCCATAGCCAGACACAGTCCCAGGTCTGAGGGACAGGGTGAGAACAGATGGGAAAACAAAAGGATTGGGGAGAGCAAGGGATCATAGAGTCAAAGATTCACAGAATTGGTTTGGGTGGGAAGGAAACTTAAAGCTCATCCAGCCCCTGGATGTGCCCCTTGGACACTTTCAGGGATGGGGCAGCCACAGCTCCTCTGGGCAGCCTGTGCCAGGGCCTCACAGGGAACAATTCCTTCCCAATATCCCGTTTAAACTAACCCTCCTTCAGCTTAAGGCCATTCCCCCTTGTGCTGTCACTCCAGGCCCTTGCCCCAAGTCCCTCTCCAGCTCTCCTGGAGCCCCTTTAGGCACGGGAAGGGGCTCTGAGGTGTCCCTGGACCCGTCTCTTCCCCGGGCTGACACCCCAGTGGAAGCCGAGTGAGGGATCCCCCTCGGGGGCTGGGAGCAGCCGGAAGAACAAGGGGTGAGCACAGCCCAGGCAAAGGCTTCTGAGAACTCTCCAGCATTCCCAGGCATTGGGTGTTCCTGTTCTGTCCCACTGAGGGTCTCCAGGATTGTCCTCCACGCTGGGACAGTAGGAATGAGGAGGAGCAGTTTGTACACGGAGCGAGGACAGAGGGTAAACTTCAAATAGCTCAACTGGCCAAAATGAAAGAAGTAAATAAAAAAAAAAATCCTTGTCAGTCAGGCTGAGGCCAGCAGAGCGATTTGCCTGACTTTATTTTCCATTTCTGAATCAGGGGAATGAACGTTACCACCTTTGGGTGCTGCCAAATCACAGAGGAGAGCACCCACAGAGCCCAAATCCCAGCACATGCAAACTTGGAGGCTCAGGGGGAACTCCAGCCTGTCACACACGGCATTCCCAGGGGCTGGAGCTGCTCCTTGCTCTTGGACAAGGCTGTGGAGCAGCACAGTTTCCCTTTGGAGCAGAAACCCCAAAACAATCAGCCAGGGCTGATCCAGAGCACGACGGGGATGTTCCCTGCGGGAACAAATTCACTTCTTGTGTCACCACCAGGGGAAGGAGGAACATTCCTGGCACGGGAACATCTCCTTACCCCCCTCTGGCCCCTGGCTGGGGGCCCTGCAGTGGGCAAGGAATCCCAGGCTGCCTTGGCCACTGGTGCCCAGTAAGAGTCACCCACCCACATGGGACTGGGCACTGGGAGAACTGGGAGTGGGCCGGTGCCATAGCCAGTTCTGGTAGCCACAGCCTATCCCATTCCTCATCCAGGGGTCCCTGGGAGGGCAGAGGACCCCTGAGAAGAGCAGCAGGATTGCCCTGGGGACAGGTGATGAGTGCCCCGGGGCTGGGCCACGCACACTCAGCACTCACAGCTCGTTCACACTCTGGCACATTCAGGAAAAAGCCTTCAAAATGAAAAAAAATCTTGATTTTGCTATATATTTGTCAATTCTTAAAGCGCATCCTCTGTGGAGTTATTGAGCCATTCTAAGCCCACCTTTTTGGGAGTTATCAAACATTAAAATTCCAGGTTGAAGGTTGGATTGGATGTACTCTGTGTATAAAAAATCTGAGTTTTAATGTGTTGCAGGGCTGCTCACCACCTGTGGTAAATGCAAAAATGATACCAAGAGAGGGCTCATTCAGAGGTGCTTATCTTGCTCCCTCAGTGTTCCTCAGCTGAAATTTTTAAAAGTATCTGAATTTTCTCCTGTCATTTTTTTGGCTCATAAAATTGGATTAAATTCTTGCCTTTACTGTGTGTATCTCTCTGGAACATATCTGTCCACGTGCTGCTCAGCAGTGAAAGCTGGGCTGACTTCTCAGCTCCCAGCACGTCTGTGTTGTCTCTCACATGCTTCCAGTTTGTCACAAATATCAGAAATCCCAGAGTGGTTTGGGTTGGAAGGGACCTTAAAGCCCATCCCATTCCACCCCTGCCATGGGCAGGGACACCTTCCACTAGCCCAGGTTGCTCCAAGACCCATCCACCCTGGCCTTGGACACTTCCAGGGATGGGGCAGCCACAGCTTCTCTGGGCAACCTGTGCCAGGGCCTCCCCACCCTCACAGGGAAGGATTTCTTCCCAATATCCCACCTAACCCTGATATCCTCTAAAATGGTGCAGGTGAGTGTTAAATGTGACCAACAGAGTTTGGTTTTCACCCCACCCAAAGATGTGACTGTGCTGCCTTTAATTCCCCCGGCTCCAGCACTGCTCTGGGGTCTGGGAGAGGAGCCCAGGAGCCTGCTGGGGGTCCCGTGTGCTTCCAAGGTCCCAAAACAGTGCCAGAAGTGGTGGCATCCTGCTCTGCAGCCCTGCTGGGCCAGAGGAACCGCAGCCTGGGGTCTGTGCCACCGTGCACACGGGGAGGAGGGGACACAGCACCCATGGGTGCACACACACCCTACAGGGAGTACATACACACCCTACAGAGTGCACACACACCCTACAGAGAGTACACACACCCTACAGAGTGCAGCAGTGCCATCCGAAGCCTCTCCATTAGGAGGGAGCTCAGCTCCTGAAGGGATTCTGTCACTGGAATGAGTTCCTGGGAGGTGGATTAGGGAGCAGGGATAGGGGATCAAACCCGTGCTGCAGCCACAACACGTGAATTGTAGCAGTGAGCTCTCCTCTTATCAATGTGCTTTGATTGCCCAGGCACGGAGGGGGAAAAGATCCTGTGGAATCGGCGCAGAGAATTCCAGCAGTAGGGAGCCGCTGGGTGCTGTCCCTGCCCAGCAGGATGTGCCCTCCTGCCAGTGCCCCCGTCCCCTTCCGCACACCCCTCTGCGCGTCACTGGCCCTCCCAGCCTCGCCAGGTTTTCCCACAGGGCTGTACGAGTGGTTTGGAACTTTTCCCAGGGGATCACCTTTCCCCAGGTGTGTTTGAACTCCTGAGGTGAGCCGCTGCTGCCGGAGCCTCCCGTTGGGATGCTGGCAGTGCATCCCCCCCGTCTGCCTCCGTTCAAATTCAACCGGTGCCAGAGGGTTCTTTTCATCCAATGTGAAAAACGGACACTTATAAAAATGCGTGGGGTTTCAATTGCTCAGCAGTCGGAGCTGGTACGAGAACCAGCCCAGGGAATAAACGGCTCCTTCTCCCATTAGGCTCAAAGGCCGTTTCCATACTGGGCTGCACAGGGAATGGGATTCGTTCCCACTCCCACCACAGCAACTGTTTCTCTGCTGTTCCTTCAAGCTTCAGTGTCTCCCTTAATGCTTTATTGCCACTGTTCAAACCCCACGGTTTGGAATGTGCTCAGGGTAAATCTGCCATGTTACATTTCAGTAGGAATTGCTTATGTTTTAATGGCATTGATCTTTGCCTGTTTGCTCTGGCTGAGCCCGGATGATGGAAGGAGATTCCCCCCCTTTCTCAGCCACAGAATGCTGTGAAATGAAAACACAAAACTGGTTTTCCTGCTGTTCTGGAATACCCTGCTCCCCACCAGCAAGGCTGGCACTGCCAGCCCTCCAAGGGCATGGAAAAGAAGGTGGTCCGTGGCTGGCTGGAGGAAATTCCCGGGATTGCTGCTGCCCGAGCTCCCCTCCTGTCCCACACTCTGTGCTCCCGACCTGCCATGTGCTCCCGGCACAACGGGAGCCTTGGGCTGTGAGGAAGGTGCTGGAAAGGCACAGTCCACAGCCAAAGGCTGCCAATTCCTTTGGAATTCCTTCCTCTCATCACTGGTGGTGATGGAGACTGGGAATTGGCCCAGGACACCTTGGTGCTGATATTGTACAAGACTCTCAGCAACTTTCCTTTGCAGAGCATCGAGCAGAGCTGATCCCAGCTTTAGTGTCTCTCACTCATAACACCACTGCTGAGCTTCCCTTGGGAATTCTTCTTTGGAATTCACCCCACAGTCCACGTGCTCTCAGGACAGAACCTCTTAAAATCCAGTCCAAGGCAGCTCACGTGGTAGAAAGGCTGATGTAACACTGCAACAGAAAATGCTAATGACTTCCAACTTGTGTCGGGAAAATCAATGCTCGTCCTCCAGAAGGTTCTGTTTTTATTGGATAACTTTCTTCTTGACTTGGTTATTGTTCCAGAGTCCTACAAAATGAGAGAGAAAGAGGGAGGTAGGTAAGGAAGTGCAGTGCATGAAAAACGAGCTGGTTCTCAAGCCCAACATAAAACTTGAGGGTTTAGAATGGGCTTTAAATTTAGGAGATGATAAAATGGGAAGATGGAATGTAGACACAGTAAAACAGGAGGGAGAGCACGGGAAATATCTGCTTTTAACAGCTTTTGTTGCACAAATATGTTTTGTTAAACAAAAGCCAATCCTTCATCCTTCCACGTTCCTGGAGAAGGGCAATTCCCAAAAGCCTCAGGAACCAAACGTCACCAGCAGGAGCTCGGTGGGCCTGAGCAGCTCAGGGCTGGCTCTTGCCCTTCTCATGGCTGGTGGGACTGGCAGCCCTTCTGCACTTGGGGTCCCCTCTGCCCTCCCACACTCGGATCTCTTCCATCCTTTGGCCATCCTGTCAAACGCCAGCCTTGGGAGAATTTCCTTCAGTCCAGACCTTTACGTTGCCGCAATGTCAGGGCAGGGATTTCTCTCCCTGGTCCCACGGGTGCCCTGAGGATGTTTGCATCACAAGCAGGGGGCACAGCTCAGCCTTTTCCAAACTGATCTCCCAGCTGTACCCCATGATTTCATACATCACTGGATTCTGTGCTGGAGGGAAAGTCTCCTTCCCCACCCTCCCCATAGTGTATTGTTCCTTTTAAAGGTTGTGGGTTTGTAGCCCCTTATCCACCAGAAACTTTTTTGAGGTGCTTTAAATTTTAATTTCTTTCCAGGAATATTTTTTTTCCCGAGGTAATTTGCTTGGCTTCTTCTAGAGTAGGGGGGGCAGACACAAAATAGGTGACAAGTGTCCCCTGCCATCCCCATGGCAAAACAGCCACAACTTCTCCCTCCAAGTGTCACAAGCAATGAACAAACTCCTTAATCAGCTCCATCAGCATCCAAATGAGATGTTACAAAACCCGTTGGATTATTCACAATGCACACAAGTTCTGTTCCCAATGTTATCAATATTTATCCCAACTGAGGATCGCACGGAACTATAAAAAGGAAAATTATCTGATCTCCTGAGGGCTGCCTGAGCTGCTCCCTCAATGTGCTGTTCTACCCAGCCCTTCAGATCTCATCTCACACGGGGCCTTCGCGCTGACAGGTTTGGCACAGGAGTGACCTCTGCAACAACTCCCCTTCCGGCAGCTTCTTAAAACCTGAGCTGAAATTAATGAGCGTCAGTGAATAACATGAGCTGGGTAATGTTGCTGTCAAATCGTCCCAGAGCAAGGCTTTAATCTGTGGTCTGATCCAAACCCTTCCCATCAAACTCCATCCCCGAACCTGGAGGCTGCAGGAGCTTGGGCTTGGCTCAGCCTTTAAATTCACCCGGCCTTGCCAAACAGCACCAGGTTGGACCCTGAGATTAGGGGGGGGGTCAAACACCAGTGGTACCCAGAGCTGGCCCATTGGTTTCCAGTAAAACAGCCGTGATTTGTAGAGAGTTGGGATGGATTTTCCTGGGAAGGGACCGAATTATTTGGAAATCAGAGGATCACAGAGTGGTTTAGGTTGGGAAAGACCTCCAAGGTCACGGGGTTGAATTGTTAACCCAGCAGTGCTGAGGCCACCACTGACCCATGTCCCCAGGGGCCACATCCACAGGGCTTTGGAACACCTCCAGGGTTGGGGACTCCACCACTGCCCTGGGCAGCTCTTCCAATGCCTTTTCATGAAATTATTTTCCCCAATATCCAACCTAAACCTCCCCTGGCACAGCCTGAGGCCATTCCCACTCCTCCTGTCCCTGTTCCCTGGGAGCAGAGCCCGACCCCCCTGGCTGCCCCCTCCTGTCAGGAGCTGTGCAGAGCCACAAGGTCCCCCTGAGCCTCCTCTTCTCCAGGCTGAGCCCCTTTCCCAGCTCCCTCAGCTGCTCCTGGTGCTCCAGCCCCCTCCCCAGCTCCATTCCCTTCCCTGGACACTCCAGCCCCCCAATGTCCTTCTTGTCATAAGGGGCCCAAAACTGACCCCAGGATGGAGGTGGTGCCTCAGCAGTGCCCAGGACACATTTTAAACCAAAATTGCAGCTGCACAGGCCAAGAAAGAATCTCTTCTGTAAGGTGCTGGGCAGGACAGCGGATCAGGGATGTATTCCCAGCTGCTGGGGATGGATTGTCTAATGAAAATTTCCTCTTTTATTCCAGAGTCTGTTCAATCACTTTTGCAACAGTGAAAGAACAAACCTGCTGCTCTGATTTGCCTTTTTCCCAAGAGCTCAAGAAATAAATTGTATGGAAAGTCATGAAAACTGGGAGGAAAATGAGGACAGATGTAGCATCACAGCAGTGTTTTGGGGGACTCATACCTGGGCTGCAACATCTCTGTGTAACCCACGTGAAAAGTCACTGGGACTGCTCCTACCTCAGCTGGGTGGGCAGAGGAATTTTTCAGGAGGATGAGGAAGGTTCCGGTTGGATGCAAGCACCACACAAAATCCCACAGCTGAACTTTGCAGGGACATGGAATCCTCACCCTGCCTGTGGACTGACGCTGGGAAGAGCAGCTCTGTGTATAAGCTGACTCAAATTCCCACCTCTGAACGTGTGGAGACCTTGAAATACCACACTGCACGTGGCTCTGCCTTCTAAATTCTGTTAATCTTTTAAGTGCATTGGTTTATTTGGCTCATTTCTGGAAGGAGGACAGAATATTTCTCAGCTTTGCCCCTCAAAAATTAGGTTTTAGGTCTCATTCAGTCATCTAACTTCTCCCAAGCCTCAGTGGAGAGAGCCATAGGATCCTACACTTAAGGGATGAGTTGCCCTCCAGAGGTCCATCCGTGCGTTTCCTCTCTCTCATTCTTCATTGTCCAAAAGAAATGGGCAAGTTCATGCCTTCATTCCGAGGAAGTGGCCTCAGGATGCACCATGGGAAGTTTAGATTGGCTATTAGGAAAATTTTTTCATGGAAAAGGTTGTAAAACACTGGGAACAGCTGCCCAGGGAAGTGGTGGAGTCAGCACCCCTGGAAGCGTTACAAAAACGTGTGGCTGTGGCACCTGGGGACAGGGATTAGTGGTGAATGTGGCTGGTGGTTGGACTTGATGATCTTAAAGGTCTTTCCCAGCCTTAACCACCCTCTGATTCTGTGCTTATTATGGTCTGCCATGATCTGGGAACAGCTTGCAAAGAGCCGGGGAAAAGGAGCTGGGAAACGCAGCCTAATGTCAACTGGCCCATAAATAATAAACCTGATAAAAATAATCACCAGGGGCTGATAAAAATAATCCTGAGGGGTCTGAACGTGGCCTGGCAACATTTTGGGATGTGCAGATGAGAAGAGGCTGAAAGGCAGAGCCCTGAGCACCCGAGGGCCAAGCAGAGCAGAGCTGGTGCCCCTGGCACGGCACACACCCAGCTCTCCTCGTTTTGCAAGTGCCATTTTAGCAGCTCCTTCCTATAATTTACCAAAGCATCCCTTTTTTCACTCACAGAGAGAATAAAAAAGTGGTAAAATAACTTTGAAAGTCAGGTTATTCCTATGCCTTAACACCTTCCAACAGATGTTGTTCTTACCGAAAGCGGAGTTCCTTGAATTATTAATGGTTTCCAACAGCTCAGCTTGAAATAATTTAGCATTTGAAAGAGAAAAGTCACTCTCATTATTCCAAGTGCAGAAACATTTTTGGTTATTAAAAGTATTCTCCTCAAAAAAAAAAAAAGAGAAATCTGTACAATTTGTATCTTTTCCTCCAGATGCCAGCGGGAGCACCAGATCCAGGGAAAGCTTTGTGCTTGCTGAAGGTTAATTGATAAAATACAATGGAAGAGAGAGGGCTCCATATTCCATTTCAAACTGAGAAGCTCTTATCTCATCTCGTGGTACCTTCACCAGATTTATTGTTTGCTGTTGGAGACCATTACATCCTTTCTGAGGCCTAAAGGGACCAATTATTCACTGCAATCAAAATTCCCAAGGGATATTGGCCAGGTTGGACGGGGCTTGGAGCAACCTGGGCTGGTGAAGGTGTCCCTGCCCACGGCAGGGGTGGGATGGGATGAGCTTTGAGGTCCTTCCAAGCCAAACCATCCTGGGATTTGTGGTATTGACACGGACGGGCTGTTGGGCATTGCCCATGGATGGCTGCAGGGAGGAGAGCGTCAGCCACAGCCCCTGCTCCCCTGGCAGGTGTTCTTGGGGCTGTTGAGCTCTCAAAACCCACTCTGATTTCTGGAAAACCCAAACAGGCTGTGGCAGGTTGGTAGCTGGGCCTTAGGGCAGAGCATCTCAGCCGGTCAGAGCTGCAAAGAAGAGCCCTGGGCTGGCTGGGATCAGAGCTGGGACAGGTTTTCCCAGGAATTCCATGTCTCCTGTGAAAGCAGCCCATGGAGATGAGCTGCTGTTTGGTGAGCACTGAGGAAAAGGTGGCCAAAAAGCCCTGTCCAGGCTGGCTTTGGACACTTCCAGGGATGGGGCAGCCACAGCTTCTCTGGGCAACTTGTGCCAGGGGCTCCCCACCCTCAAAGCCGGGAATTCCTTCCCAATATCCCATCTAACCCTGCCCCCTGGCAATGGGAAGCCATTGCCCTTTGTCCTGTCCCTCCATCCCTTGTGAACAGTCTCTCCCCATCTTTCTTACAGGTTCCCTTCAGGATCTGAATCAGGTCACCCCACAGCTTCCCTTCTCCAGGCCGAACACCCCCAATTCCCTTGAGCAGAGGTGTCCAGCCCCTCGTGGGAGTGGGGAGGATCAGGAGCATGACCTGGCCGTGGGTGTGGGTGGAACAGGACTGTCCAGGGAGGTGTGTGTGTGTGTCAGAGCCCTCCACGTGCGCCCACACCCCGTCACTGACATCGACCTCCTCCCGAGGCTCCCGCCAGCCTCGTTGCAGATGAAGAACTTGGAGCTGCACGTGGTTTCCCGATGACTCTTCAGAATTACGACCCAATTTACGCTTTCTGTAATAATCAGCACAGTAAGGCAGTAAAGCTGTCGTTGCTGGATACGCTGAATTTATGTTTTATCACTGCCATATAATCAATACAATAAGAAACCAATACTTTGTGAGTTAGTATTGTCTTCTCAGAGGCTTTGCAGGGACATGGAGTCTCTTTCCTCAAGTCTGCTTTGGGTCTAAGGGAGGTTTATGTCCATATTAGCTCTTCCTACAGCTGTCCCATGATAAATAAACCTCCCAGTGCAGCTGAGATCTGAGCCAACATGCTCCACAGTAATAAGAAAACATTTTCTTTACTGGTCTTTTTTTTATATTCAAGGCAAAACCATCAAATAAATAAAGTTTTCTCGCTCCTCCAGAAATGTAAAATACAACGTGCTACTCTATTTCCCCCAGTTTATTGAAGTTCCTTGCATGCTCTGCAGAAGCAGCTCTGGAGCAGTGAATGATGCTTTGCATTGCTCCAGCTGCTGCCAACAACAGAGCTGCAAACGCTTCCAAGGGGTTCATTATTTGACTCACAACACTCTGGAAAATACACTCACAAACACCATGTACAAACACACAGGCACGTGCTCACACGCGCTTGCATTTCTCTGAATATACACATTTATATTTATTCCTGTTTCCAGATGAAAAACAAAAGCCCTCCGATGGTTAAATACCATTTCCCACTGCAACGAAATGAGCTGAGGGGAGAACCAGGCAAGGATTTCTGATTCCCTCTTGCTTTGTTTTGATCCCAGCAAACCTCTCCCCTGCTGAATTAGTGACTGCAGGAGTCATTAACTCTTTGCAGAGAAACATTTTAATGTCATTTCTGCCCCCTGACTGGGCAAGCCCTTACAGGAGCACCCCTGGCAGCAGAGCTGGAGGAGCAGCCTTGGTCTTTGCTCAGAGGGTGACAGTGACCCCGGGACAAAACCGAGCTCAGGACAAAACTGTGCCCAACCTGGAGTGGGTGGGGGAAGGAAAATTCCCTAATCCAGCAGATCCTTCCCCTCTTGGCAGTCATGCCTCTTCCCCAGGCAGGATGGAGCCAGTAGCTGCACTGCTGATGCGTGACATGGTTTTGAGGGCTCCCAAAACCTGCTTGCAGTAAAACCCACACTGCTGTCTGCCCCGGTGCCTGGGCACTGCCAGCACGTTTGTCCCCTGGATTGCCTTCCCTGATGCATATCCTGAAAAGAAAGAGCTTTTAAATCCCCACAATAAGAGGTTCTTTAATTGCAGCGAAGCTTTTATAGTCACTGCTTTCCTGGCTTTCTTCTCTCTGTAAAACACCGATTTCCCTTCTTGGATTTGTTGCTCTTCCTCCGCTGTTAAATTGTGTGTGCTCCCTGTTTCCAGCTAATGTAATAATTCCGATGAGCAGTGCTTAGCATAATTCCAGGCACTGGTGCTCGTGCTGCTCCGAGCTGGGCTCCAGCAGGATTCTATTTCTGGGGGCAATGTAGCATGGAAAGCTCTCCAGCCCTCTGCAACTGCATAAAGGGGGACCCAGAGAGCATCCAGAGGGATACGGTGGAAGACGTTATTTTATGGGATATCTGAGAGTGTTCCAGGGCTGCCAGAGGCTGGGCAAAGCTGTCCGAGGTGGAATAAGAAGCAACAGGGTTTGCTGGGCAGTCAGAAATGCTGCTCTGAGGGGCTGGAGTGTCCAGGGAAGGGAACGGAGCTGGGGAAGGGGCTGGAGCACCAGGAGTGGCTGAGGGAGCTGGGAAAGGGGCTCAGCCTGGAGAAAAGGAGGCTCAGGGGGGACCTTCTGGCTCTGCACAGCTCCTGACAGGAGAGGACAGCCGGGGGGATCGGGCTCTGCTCCCAGGGAACAGGGACAGGATGAGAGGAAACGGCCTCAGGCTGTGCCAGGGGAGGTTTGGATTGGATATTAGGGAATATTTCTTACTGGAAAGGGCTGTCCAGCCCAGGGAAGTGGTGGAGTCCCCATCCCTGGAGGTGATAATAATCTGTTTATTTGCCTCGAGCTTTCTGGGCCTTTTCAGTACCCACCACTTGCATTTTTCAACTTACCCCTGGAATAAGGAGGCAAATGAGTTCCTCTTCATTAAATATGGAGGCTGGCACAGTGGATTAATCCCGGGAATGCAGGGGCTGGCACTGTGCACACACCTCTTGTATGGTGACAGAGCTGGGCCCTTCCAGAGCTTTTCCTGCCAGGGAGCAAAGGATGCTTCAGGGATGGATGTGTCCAACTCCTCCCTCTGATGCTGAAAGCCACAGGGTTTGGGGAATGAAAGGAGGAATCCTGAGTGAGGCGTTTGGAGACAGGGGCTCTCCGTGGGTGGGAGACACTCACACCCACTCTGGAGGGAGGCTTTTCTATCTATATATCCTATATCTATATAATCTATACCTATATATAATCTATGTCTATCTAATATTTTTATATATATGTATATTCACATATGTATCAAAAATCTGTATATTCATGGTGCTAATTTTGGAGTTGGTTTTGTCACTCCAGCAGCAAGAGTGCCTCCATCAGTACGTGCACATTCCCAGCAGGCTGGAGCTGTTTCCCAGTAGCAAGGGGGTGTTCCCAGTTTAGGCAGAGCCTACAGACAAGGCTCAGCAAACAGGAGCAGGATGTGGGGTTTTTTAGTTCTCTGAGACAACAAAAATCTCCATATATCTGCTCCATCCTGCCTGTGAGACCTGGGCTTGCCACAGCCCTCCTGTGGGTCGGAAACTCTCTCTGGGTCTTAATTCCCGAGCTGTTGAGTGGAAAATAAAAACAAATCAGAGCCAGCCTCTCCATCTGAGTGGCATTAATGGGTGAAAGCATCAGAGCAACAGCAGGGAGTCCTCAGGCGTGGCTCTGAGGAAATCCCGGGATATTTGGCAGCGTGTGCACGGGTCTGAGCGACCCGGCTGCACGGACTCATTGGAACTGCGCTCGTTTTCCTCCTCTTTAGAGCCCCCCTGCCGCCAGCTCGAGGCCCAGGGCTGGTCAGGCTGCCTTCCCTGGGGAAGGAGCAATGAGGCGACGGTGCAGAGGAGCAAACACATCCATTCACTGCGCTCGCTCAACAGCTGAGTGAGGGATGGAATCTCGGGAATCGGGAATGATTCACGAACAGAAAAACAGAATTAAGTCGGCTGGAATGACAGAGGAGGGGGAAGCGAGTGATTTAAGGCACCAAACCTGACTCACTGCTTCAATTAATCCCAACATATGATTTCCATCTTCCGTAGCAGCGAAGAGAAGCTGTACAAATAGGTGGAATCACTCATTGAAAGCGATTTATCACAGGAGTTTTGGCTTGTTTGGGGTTTTTTTGAAACCTCTTTCCATCTCTCCGGTCTTCAATGAGTCAAACAGGATCCTGAACCTGTTTCCCATTGCTCAGTCCCTGCCATTTTTTTGGAGACCAACACTTCAGTTATCTCAGGAGCCCTAGGAAGCAGCCCCAGAGACAAGTTTTTGCCATTCCCATCCTCCAGCCCCTCCACTTCACGTGAAAAAAAAGGAATCCTTCCCTGGACAATCATGGAATGACCAAACCAGGCTGTAAATTTAGGGGAGGGTCTTTTGGGGCAGGCAATTCCTGACTGCAATTCCCACAGCTCTGTGCCACCTCAGCAGTCCTCCCAAAATAGGGATGGAGCAAAGCTGGGACAGTTCAGGTGTCACTGCAGGCTCAAGACACCACCCCAGGAGCTGAGAGTCCAGCCTGGCCTCAAATGAGCTGGGGGAGAGCAGCTCAGGGGAGTGGGATTGAATTCCGTGACATCTCTGAGTGGATTTGACTTCACTTTCCGAGTTTTCCCGAGTGTGACCATCCCTCTGGGCGTGAGGATGTGAAAGGAAGGCGTTCAGGGAGAGGCAGCATTTTCTATCCCAGCTATTCCTGCTTTAAAGCACCCCCTCCCACACACGTGTGCCTTGGTTAAGGTCAGGAGCTGCAGCTTCCAAGTTAAATCTGAGTTTCCCTGAAAATGAGACATTTATAACTCAGCTATCCTCCCATTCCATACCTTTCCATACCCTTTGAAAAACCCCTCCAAGCCTGCGCATCCCCGGATATCCGTGCCTGCGGAAGGTGAATTATGAGCTACGGGAAAATGGACGCGCACCAAGAAAATTCCCTCTCTTCTACAACAATCCCTCACTCTCACCAAGGAAGAGCTAAAAGTGGCTCCCGGTTTTCCCAGCCTTTCCCTGCCAGGGCTTTGCTTACGTGGCACAAGTGCCACCTCCACCAGGGTGTGATGGACGTGTGCCAGCGCAGCAGAGCACGGCCAGCCCCGGGTATTGCCGGCTCCAGGGATGGATTGATCCCGCTGCAGGCACCTGGCAAACACAGCAATGCTCGGGAAGAGATGGAGAGAGGGACACAACAATATTGGGAGCCCCTTGCTGATGCTAAATTCCGTGAACTCTTCTTTAGTTCTTCAAACCCAGCGTTTAAAAGGGAAAATCTTGGGGTTTTTCTCCCTCTGAAAGACCCCACAACACAAAGCAGTGGATTTCCTACTGTTAATCTTGTATCCAAATTTTTTTTTTCCCCTGTGCTAACGGATTGACCTGAAAGAGCAGGATCCTAATTGCTCAGAGATAAAGTAATTGAGTGATCCCCTGGGCTCTATTTGGTACAACAGACTTCAATAGAGTTGACAAATGTCGATCCATAAGCCAGGATTAATACGGCTGTGCTTGGCTTCCCGTTCAGTTTTCCATTTGCTCCTTTGGTCTAACTAACACCCTGATTGCTTTGGGAAAACTGACAAATCTCTGCAGTTAATGAGCCCCTCTAGTCATTTATCAAGCGGGGTTTCTAAAATAAAAAGAGCACAGGGAACAAAATGTTGGTTCTGTGCTAAAGGAAGAAGAAATCCTTCTCCCCAGATCCTGGAGAGCCTGGAAGATTTTGCTCCTCCACAACAAGGAGCTGGATTAACTCTCACACTGTGGGGTTTTTTTTCCAAAAGCCTTTGGGATTCCAGGCCAGGTTGGATGGGGTTTGGAGCAAGCTGGTCTAGAGGAAGGTGTCCCTGCCCGTGGCATGGGGTGGGATGAGATGGGCTTTGAGATCCTATCCAACCCAATCCAGTCTGGGATTCTGTGACCCTCCTGACTGATTCCTGTGGATGTCACAGGCACTGTCCCATCCATGAGACAAGGGGCACCCCAAAACTGCACACAGAACAATTTGGGACTTTGCTTTCCCCCCCCTGCCTTGTAACCTCTGTGGGGAAGGATGAGCAGACCTGGAGAACTCCTGCAGGGAATGGTGGGGCTGGAACCACAACCCCCAGTGCAATTCCTGCTCCCCAGAGCCCTGCCAGGCTCAGCTGCCCCACGTGTCACGCGTGAGACTCCACCAGGTGATTCCCCTGGAGGATCTCTGGGAAGCTCTGAGGAGCAGCTGTTCCCAGCATGCAAAAAAAAAAGAAAGCATTAGAAATGCTTGGTTTGGCAATCAAATGTTTTACCTGGCCTTGGGCTCAGTGGTAACAAAGTCTGAACTTCTTCCCACTGGGATTGAACTTCCCAGCCTGGTACAAGCCCCACTGAGTTATCCCTACCAGCAACTGAAGCTGGCAGCTTTCAAAACTCTGTATTTCCTGGGAAATGTCAACGCTTCTGCAGAAATTCCAATTTTTTTCCTTCGGCTTGATTTAAAATAAAGTTCCTAAATGGGAACAGGGGAGAGCCAAATTGCCATTACCAGTCCCAGCTCTGCTCTGAGTGACGGGGAGGGGCTGAGGGATCTGTTTCTGTTGTGACAGTCGAGCATCTGCCCATCATCCTCTTTATTTTTAGCTCTTGCTTGTCTTTCGTAGCACAGAAGGAGCTCAGTTTTACCTGCGGGGTGGCTGGGAGAGCACTGCCATTAGGCTGCACAAAGAGGCTGGTTTAGCACAGCACATTTGCCCATCCCTGAACCTGGATCTTCATGCAAGGAAGGGGAGACCTGGCAGGAAAGATCTGCTGCCTCTGCCAGCCTTTCCCCTCCAGGGTTGTGTTTGTCCTGCATGGAATGCGGGGGCAGGAGACCCTTGGGACCCTCCCAGAGCTCCTGGCCGTGGCCAGGTCCGTGTGCTGGTGGAAATGGAGGAGGAAGTGGCTCTGGGGTCTGCTAGAAACTGGGCTTAGCCCTCACAGCCCATATTTTACCCCAATTTTAGGCTTTTCAGGCATAATTTCCAGTAGATATTGCTCTGTCTGGTGCTGCTCAGGACGGGGCAGCTGCCTGGGAAGTGCAGATTTTAATGTGTTTATTCCCAAATGTACTTTGTGTTCTTCTGGAGCCTTTCCCCCCTCTCTGTGCTTCCTTCTTGCCTTTCTTTCTCACATCTCTCTCTCCGATGCCAATCTCAGATGATTTTTTTCTCCTTCCCCACAAGATTGCACACCACAGCCTGCAGACCTGTGAAGGAACATTGACACCTAAACTCTGGTACGCTTCATATCTGATTCCCAGCGGTGTGAGAACAAAAATGCCCTTGTCCTGTCAGAGCAGCCACTGCAAACAGCTCCACGTTCACTCCTTGAAGAACTGACCCATTTTGGAGAGAGCTTTGCCAGGATTCTGAACCGCCCTGGCAGAGCCAGATGTCTCCAGGGGGATGTAAAAGGGGAGAGGTCCTGAAATCTCTAGTTGGGAATAAAGTCTGCAGGGCCAGGGTTATATTTAAGCTGTCTGTATCCCCCAAAAAAGTAATTTTGAGCTTTGGATTAATGGATGGATCCTGTCCTTGTGGGCAGCAGGGGATGGGGGGGATTCTGCTCAGGTGAGACCCCCCTGCAGAGCTGCCCCCAGCTCCGGGATCCCAGCACAAGGACATGGAGCTGCTGGAGCCAGGCCAGAGGAGGCACCAGGATGAGCAGAGGGATGGAGCAGCTCTGCTGGGAGGAAAGGCTGGAAGAATTGGGATTGTTCAGCCTGGAGAAGAGAAGCTTTGGGGTGACCTCATTGTGGCTTTCCAGTGCCTGAAGGAGCCTGCAAGAAAGATGGAGAGAGACTGTGGACAAGGGCCTGGAGTGACAGGACACAGGGAATGGCTTCCCACTGACAGAGAGTAGGTTTGGATTGGATATGAGGAAGGAATTGTTCCCTGTGAGGGTGGGCAGGCCCTGGCACAGGGGGCCCAGAGAAGCTGTGGCTGCCCCATCCCTGGAAGTGTCCAAGGCCAGGCTGGATGAGGCTTGGAGCAACACAGGATAGTGGAAGGTGTCCCTGCCCATGGCAGGGGGTGGAATGGGATGAGCTTTAAGGTCTTTTCCCGGCCTGAGGAGCTGCTGGTTTTCATCCCGGGCTTTCCCCACAACACCTGACTCCTTCGTAAGGCCACAGCTGTATTTACATATTTTTTATAGGACTTACAAATCCTATGAAACAGCACAAAATCCTCTGACAGGTTTGCAGACAGGAAGGAACCGAACCAAACCCCGGACTTGGTGAAGCAGCGCTGGTTTGTGGGGGTGGAAGGAGGATCCAGAGGAGGACAGGGATGGTTTCCCTCTGCCAGGAGCCCTCAGAGCAGCAGGGGCAGGGAGCACTGCTGGCAGCAGGGACAGGGAAGCAAAGCGGGCAAGAAAAGCCGGCAAACAGGAGCCAAGGTGGTCGTGGAGAGCCAGGTCCCGATCCCTCATCCCTCACCGGAATCCCACACAAGGATTTCTACCCTGATGGGGAGAGAGTCCCATTTTCAGCTGGTAACTGAAGGTATCATAAAGGGCCTGATTTTCAGAGTGCCAAGCAGGTGATAATGTATTTCACAGAATTGCAGAATGTGCTGAGTTGGATTTCTTGGTTACCCCGAGAATACCAACCCAGTGGTCTACAAGTGAAATAAAACAGAGTTAAAGGTTAAAACTGAGGAACAAATGTATGAAAGAGGCCACAACTTTTTTTTTGCTCACCTACCAAATCTAATATTTTAACCAAAATCTTCTTTGATTTTGCTGTGAGTCCTGCAATATTTGTGCTATTCTTTGGGATGATAAACTTCATTTTTCCTGTTACTGGGAAAAGCTTGGGACAAGCTCACCACAGCCAAAGCAGGGAGTGAAAGAATAAGTTTTCCCTTGTATTTCTGAGTTCATACAAGTTCATAGATCCCAGAATGGTTTGGGTTGGAAAGGACCTTAAAGACCACCCAGTCCCACCCCCTGCCGTGGGCAGGGACACCTTCCACTGTCCCAGGTTGCTCCAAGCCCTGTCCAACCTGGCCTTGGGCACTTGGAATTTTTAAGCCTTAATTTCTAAAATCCTGGCGGTTTTTAGGAGTGATGCCATTAAATGCTCACACCCTTTCCCAGCTGCAAGGAAGCAGCACCTGGAGCATTGGAGCAATGGAAACATCTCCAAAGCAATTGAAAAGCATCCCTTGGATCTCCACACAGGCTGCAGCAGCTGTTTGTACACAGAGGTCAGAGGGGAAGTGCTGGAATTCCGGAGGCAGTTGGATTATGCAGTGTTGGATCCCAGGGGTGCTGAGCCACAGCTCCTGGCGGGTATTAAAGCTGCACAATCCTTCCTGGGACCAGACAGAGACCATTTAGAGTCAGCCTTGTGCTTAATTGCTGTTGTCACGTCCTTATCCCAGTAAAAACGCTGCAGAGGACGTGGAATTTTTATATCTGTATATATTAACTGCTCATGAATGAGCGCTGTGGCTGAGATGGAGCCTGTGAGCGTGGCCAGGAGCAAGGTGAATGCACAGTTCAGGCACGCTGCTGGGAGTTCTGTGCTTCCTAAAGTTTCCCTGGCTCCTTTCTTCCCCTTTTTGTGTCAGCAAAACTGCTTTTGGGACAAAGGGTGATAAGGAGAGGTGATCCTCCCCTTCCCGTGTCCCAGCACATGGGCCAGCACCCCAGGCTGGTCGCTGCCTCAAGGTCTGTGTTTGAAAGAGTTGGATTTCTCTTCCAGAGTCAGGAGAGCTTTGCTGAAATATTAATTTGCCCCTGGAAACGCCCTGAATGCAACCAGCAAACAGGCACAGCTTCCTTTGTTGGGAACGTGGAACAATCTGGGATACTCCGGCCCAGCCCCGCTGCTGGAACTGGGCTATCCCTGCCTGAGCCAAGGAGGCCATTCCCATCTTCAGTAAGTTGAACAAAATGCAGATAAAAACGCCTTTAAAGAAAATAGAACACATTCCAATGTATAAACTGGGACTCTTCACCAGAATGGGAGTGCAGGGCTTGCAACCCAGAGAACTCCAGGGAGGGGAAATTGCCTTTAGCACTGTTTCCATAAGGAATGTGGCTCCCAGGGCATTCTTGCCCTTGATTGCTCCTGGGCAGGAATTGTCAGGGTGCAGGGACAAGCCAAAAGCTGCAGTTTTATTTCTTCTTCTGAATGTAGCCAGAAATTCTTAATTTTCCCCTGTGCTATTGGTCTGGACTGGGGCAGAGGCCTCTATGGCTCGAGTCTGTTCGAAGAGCTGCCCTTCAGAGCTCTGTGGTTTGGGGAGCAGAAGGTGCAATTCAGGCACCAGGGCAGAGATTTGGGCAAAAGAAGCGTTGAAGAAGTGTCCAGATCTTGTTCCACACACCAGACATCCCTGCACAGGGAGAGTGTTCCATGCTGGCTTTGGTTAAGCCAGGGAAGGCTCCTATGGGCAAAGACCTTGGGATTTTCAGATGTGTGAGCCTGCAGAGATCCTAAAACAGCTGTAGGGGTGTGGCTGTGAGGGTGGAGAGGCTGGCGAGTTCTAGGGGACTGGTTTGGTTGGAAGGGACCCTAAAGGGACTGTAAAGCCCAGCCAGTGCCACCCCTGCCATGGGCAGGGGCACCTTCCACTGTCCCAGGCTGCTCCGAGCCCCGCCCAGCCTGGCCTTGGACACTTCCAGGGATGGGGCAGCCACAGCTTCTCTGGGCAACCTGTGCCAGGGCCTCCCCATCCTCACAGGGAAGAATTCCTTCCCAATATCCCATCTAACCCTGCCCTCGGACAGTGGGAAGCCATTCCCTGTGTCCTGTCATGCCAGACATTTGTCCAAAGTCCCTTTCCAGCTCCTGGAGCCCCTTTAGGCACTTAGGAAGGTGTGTTCTGCAGTCTCATAAAAATGAGTATTCCTGGATCAACAGCAACAGGGTTTATGTTGCTTTATGTGTGTGTGAGGGGTAAAATCCTTTTTTCATTAAAAATCAGGCTTTGGAACAGCCAAATGCCAGAGCACAGCTCCGGGGAGAGAAAGTGGCTCCAGCCACCACTATCCTTAATAAATATGCATGGCAACATCATCTGAGCTTCCTTTGATTCACATCAGGGAGCTGGAATTTGCCATCACAGGGAATCTGACCTGTCCAAACCCTGTCCATAATTACAAACCTGCACGAGGAGATGGTGGAATGGCAGGAGAAGGAATGAACCCGTTAGGATTTGGCTGCCAAATGTGTCCTGTTTCCAGAAGGATTTCAAAGGCTGAAACCCACAGCAGGCGACAGCACAAAGTGTCACCTCACAGTCCCCATAAATTCACGCAGGGACAGGCACTGACCACCCTCCTGAAGCCTCACCCCATCCTAGCAGGGCCAGGAGCCGCAACTCCAAAGTCAATATAATTACCTGGGCAACAGCCCTGAACTTCTGTGAGCCTGCCCAGCCTTGGGCAGCCACACAGAGCCCAGAGCTGCAGGAGGAGGGAGGGAAGGACGAGGAGCACACTCCAAATCCCAGCACCTCCTTTTGCTCCCTGGGAGCACAGCCCTGTGGAAGATGCTCTACCGAGGAAGGATTTCCATCCAGGTGGGGATTAACCCTGGGGATGCACGGGCAGCTCAGGAAACTCCTCCTGGGGGTCCCCCAGTGCTCGGCCCAGGGCTGGGGATGCACTGGAACACCCAGTGTCACCTTTGCTTGGAATTTTTCATAGGTTGGGTTATTGGAATTGGAAAGAGCTCAAGCCATGACTCCACATTGCAGGTGCTCTCTGTTCTCCCAAGCATGGGCAGTAATGGGATAATGGGGTTGGGGTTGGGGTTTTTTCTCAGGGAAAGCCTTTGGAGTGTGTTCCTTGGTAGGAAGTTGAGAGCACATCCTTGGCAGGCACCATCCTGTGCTGCCAGAGCTCCCTGATGCCCAGGCACGAGGAGAAGCAAGAGGAGCCTCCTTCAGAGAGATCCACGGTGGTGGACACATGGACACAGCAGTGCTGGGTTAATCCTTGGACTCAATGGCCTTAGAGGTCTTTTCCTTAACGATTCCATGTGCCCAGAGAAGAGGGAGAGGGAATGAGGGACCCAGCTCTGCACAGGAAAATCCCCATGGCTGGTCGGCACAGGCAGGAGAAAGCAGAGATACAAAAATCTGATGTATAAGCAAGGGGGAAAAAACGCAATTTAATAGATCAAACGGATCAAACAGAACTCCTGCCTGCTCAGCACTGCTGTCTTTGTGTTAAAGTGCTGAGAAATACACATTAGTTTGTGTCTCCAGCCCTTCCTCCACTGCCCGGGGTGGGTGTGAGCTGGGAGAGCCCTGTGGGACTCAGCAGGACTGGGCCAGGACTTGACTCGACACTTTTATTAAGGAGTCAGGCCATCCTCATCCCAAAGTGCAGCCTGTGCCTGCTGCATCCTCTGTCACACGGGATCATCTCCCAGGGGTGGTGTGGATCACGGAAGGCTGGCATTCCCAGTACCAGTGGGGTGGCACTGGGAAGGGACTGCTGGGACAAGGGCTCTAGATGGTGAGAAATGAGCCTCTCTGAGGGTCCTGGCTGAGCAGAGAGGGCAGGGCCAAGCCTGGCTCCCTCGTTTCCCAGCCTGGTTCCCTCGTTTCCCAGCCTGGAAACCCTCAGCTTGGAGAACAGTCCTCCTCTAAACTGCTCCCTGCTCCTGAGCCTCCCCTGAGAGCACTCGGCAGCTCTCAGCCAGGGCATCCCCAGCAGGAGCCAGGTCCTTGCCACAGGATGTGCTTCCAGTCACTCCAAGGGTTCTGAGCACAACAGCTCCCAAATCCAGACTGGAATTCATGAGCTGAGGCAGAACAACCCCCAGGGCTGCCCAGGGCATTGCCCCAGGGAAGGGGACACGGCCCAGTGACCTCTGGCCAGGGCTGTGTGACAAGGGGGGTCTGGCCCACAGGGGATTTTGTGTTTGAGCCTGGCGCCTCCTGTTCCCACAGCTTTCCCTGGAGTGCAGCCTCCTGCATTCCCTGTGCCCTGCAGGCTGTTCACTCCTCCTGGGGGGCTCCTGGGGTGTTGCTGCAGCAGGTGAGGAAGGGATTTCCTGGGTGGGATGCATCCCTCTGCCTCCATCCGCTGTGGCTCCCAGGCAGGTACAGTGCGGATTCCCCTCAAACCAAAGCTTTTTGTGGAACAAACACTTCCGTGTTTTGCCATGGCCATGAGCTAAACCACAAGAAGTTCCACCTCAGCCTGGGCGACAACTTATTTACACTGAGGCTGGCAGAGCACTGGGAGAGCCACCCAGGGAGGCTGTGGAATCTCTGGAGACATCCCAAACCCACCGGTGCCAGCTGCTCCAGGTGACCCTGCCTTGGCAGAGGGGTTGGACTGGATGATCCCCAGAGCTCCCTTCCAACCCTACGGGTTCTGTGGCTCTGGGAACTGTTCTGTCACCTTAAAAACCTTTCAGGTACCTGTGGTACCACCTCTGGTCAGCCCCTGGGCTCGTCTTGCTGCCCTGGACAGGGTTGGGAGCAATCCAAGGCCCAGTTCTCATCCTGCTTTGCAAGCCTGGGAAAAGGTTCCCAAAGGAGACTACCGGCAGCCCTTTCCCTCCCCACCTTCACCCTTCATCCCCTCTTGCCTTAAGCATGTGGATTTTGGGAGACAGGACTGAAATTGTGTCCTGATTGTGGCTTAAGCTGCCTGAGATCTCTCTCCTGTTTATCCCCGTCCAATTTCCACCTTTTTCCCATGAAAACACTGAGCCTGAGGGATGTGCCTGCTCTTAGATGGTGTGAGGAGAGGACACAGTGGAGAAAGCTGTGGGAGAGGCACCTGTATCACCTCCTAGGGCTGCTGGGATGCTGGAGCAGGCACTGCCAGGATGCTGCTGGACCTGGACATCCTCCACAGCAGGAGAACCGGCAGGAAAAGGAGGTGGCACAGCCAGGAGAGGGAGGAGGAGCAGCAAGAAGCCCCTGCCCAAAGGCAGTGCAGGGAGCTGGGGCAGAAATAAAGCAGCAGGAGCTCAGTGGAGTGACCCAGGCAGGTGTCCCAGAGTGGCTCAGCCACCTCCCCTGCAGCTCCTGGAGCATCTCTGCATCCTCTGCCCATTCCCTTGGGGAAATCACTAAAAGCACACAGATGAAAGCAGCCACAAAGACACAAGACCCAAATCCCCGGGGTGAGTGGCACGTTGCAGGAAAATATGAATATATTCCATTGTAGCACACTAAATATTATCTGTGGCAGTATTAGGTTCAATCAGACACCTCTAGGGAGGTGTAGAAGTCCTGCCAAAACACGGATGGAATGGGAATTCTCTGTTGTACAGGTTCCTGCAGCCCTGGCCAGCCAGGGAGATGTAACAGGAGGTGATGGTTCCATCCACCTCACATCCAGAAAACACATTTGCATGGTGTTTTTAAGGATAAAATCCATTAGCTGGCTGGAAAAGTGACTTTCAGATGTGTTCAGAGCAGCCTGGGTTTGCTCTCAGGAGTGTTGATGGCAAAAATGTTACATAAGGAGAGACCAGGAGGGCTCATTCCCAACACTTTCATCTCCGGCCTCCTCCCTTCTCTTTAATTACATGTATTACAATAAAAGCCACACTCCATTACACCTCCATAGAGCCTACAAGGCCCACCCTCCTAAACAGCCTCCTTCAAGAAATTAATTGAGAAAAATCCACTGAAAACCGTTATTATATCCTGGCTACAATTTATCAAATCAAACCTCTAATGTACATTTGACAATCAGCTTCCTGTCCCTGAAAGTCAAACTTATCCAACAAATTTTTCAAGTATATGAAAACCCGAGGAAAAACTCAGTTGCTCAGCATTGTGGAAAACCAAACTCATTAATACACTTTTTTCCCCCATTCCAATAAAAAAAAAAAATTTCAAGATATTTGGAAACAATATCAGTCTTCAACTGTGGATCACGATCCAGAAAGAGAGCAGAAAGGAAGGGAGCAGAATGTTCTTGAGATTTGTGTCGTGTGTCATTTTTCTCTTGCTATTAAATTCAAAGGCAAACAAAGTCCACTGTAATCAAGAGCAATTGTTATGGGGGAAACATTTATAAGGTACAATGAATATAAATGGGCCACTTTCCCTGCAACAGAGTGCAAGGCAAATACAGTTAAAAACAATTACTTAGAGTCCCTGGCAATAAACCCAGCACTGAGCACCCCCTGAACCCAGAGCTCTGCTCTCGGGCCACCAGTCTTGCAGCCAGGAGTTGAGAGGATCCTCAGGGAATGCTGCCATTCGACCCACTTCCCAAAGTCCCAGCAGCGGGATTCGTGCCTTTGGAAGGGCCAGCAGGGTTCAGATGGATGGGCTGTCTGCTCCCTGCAGCTCGAGTCGCCGGGGAGCTCAGCCCTCCGGGGTGGGCATTTCACATCCAGGGAGAGGTTTGGGCTCCTCAGCTGTGGCATCTCGGATGCTGGGGACAGTGGGACACAGCCGCAGGGAAACGGGGCTCGGGATCGGACTGACGCTTGGGCTGAACGGCTCAACTCTTGTTCAACCCCTTCTTCTCCAAGAACACGAGTTCTGCCTTCAGACTGAACTCAGAACAGCTGATGACGGGGTGGGGTTGAGACTTCCTGGGCACTCAAGCCCGAAGGAACAGATCTGGATCAGCCTCCTGACCCATCCTCTCTGAGCTGGTGCCTCCTGAGTCAGGGACAAGTGACAAACCTGGATGGAGGAAACACTTCTTGGATGTTTGGTTGCTCCAGTTGCCACTGGCCACTCCTTGGGCTGTATAGAGTGCGGGGTGAGCGAGCCCAGAGCATCCCTGCCCCCGTGGTGGCTGCAGGTGTCCTGCTGTCCTGCTCTGCCTCCTTCCCCTGGATCCCAACCCGGCTCTTTCCAGCCCTTCCCGCTCACAGCAGGGATGTTTTAGTCCCAAATGTGCCGTGAATTCTTGGGAAGGCCCAGATACAAAGGCTGCTGGCTGAGCCAGGGGGGCTGAGCGTTGGGGACTCTCCCAAATCCAGGCATGGGCAGCTGGGAAATTGGGATTGGGAGGCACGACAGGAGCAGCCTGTGCCTGCCTCTGCTTCCCTGAGCCACCACCACCCGGGAGTGACACCAGAGCTGTGGAAACAAAAACCCTCTAAGGGAGGACAGTCTCCTCTCCAGGTCCCAAATCACCGGCTATCACCACCCTGACTTAATTAATTGTTAACATCTCTGTAATTAAGCAGTACCAGAAATGACTCCCTCTCGGTGCTGATGAAGATAACGAATAAGAGCCATGGCTGCTTTGTTGCACAGCACTAATCTGTTTTGAAATATACATTGATTCTATTTTGATTAGGACCGAACCTACTTTCCTCTCCGCAAATAAACCTCTCTGATTTGAGTAAATTGCTGTTGGCATTTACATTATGATAATCAGCTCAGAATCAGCTGCCGTCTTCCTGTGTGTCATTTGCTTACTTCTTAGTCCACTGTAATTTGGGGGTTGTATTTGGGAATATTTAATTATGGCTTCCTTTCTTCTTTGCTCCGTGATCCATAACACCGCCGTTGTTATCCATGAAATGTTCCATAACTCTGCAAGCTCATCCAGGCTGGCTCTCCTGGTGCTCTGACAGTCCTTCAGACCTGCTGGGCTGCCCTCCTCGAGCCAAACTCAGCTCCAAGGCCCTGGCAAGAGTGGAAATTTGTGAAAACTCCAAGGAAAACCAAAATTCACATGTTGGTTTTGCGCTGAAAATCCGCTTCCTGCTATTTTCCTGATTCCTTTGGAAAATCCCAGGAGTTAAAGCCTGGTACCAAACTGCCTCAAAAATATATTCTCATTATTTGAGCTGTGCTCACGGAGCTGCTCCTGCCTCTGTCCCAGCCTTCCCATCTGCTCCGTGCTCATCCCAGGGCCGCAGAGGTGGGTGCCTGGTTTGGATCTGGTTGGGATCCCAGCTCGGACACCAACGTTGCAGTTAAAATCACTGCACTCAAGAATTCTATTAGAAATCTCCTAATATTTCATGCTGTTTTTAGGGCAGACTGTGTATCTGGCAACAACGAGATATTTTTTAATCTCGGTGCTGAATTCTCCATTTAAATTATTCACAGCGTTCCGTTCTGGCATTTTCTAAATGACCCCTTTTTCCTGCTTGAAAATGTGTCTCTTTTTTTATTCAGCGTTTATTTCGATTTTTTTTTTTTTGAAAGGAAAAACACATCCTTTTCAACAATTCTGTTTTTGTATTTTCAATTTCAAATCATCATAAAAGAGACATTTTTCTTTTGAACTAGAAGACAACTTCTGTCCAGAGCAGCAGCCCAGCAACCAAATTTTTTTGGCCCAGTGAGTTTAACCAGTATTTTTTTGATGTTCCTGTAACAAAACATTCCAATAGTTCTTTGCTGTGAAACTTCTCCCATCATCCTAAGCCAAGCTATCCAAGGAGAAGTTTATTTCTGATGTATAAAAGTATTTTAAGTTCTTCAATATCCTGGGGATTGGGCACAGGTTGGACTCGATGCTCTTGGAGGCCTTTCCCACAGGGATTCTGTGATTGTGCTTTGCCCCCAAAACCAGGATACAGAAGAACTGCCCTAAAAATCAGTTGTAAAAATGATTTGATCAATGAGCCAGTCCATGCTGCCAACTTAGAGTGGGTCCTGCAGGGGTCAAGGTCTCACTCCTCTCTTCCAGAAATGGGCTTCTGGAATGTTGTGGTGAGTGAGAATGGAGCATATCCCCTGATCCCACAAACCCAGAATCAGTGGGACCTCCAAGGGCATCGAGTCCAGCCTGTGCCCAACCCCCTCTGTGTCCCCAGCCCAGAGCCCTGAGTGCCACATCCATTGTTCCTTGGACACCTCCAGGGATGGGGACTCCAAACCTCCCTGGGCAGCCCCTTCCAATGTTTAACAACCCTTTGTGTGCAGGAATTCTTCCTGATGTCCAACCTGGACCTCCCCTGGGGCAGTTTGAGGCCGTGTCCTCTCTTCCTGTCACCGTGTCCCCTTGTCCTGTCTCCCATCTGCAGCTGGATCCCGTCAGCTGCTCCTTAGCAAGGACATGGATGGGAATGAGGGGTTTTTTGTCAACAACAGCAACCATTTCATCCTCAAACAGCCCCATCAGTACATCCAAGAGAGATCTGGAACCAAAACGGCACCATAATTCTCCTCGTTCAGGTCTGGCACAGCAGGATCCCACATCCAGCGCCGGGACTGACATCCTGCTGCTTTTCCAGCATGTATTCTGGGGAAGAACAGGTTCCACCCACCTCAGTGTGCCCACTCTGCCACCAGGAGAGGGGGTTGGGCACTGATCAAGGGCCAGCAGAGACATGGGGTGGCCATTTGGGCAAACCCAAATGCTGTCGTTGGAATCACTCACGGCCCAGGGCGAGCAGGAGCAAACCGGACGCAGAGCAAGGGGCGGCACGGAGGGAAAGAGGCTTTGAGAAATGCAAAGCCAACCCTGCAAACACACAGGGAAATCTGAACCTCTCCCTTCAAAGCGTTTAAAGTCGGTGTTAAAAGGCCCTTTCCGAAAGGTTTCCGTTCTGCTGCCTCTCGTGCACGATTTTTGTTTAACTCAAACTCCCTCTCACAGACAATTTTTTGTTTCGTGCTTGAGCTCTGCTGCTGGCTCTGGGAGAGGAGGCGGTGGGTGTGTGAGCACAGGATGCCAGGACTCGTAAAGACTCGTGGAATAAAAGAATGTTCAGGCTGGCAAAGGCCCTTGAGGCCATCGAGTCCAACCATTAACCCAGGAGGGAATTTGGGGAATTCAAACCAAGGCAAGGCAGGGCAAGGCAAGGGAGAGGAGGGGGCTGAAAGGCTGCCTTGTCTTGCTTTGCCTTGTCTACCCCTCCTTTCCTACCAAATCCATCACTAAACAACATCTTTTAAATCCCTGCAGGGATCCCACTGCCCCGGGCAGCCCCTGCCAATGCTTGACAATCCCATTTGTGAAGAAATGTTCCCTGATATCCAACCTGACCCTCCCCTGGCACAGCTTGAGGCTGTTCCCTCTCATCCTGTCCCTGTTCCCTGGGAGCAGAGCCCGACCCCCCCCTGGCTGCCCCCCCCGTCAGGAGTTGTGAGAGCCAGAAGGTCCCCCCTGAGCCTCCTTTTCTCCAGGCTGAGCCCCTTTCCCAGCTCCCTCAGCCGCTCCTGGTGCTCCAGCCGCTTCCCAGCTCCGTTCCCTTCTCTGGACACGCTCCAGCCCCAGGACTGGAGGTGCCCAGCAATGCCAGGAGAGGGGACAGTCACATTG
This sequence comes from Ptilonorhynchus violaceus, assembly GCA_013397565.1. NCBI lineage: Eukaryota > Metazoa > Chordata > Aves > Passeriformes > Ptilonorhynchidae > Ptilonorhynchus > Ptilonorhynchus violaceus. The sequence continues at coordinate 330,028 of VZRJ01003711.1, forward strand.
AACCTCATCCACTTGACCTCAGCCCATGGATCCAGCCTGTCCAGATCCCTCTCCAGAGCATTCCTGCCCTCCAGCAAATCCACACTGCCACCCAACTCAGAGTCATCTGCAGACTGGCTGAGGGTGCCCTCCATCCCCTCATCCACATCACCAATAAAGGCATTAAAAGGACTGTCCCCACCTCCTGGGGACAGCCCTGCTGACCAGCACCCAGCTGGATTTCACTCCATGGATGACCTTTAACCTCCAAGACTGTGGATTTAACTTTTATTTCTTACGACCAAGCCAAACCTGGAGGTCTGGACACTCTAAATGAACAGTTCTTTGTCATCAGGACTGGGGCTCTGTTTCTCAGTGGGCCTGGCCAGTCTGTGAAAATTTTTAAGTGCAAAAGTAGAGAAAACCTGAGCCAGAATCACAAGGGCACTTTGCAAGCACTTGGGGAAAATCTATTTTGCATTCACCAGGCTTCTCCCCAGGAGCTGCAGGAAGGGCAATCCTGCAGAGCCCCCCTGCACCGCTGCTCCCACGGTGCTCCCGCACAAACCCCCGGCTCCAAATCCCATCCCAATTCCTCAGCAGATGGGACTGGCACGGGGTCCGTGGCCGAGGACAGGCACATTCCCAGCTGCCGGGGCCGGGGAAAGGGCCGGCTCCACGTCCTTTGCTTGTCAGCATTAATCAAGCATTAAAGCAAAGGACAAGCAGATTTTGCTGATTTAATGGATAATTCCAGCTTGTTTGGTCCATCTAATTCAACCCCCCAGAACTGAATCTGAAGTGACTTCTGCCTGTCCCTGCTTATCTTTGTCAATAGCTTTAGACACAGGTCAATGCAGGTAATCAGTTTTCAAGGGACTCTTAAAAATTGCAGGAGTTTCAATTTAAATATACTTTTTTTTCCCTTTGTAAATGCTCTCTTTCCTTCATTATTGCTATTAAGATTGGGGATTTTGTTTAGATTTTTTTGTCCCACAAAATTAAATCTTTTTCTTTCTCATGATGAAAATAATTTCTTCCATCTCCCAGCTGAACCTCTGCTGGCAAGTATACGAATTATGGCTTGCTAAGGCACTTTTCTTACCAAAATAGTCTGTAAAGGAGGGGGATGAGCTTTGTGAATATTGACTAAGCTTGAGACAACCCCGTGAGCGATCCTGATCAACGTGGTCGTGGTTTGAGGAGGAAAATAGGATGGGTGAAGGACTCCACCACAACCCAAGGAACACTTTTCCACCAGAAACATTCCTTTTTTCCTGCAACCTCCTTTTTGCCTGCGTGCACAAACAAGTGCAAGCTACAGGGAATTTATAGACAGGGACAAGCTGCTTAGATAATCAAATAAAAGATGTTTAAAGCTCATCAATCTTTCACAAAGCAGGAGGGAAATCTGATTGTGTCTGACAAATGCATGACCTCTGGCAGCTCTGCACAAAGGTGAAGGATCCCAGACTAAGAGCACAGGCAGCAACCTCTGAACATCTTTATGGATGTTCACATTTTACAGTGGACTCTTTATATGATGAAGTCCATCCAGTAAAAGGCTCCCAACATCCCATGGCTCCGTGCGCAGCAAATTTAGGAGCAGCTGCTCAGAGACATCGCAACTTTCACCGTAGAAACCCCAAAACAAGAATTTCTGCTCCTGAGTATCTTCCTGGAGCAGGAAGAAGAGTCAAGGAAAGGGCCAGCAGGTCCTTTATCCCTCCTGGGAAACACTATCCTTTCTTGTCTCCCGTGGGAACGCAGTTTTATGGACAGCAGGGCACATTGTGCTCTTCCAGGTAGGTCATGGATAATGCCAGCAGGCTCTGGGCTGCAGCCCATGTCCCTTGGGAATGCTTTTAAACTTGCAGGAGAAGTTTATGTGTGAAGCAAAGGGGAACTCAGCTGCTGCAGAGATGGAGCTGAGGCTTTTGGACTGGTGAGAAATCAGTTTATGGCACTCAGCTTCTCTGAGCTCAGCAGCTGCATCTCTCCTGAAGGACAAATCATGTCTATTCCATGGATTGGAAATATAAGGATGATTTAAGAGCTCCACAGGCTGACAAGACATCTTATCCAGGCTGGTGAGTTAGGGCTTGTCTCTCTCCATCACTTTGATTGATCTTAAGGTCACCTCCAAGCCCAGTCCTGCAAAATCCTGGGCCTGACTCCAGCCTGCTGCCTCCAGGGAACTGCAGCATTCCCAGCAAAGGGACCAGCTCTTCCCCATCCCTATGCCATCTCCACCCAGCTCTGCCATGGGCTGGGGCACACTGGGACATGGGGTTTGCAAGCACTGGAAGTTCTCCAGCAGCTCCCACCTTGCAGTGGGGAGTGGATTCCAGTCTGTAGCAGACAGTCCAGGGATGCATCCAGAGCAAGGCTTCCCAAAGGGATCTGGGACAGGATTTAATGTGCACTTAATGGGAATATCCTTCACGCAAGGAACAACCCCAATAGATGGAAATTACTGAGAGAAACAGAGAGATGCCCCCCAAAATGTCAATGTTCTTATTTGCCTGTGTCTTGGTGAACATCATGTGGTACCTGCAGCACAAGCTGGTGAAATGTTGGGAGAATTGACCATTAATTTTAAGGTTTCACTGAGTAAGGTATTGGAAAACTTGAGAGACACGAGCCATTTTTAAATGCCAACCTTTGAAATGTTAAATAAGAAGACAGAGAGTCAGGAGCTTCCCTTTCAAACCTATAAAACTTCAGTTTTCAGAAAACACTGAAGTGGATAATCAAATAGTCTATCCGTGAGCTCACAGGGGAGTATAAAGGGATGAGTAACAGTCTGTATGGATTTGTCAAGAACAAATATGTCAAACCAATCTAATTTTCCTTTATGACAGCGCAAAAAACCTTCTGGATAGAGAAGAAACAGGCCATGTCATAGATCTTGATTTCAGTCAGGCTTTTGACACTGTCTCCTCTGATACTTCCATGAGCTAGAAAAATATCATCTAAGCGAATATATTATTGGCTAGTTGCAAAACCGGTTAGAAAATTATAGATGGAGCAATCATTGACAGATTACTGTCAAAATAGGCTGCTTGCTGCACGGACTGAGCTTTCAGCACTTCCATTAATGGGCCCGCTGATGGAACGGAGCAAACGCTCCTCAAGCTGGCTGACACCTCCACACGGGAAGGACTGCCAGGATTTGGGATGACTCGACTCACAAATGAGCTGCACGGATTCGGAGCTGAGTTGGAGATGAGCTGAGGGGGGAAAAATAGAAAAGAAATAAAAAAAGAGGTGCTGCTCAGTGGGCATGTGTCCGTCTGGAAAGGAATGGTTGGGAATTCCAGATGGGGAACAACCGGCTGATGGGCGGATCTGACAGGAAATCTGTGAGGTTACCGTGGATCAGGTGCTCAGCGGGAGAAGGCAAAGCCTCACTCCACACGCTCTGGGATGGGTGAGCCGTGTCAGGAGCTCCTCCAGCAGCTCATCTGGTCGGCTTTGGACACAGATGGGTCCTGCTCAGGCAGGCTCCGTGTCCCCGCACAGACGCTGTGCTCCCTCAAATGATTGATCCCCAACTTAGCACTGGCATATTTAGCTTGGAACACACTGGGCTCGGAAGGCAAGGCAAGGCAGGGCTGAAATCGTGGTGGGACTGTGGAGCAAACTGTCCAACGCTCCCAATAGATTTTTTTGTCACCCACTTGTCTCCCTCAGCACGTTGCTCATGGAGTGCAAGGGTGGGATCACCCTGGAGGACCAAGCAGGCTCCTGTTAAAGCTCACCCGCTGAAGGCTTGGCTTTGCTGCTTGATTAAACACTCCAGGCAGGCGTTTGAGGACAAGGGCCACTCGTGCTTTCTTTTCAAATGAAAGCTTTCTCTGCTCCCCACTCTACAGCGGGCGGGGAGTCCTTGCTGCCCGCTCCCGCCTTTCCAGAGGAAACTACGCAGAGCCTTTCCATGGGAAATGTCCAGGCAAACCCTTTCCAGCTCCTAGGCCTCTGCACAGAAAGTCCACGGACGCCTGAGCGCTCGGAGCCCTCCCCATCCCTCTCACTCCGCTTTTTTTTTCCTGGAGAAAATCTGATTAAAGCTGTGCAGGAGAGAAGCAGATGGCGGCTCTGACGGGAGGTGAAGACAGCTTAATCTCCATCTGTGCTGACATTTCCACGTCTCCCCGCGAACGCTGGACCCCGATCAGCTCCCGTGCGGGGCTGGGGGGTCCGGGCGCCCTTTGCCGGGGGGATTTTCCAGGCGGGATGTCGGGAGCCGGCAGACCCCGGCCAGGGGCTGCGGCCCTCGCTGGAGACACCCGTCGTTATCCAGCGGCTCGGTGATTGGGTTATGGACCTAATTAACAGCCCGAGCACCTCGGTGTGCCGAGCTGAGCTCGGGGAAGCATCTGCTGCAGCCCTGCCCGGCTGGCACCGCGCTCCGGAGAGATTAGGGGAGCTCCGGAGAGAGGTCAGGGAAAAACAGGGCACAAAGGTAGAGCAGCTCCTGAAGGGGAGCTAATTACGGAGGGTAATTCCAGCAGCCCGAACACCCAGTGTTCCTGAAGTCAGGGGAATCTGGCAATTAAGTCAGTGATGTCTTTTGTGTTGGGTTTTTAAGTAAACACACGGAATTTTGGCGCGGGAGGCTCAAGCGTATCCGCCAGGGCACTTCCATGGTGGAGTTTTCCAGGCCACCTTTGCCTAGATCCAGGCTGTGGAGGGCGAGTGGAGGGGATGTGGGCCCTGCTGGGAGCACGGGGCCCGCGGGGCTGGGAGCTCTGTGGCATCACTTGTTCCCCTGCGGGAATGGGAACTGCTTCATCCAGCCCCCTCCAGCACCTGGGACAGGGAGACATTCCTAAAACACGGAGTATCTGGAAATAGCAGATCCCTCAAAGGTGAAACACTGCAAAAGCAGATGGTCCTGCAGCAGGGCACCGACCAGAGCGCTTGGAAGTGTTTTCCCTGGGTTTCCCTGCCAGAAGCTGAGGCACAGCCCCATGTGCTCTGTGCCAGCCTCCAGCAGGGCCCACAGCACCCAGCTGAGGAGGCAGGAGCATCTCATATCCCAATCCTTGCTGGTGCAGCATGAGGAAGACAATAAAGGGTCACAGCAGTAGGGATGGGGAGTCAGTGCTCCCACCTAAGCCCCTGGAAAACACTTCTCCTTAAATGTAGCAACCAAATAACATAAAGCAATGGAAAAGGTGTGGTTTAATGGAAGCGAACTTCAGGTAGGAAGGAGGAAAAGCAGGATAATGTCATGGCCCAGCTGCAGTCTCAAGGCTCCCATTGACCTCCAAAGTACAGCACATTTTTTGCAAGGCAGAAATCGAAGCCCTGGGTGTGTGGGACACCAGAAGGGCAGGAGAGCTGGGAGCTGATGTGTCAGCAGCACTCAGGAAGGCTCCTCCTGCTGCCTGCCACCCTGGGATCCATCCCAAGGCTGCAAGAATTCCAGAGAAATCAGAGCTGCAAATTCCTCCTGGAGACCTGAACTGCCCCAGGGGATCAGCCCAGGCTCTGGCTGGGCATCCAGGATGGATTTGCGAGCAGGCTCCAAGCCAGGGTCACAGGGTCCCAGCAGGACCAGCCCCGCACTGCAGACACGGCTTTAGGGTTGCACGAAGCTTTTGGTTCCCAGCAGCTCCGAGACTTTTCATCCCCTGCTGCCCTCGGCAGGGCCCCAGCGCGCTCAGGAGGCGGCTGGGCACGGGGAGGGGATGTTTGCCGCAGCCCCAGCTCTGCTGTGTGTCCCCCACACCCACCCACGAGCTGTCACCTCCCTGTCCCACCCTGTGGAGGTGTCACAGAGCAATGAGGCCACAGGCACCACGCAGAGCACTCTCCTGGTACGAGTGCTGCGTGTCCAGGACACTCTGGTGATCCCAACACGGGAGTGCAGGGCCCAGAGAGCTGCACAGGCTGGGGAACCACTCCTGGCAGCATCTCCTGAGAGCAAACACCTGATCCCAGGCTTGTGGAGGTCTGTAAAATAACACAATCTGCACAGACAGCTTTAGGATGCTTCCCATGGTTGTCTGACACCCCGATGAGCTATGGCCCAGGGACCTTCCTCGGGCAAGCACAGCGATTTATGGTGCAATTGTGCTCTTGAGGGTTTTCCGGGGAGGGGGCTGTGGCTTTAAGGCAGTGCAGGAATGACTCGTTTCTCAACTTCACAGAGCATCCTTGAAATGCTACTTGTGCCATCTTGTGTTTTGCCTGCTCTAAATCACTTTAAGTGTTTTGTTCTCCCTGCCACCTATTTTTATGAGCTCTCCCCCATGCACACAGCCCCACACACACTGCATTTCTGGGCAGGCAAACGATTTTTCATGCTTTAGGAAGGCCAGCTCAGTCCAACACAGACGTTGGGGCTTCTGGACTCTCTGTGATTGTTGAACATCAGCCAGGCAAAGGTGGAGCTTTGATGGCCACACCTTGCATGTTCTAATGGTTAGAGTCACTCAGCACCAGACAAACACGAGGTTTCTGTGCAGGTGTCTGAGCCTCACTGCCCTGAGAAAAGGTGTCTGGAGGTTGGAAGTTGAGAGGTTGCAGTGAGGTCCTGCCTCTATAAAACTGAGCACTGCACTATGAGCACTGCACTGTTCTGCAGGGGTAACCTCAGTTCTGGGGACAAATCATTGCTCAGGAGAGCTGGGACTGTCTCCTCTGCTTGAAATCCTTAGTCAGGGTGAATTTAGAAAGCCCAAGGCTGGAAGCAAATTGGCTGGAAACAAAGCAATAATCCATCCATGGCTTTGGTTCAAAGTTTATCCAGAGATAACTTTTTCTAGCAAATCCTTCTAGATTTAACCAAGTGGATCCAAGTATCAGCGAGCACCTCCTGCTTTCCTTTCACCACATTACTGGGCATTGCCAAGGAGCCAGGATGATCCATGCCCATCCTCCCAGGTGGCAGAGAGCTTCCCATGAGTGCCTTTGCCTTTGGCAGCCTGGCTGGTGCCCAGCTTCACCTCCAACCCCCCCGGCTCCCTGCTGGGTGAGTGACACCCCACAATGCACAGAACAACGGGTGGCAGCTAAAAACAGCCGCGCTCTGCAGGAATCCTCCGGTGCCAGTCCGCTCCTGATGAGCACCTCGGGATTTGGGAAGCTTTGGCAGACAACCGACGGCCGAGCCCTCGGAGCTGATCACAGGGAATCAAACCTGCTGAGTTGTTCTTCAGCACTTGCTGAGCTTTATCTGTGTTTTCATTTGTGTTGGTGCAATCACAGAATCCCAGCATGGTTTGGGTTGGAAAGGACCTTAAAGCTCATCTCGTTCCACCCCCTATTGGACACCTTCCACTATCCCAGGTTGTTCCAAGTCCCGTCCAACCTGGCCTTGGCTCAACAAAGCTCCTGAGAAGATGGGGGAGGTACTACAAATGACATTTAACTGGAATTTGTACTGAAATAAGCAGACAATTCAAATTGTGAGTCTGAGCAGCTTTGCAATTTGACTACTAATAGCAGCAGGTTCTTTTCTGCATTTTTATTGCATGTGATTTACAATGTCCAAGCTGCAGATTGGACCAGTGCTGAACAGGAGGAGCAGCCCTTCCCTGTTTCACAGCTCGCTGGCCTCACAAGGGGCCGTGACAGCAGCTTGCTCTGAGCATGGGCCTTTCTCATTCCAGCGCGGCGCATTCCCTGTTATCCTGCTTGAAATAAATAAGGGAAGATCAAACCCAGCAAATGAAGATGCAGCAGGCAGATAGGGATGTTTACACCTCAGGCTCAGTGGCCTGAATTGAGCATAGGTTTGTAGCGAGTTGGCAACTTCCTCGCCACTCCTGTGCTTCCTGATTGTCATTTTTTTCCATCATGCTCTGGCACCCCTGGCTCCCAGGCATCGCTTTGAACTCCAGCTACTGCCTTGGAAATGAGACTCCAGCCTGGGAAGGAAAGCTTGGAAACAATGACCTGAGGCACCTCAAGGCTGAAGAAAGCAGGGAGAGGAAAGTGAGCAGTGGGAGATTGGGATTGCTGGGGCTGAGCTTTTCACCCTCATCGTTTCCCACCTCATGTCCTGGTGTGGGGCACCCACTGCTCACTGACCAACAGCCAGGGCCACCCTGGCACGGGGGCCACCACTGCAGCCAGCACTGGCCCCTCCTTGGATGAGGCAGCTGCTCTAAGGAGCACAGGATAATAAGGTTGGAAAAGACCTCCAAGATCATCAAGTCCTGTCTTCATCCCCATTCTCACAAAGCCAAACAGCAAAGTGCCACATCCACACATCTTTTAAATCCCTCCAGGGATGGGGACTCCACCACTGCCCTGGGCAGCCCCTTCCAATACCAAACTGCTCTTTCAGTGAAGAAATTTTCCCCAATATCCANACCTTTCCCTCCAGGAGAGCTTTGCATCTCCCACCGTCCCTGCCTCCCTTGGCAAACCTGTCCTGCTCCTTTTCCCACGTGAAAAGCTGCATCAAACCACTCAATGCCAGCATTCCCTTCAAAGAGAAGACGGAAAAAATGGGAAAACACATTCCAAAGCAGTGTTTGCAGCCTCTCTGGCAGGTTCTTTGAAGGCAGAAGGCAGAAGGTTGATGAGTTTGGGCACGCGTGAGCCCCTGCTCCGGGGGATCCTGTCTCGTGCCGGGATAAGGAGCAGCGCCTGGGATCCTGTGGGAAGGCAGACCTGGCCGTGGGATCCTGCCCCTGGGTGCCAGCCAGGGAGCTCTGGGAACTCGCTACCTGATGCTTCTCACGCCTCAAAACCCTTTTTTGTTCCCTAAACTGGGCTTTCAGTGAGGAAACTGAAGCGGAGGGTTTGTAATCCCAAAGCCTCTGTGGCTCAGAAGTGCCTGCCAGGGACCAGTGAAGGGAAGGGCTGCAGCCCGGACAGCGGGGCTGGGCGAGACAACGACCGTGCCACTGTCCCCTCGCCGTGTCCCCTCCCCAGGGGAGGTGCTGCCACTGAGCCCTGCAGGGATGGGGAGCCCTGGAGGACAGGGCAGGCTCGGGGGTCTGTCCCAAGCCGGGTGCCCAAACCCTTCTGTAGCTGGGATCGGGGGAGGCTGGAGCAGGTTTGGGCTGCAGGGGGATCCCAGGAGGCTCCAGGTGATGGGTCTGTGCCCTGGGTCTGTGCCCTGGGGGTGAGGGGAGTCAGGGTGCCATGGCTGATGCCAAGGAGAATGCCAGGGATGGCTGTAGGAAGGCAGCGTGCCCCCATTTCTCTCATCACGCAGCTTCAGTGAATATAATTTATTTTGTATTTTCAAGTATATTGCAATGGAATACGTGGGGAAGGCCCTGCTTGCTGCATCCCAGGCAGGTGCAAAGGGGGGTGCTGCTCATGGAGAGCACCCCAGGACTGGTTCACAGGGGGAAAACGAGAGAAAGGCAGCGTAGGCACGAACTGACACCAGGCTGGGCCGGTTCCAGTCTGCAGCCCGGAGCAAAGCTCTGTCCCACCACAGCCACTGGGGCACGAGGGATGCTCCCAGCCAGCACCGGCCCTTCCCAAGCCCCATGGGCCAGCAGAGAGGCCGGCTGGGCTGCTTTGGGAATGCCGTGGCCGCGGCAGCGCTCGGCTCCTCCGTGCCGGGAATGTTTCCCTGCGAGCCCTGCACAGCCCCAGCGTCCTGGCAGCCCGGGCTGGCAGCTCCGGCAGCAGCACAGGGACAGCCCTGTCCCTGCACAGCGGCCAGGGGAGGGGGCAGAGCACACCCCCCTGCAGGGCTAAAGGCGGCTTGGCTCCCGGCCCTCTCCCCTCCATCAGCTCGCGGCTCCATCCAGGTCTGTCCGGCGCAGAGATCCAGCGGGAGTGGGAAAATGGGAGTTTTGCTGTCCCCTCATTCAGCACAGGGGAGAACGGCCCTGCCTGCCCTGTCTGACCACAGGAAAACACAATCCCATTGCACAGGGATGGATCCCACTCACCAGGACCGCAGGTCACGGAATCCCACAGTGGTGTGGGTTGGAAGGGATTTTAGAGCTCATCTTGCTCCAATCCCCTGCCGTGGGCAGGAACGTGGCACGTTCCCCTAGACCAGATTGCTCAAAACCTCGTACAACAAAGATGTTTTTCTTTAGCAGTCCTGGTTTGTGCTTTCCAACAGACAAATATTCACTGGCTGATTTCTGTGCTGATGGACAAAATGGATGGCCAGAGCGGACCATGGAATGAAGCTCCATCCTGCTGGGACAGTCTCAGAGGTCAGTGGTCACTGTGGGAACAGGAGAACACCCAGGGCAGGATGTTCCTCAGCGCATCCTCTCCCAGTCTCCAGGGATTTTCACCTCAGGGAGCTCCTCACCCAGAAGGATGAGTTTCATTTCCATAAATTCATCCCGCTGATGCTTTTACAGCTTTTTCAGAGTGTCCAAAATGCTCTCAATGTGGTGTGGTGCCAGTGTGGGGAATGAAAACTCATTTCCAGCAGCGTGCTGAGCCCCAGGGCTGATCCATGGCCTCGGCTCCCACTGGGATATTGCCCAAGAAGGAAGCTCGAGCAAGCGCTGGGAGAAATAAAGATTCCTTCTTCATTACCTTTGTTGAAATACATTTATGCTAAAGCTGCGCTGCGTGAACCTGCTTTGAACACTGCAAGGGAGAGACAAATGTGAGCACTGAGCATCACCCCTGCAAAGGATAATTGAAATCCGTGGAGCTGTTGTCTCCCTCCGACGCTGGCACGGATGCAGAGGGAGGCTGCTGGGACCCTGCTGATAACTTGGAGCATCCTGGCAGCAGGGGTGGCTCTCAGACGGTCCCTCTGCCCCAGGGGCTCTCAGTCAAGGCATCAGGAGCTGGAGCATCGAGACAAGGTCAGTGGAGATTTTTTCTTAAATAAAAAAAAAATTAAAATATTATAGAATCACCGCCATGGTCATAATCTCAATACCTTCCCCATACACTGTGCAGAAATCTCCCCTCTCACTGGGCACTCACAAGGGTCTGAGTTATCAGTCAGCTGCTCCTCTGGATCCCTTCATTTTTTATGGTTTTTTTCACTCCTTTTCCTCCAACTTCCTGTGATCCCCAGCCCTTGTTGAACACAGGAGATGCCTCCCTGTTCCTGCAGCACCTCTGGTGTGCTGTCAGTCACACTTCAAACCCAGAGCCTCCAGCTCCCTACTCCTGTGCCCCCTCTGTGCAGACACAGCCGAGAAGCAGCAACCTGTTTTGTACAGACTCGTCTTCATTTTGCCGATTCCCTCCCCCAGAAAATTCCTGCCTCTGCTGAAAGTTCTGCCGGGGATCCTTGCCTTCCAACTCTCCCAGTGCAGGAGGGGGAGCAGATCCTGTCACTGGCTCCAGGACTGCACCAAATGAGATGTTCCTACTCCTTCAGGATGGGACGGGGAGGGCAGGTGGTTCCAAAGGGTGTTGGAGAAGGAAATGTTTCCAGCAACTCCTGGGAAGGAAAGAGAGGAGATGAGGAGGTCCAGGCCTGCCGAGGTAGGCTTGTCTTGCTGGGGCAAGTGTCCTCCTGGGGTACTTACAGAGTAAAAACCTCATTTTTAAGCTCCAGAGATGACATCAAAACAGATGAAGCAACTGGAAGGATTCCTCAGCCCACAAGTAGCTTTGATGCTCTCCAAGGGCTTTGGGATGGAAAGGTGCATTCCAGCTCTTACCAAACATTTTCCTCTGGTTGTTTCAGTGCTTCTCTATTAATTAGAAATTTAATGGTTTTAGTAATTGCACGCACAGGCTCTGCACAGGGGATGTGTGTTGCTTGTAAGCACCGTGATGACAGTGAGGATAATGTTTTCCTTGATATAATGAGATTAATTGCAATTAAGGAATTACAGGGTAATGGGTTCAACATGGTGCAGGTTAAAGAGATGGAAAACTTAGAATCATGGAATCACAGACTGGTTTGGTTGGAAGGGACCTTAAAGCCCATCCCATTCCACCCCCGGCCATGGGGGTGATCTCTGCTCTGTGACAGGGACAGGACCCAGGGAATGGCTGGAGCTGTGCCACGGGAGGGTTGGGATGGATATCAGGGAAAGGTTCTCCCCCCAGAGGTTGGTGGGCACTGAACAGGCTCCCCAGGGAATGGTCCCGGCCCCAAGGCTGCCAGAGCTCCAGGAGCGTTTGGACAACGCTCCCAGGGATGCACAGGGTGGGATTGTTGGGGTGTCTGTGCAGGGCCGGGGGCTGGATCCCTGTTGGATCATCCCCTCCAGCTCAGGATATTCTGTGATTCTCTGAAAGCTCCAGGTGGCAGAAGGACCTGGGGAGTCGATGGAAAGATCTTTTTGCTGTTGGGAAGCAGGCTGGCTTCTTTGGGAATCTGGGCATAATCACACAGTGTGCACTGTAATGGGGATGGATGCGGAGTCATTCCCAGTGGAAAAGGCTGTACTGGAGACAAGACTGTGCTGGGCAGCAGCGGGACAGGGAAGGCAGGAGGGGAATCAGCCCCTGGAGGGAAGGTGCCCAGCAGTGTCCCAGCCACGGGTGTTCAGTAACAGCCACAATGGGAGAAGGACTCCCCCAAACTGGAGGAGACATTCAGGGATGTCAATGGTGAGATAAGGTCAGGGGGGTGAGTGACCCCCGAAGCTCAATCTGATGAACCCAGCCAAGAGGAGGGTAAGGATGAGAGATCCCAAAATGAGGCAGAGAGATTTAACTCCAGAGGTGCAGCAGGATCCAGAGCCGAAATCACAGGATAAACCCATTCAGGCTGTAAATAAACTCTATGGGCTCTTCTAACAAAGAACGCCCTCTTCAAAATGATGAACGAGGGATTCTCCATCACACCGTGAACAAGAATAGCTGAGGGTGGTAATTAGGGGCACAGCCCCGTTCAAATGGGGGCACTGTGGTGTGGAGGGGAGATGAGGTGACCTCCATGTCCCTTTGGGACACTGAGCTTCCCCAGGGTGGGGCTGTGATGCACCCAGATTCTGTTCTGATTTACCTCACCTCTGCACAGACCAAGAGCAGGGACCCAGCTCTCTCTCACATCCTCTGACATGGATAAAATCACACAGATTCTAATCAAAATAAAATACAATAATTCTAACATAAAGATAATTAATATGTCTGTGGGACCCCTTGGAAGACGTGGCAGGAATGAAGGCTGTGGTGCAGCCCTCGCCAAGGGAGCTGTGCAGGGGAGTAAATCCCTCTTAACTGTGAGCACAGTCAGAGCTGCGCTTCACTCAAGCTGCAGATGGGCACTAGGAAAGAAGGATGAAATCCTGTATTTTTCCAGCAACTTCTTTCCTTTGAGCCTCTGGGGGAGAGCGTCCATATCTGGCGCCCCTGGGACCACCAGAACCTGCCCAGCTCCTGCTCCACCTCCTTTCCCCAAGAGTGGAAGCCAGTAGCCAGGTGTCAAAAAATATTAAAAAATTAAATTAATTCTTCCTCATTGCACATTATTTAGGTGCCTTTGCGCTCTGCAGTGACAGGGGACCTGTTGAACTCTGTCCAGCCTGGGGAAAGCTGTGGATCTAAAGTGCTGCTGGGTTGTTTTACACAGGTTTTCCCTCCCCGGCTCCCACCGGGACCAGGCCTCTCCTGGAGGCACAGCCTGGTGGGGCCATCAGCCTGCACGAGGTTCCACGTGGTTCCTCCGAGTCAGGGACTGATCTGTGATATTTAACCCAGTTTGCTCTGGGGATGAATCAGAGGGATTGGGATCACCGACAAAGCGCCCCCGTTTCACTCTCTCCCAAAAGCCGGTGACGATCCCTTGTGCCCATCAGTGCCCATCACACCCTCTTCGGCTTCACACACAAACACAGATTTTCTCCCAGTGGCTCTTTTTTATTTCTCACCTTTCTCTGTGAGCTGTCCTTTAATTTGACGCGTTTCAGGAATGATCAGAGGGCTGAAATGCGGAGTCTTTGGTCACACCCCACGGGGCATCTTTGCCCAAGCCTCTCACAACAGCCTCAGGTGTGAAGATCCCTTTCTGCTTCCCTGTTTCCTTTTAGCTCTGAGTGGAGCCAGGGGGGGATTGGGCTCTGCTCCCAGGGAACAGGGACAGGACAAGAGGAAAAGGCCTCAAGTTGTGCCAGGGGAGGTTTAGGTTGGATGCTGTGGGAAACTCCTGCACAGAAAGGGTGCTCAGGGCAGTGGTGGAGTCACCATCCTTAAAGGTGTTAAAAAATGTGTGGATGTGGCACCTGGGGACCCGGGTTAGTGATGGCTTTGGCAGTGCTGAGTTAATGGTTGGACTTGATCTCAGGAGTCTTTTCCAGCCTTAATGACTCCAGAATTCTGGGGTTCTATGGCCTTCTCAAAATCCCTTTGCACTTCAAGGACATTTTTCTTCTAGGAATTTCACTGGATATTGAAAAAGCCAGGAGTACGAGACATGCTCTGACATCAAACTCGAAGTGCAAAATGCTTCTGACTCTGCAAGCTGCTCAAGGGGGGAACTCTCCCTCCTGCCATGCCCCAGGGCACGGAGCAGCACTTGGGCCAGGCCTGTGCCGACCCTGACATCCCAAAGCTCCGTGGAGAGGCTGAAGGTTCCCTGCTGTTGTTGGATGCTCAAGAGGAAAAGCAGAGAGGTGAAGTGGTGGAGGAGGGAGGTGTGTGCTGCTGAAAGCTGAGAGAACTGAGATTGTTCAGCCTGGAGAAGAGAAGGCTCTGGAGTCACCTTATTGTGGCCTCCCAGTACCTGAAGGGGACCCAGAAGAAATCTGGAGAGGAACCATTTACAAACTGACAAAGGCTTCAAACTGACAAAGGTTAGATTGGATATTGGGAAGAAATTGTTCCCTTTGAGGGTGGGGAGGCCCTGGCACAGGTTGCCCAGAGAAGCTGTGGCTGCCCCATCCCTGGAAGTGTCCAAGGCCAGGTTGGACGGGGCTTGGAGCAACCTGGGCTAGTGGAAGGTGTCCCTGCCCATGGCAGGGGGTGGCACTGGGTGAGCTTTAAGGTCCCTTCCAGCCTAAACCACTCCATGAGTCCCTGATTTCAGGATGTGCTTCCATGCTAGAAAGCCTTGAGCTATCTGCAGGCGAGCCGGTTCCTCTGGGAGGTTCATTCCAGCCCAGCCTCACTGAGTGAGCTGCTTGGGATGAGGAGCAGCAGTTGGGTGGCTGTGCAGCAGGACCTGGAGTTTCCTGCCCTCACCCCCAGCAAGGAGCTGACCCCATTCTGGAAGTACAGAAAACACAGAATCCCAGAGTGGGTTGGGTTGGAATGGACCTTAAGCTCATCCAGTCCCACCATGTCCTGCCATGGGCAGGGACACCTTCCACTATCCCAGGTTGCTCCAAGCCCCGTCCAAGCTGGCCTTGGACACTTCCATCACCAAACTCATCCTCTGGACACTGCTGAGTTCAGATGAGCCCACAGAAATGCACGGGCTCTCCCTGCTGTGGAGGGAAATGTGGGAATTGGCTCTCTGGGATGTGCTCTTAGGAGGTCTGGGATTCACAGGGCTCTGGAAAACACGAAGCTCTCTGATATTCCTTATCCCTTTCCAGCCCTGCAGGACTCAGTTGCTTTGTGCTGGACGTGGGCTGGGTGCGGATTTATGGCTGCTCCACATTCCCAGCCCGTGTGGCTCTGCCGCTCGCTGCAGGGCAGGACAGTCAGTCCCTGAATACTTCGTGCCCGCTGCTATGGCACTGATTTCATATTCATCTGCTAATCTGCCTGGCCACATATATTAAGGGCTTTAAATGTGATCTATGCTATTAATCCTGGTACTGAGTTATAAATTCGCCCTGACAGGTTAAAGTGCTGCTCTCGCTGCTCTGTCCACGGAGCTGCTCCGGCACTCCCGCCGTGGCCTGGAGCCTGCTGGAGAAACCAAGGGAAAAGGTTAATTGGGAGCTGCTCTGAGCATCCCTCTGGTTAAGGACCTCGGTGTCGGGGTGTTTGCTCAGCTGAAGCTCTCCAAACCTCTGCCCCCAAAAAAACTTGTGTTAGGATCTGCTCTTTTTTGAGATGAGCTGTGCCTGCAGCTCAGGGCATGCAGAGACTCCGCCTCAGGGGGCTTCCAGAGCCTCTGCCACCACGGACAGCTGGAGTAATGGTGCCTAAAAACAGAAAAAAATGGACATTTCTGGATCTGTGCAGTGACTGTTGTTTGCACCGAGTCCTGGGCAAGGATCCGCGGTGGGGCTGACCTGGCTGGGACCGCAGAACCACAGAACGGTTTGGGTTGGAAGGGGCTTGAAAGATCAGCTAATTCCAACCCCTGCCATCCCATTATCCCCATTCCATGCTGGGCTTTGCCCCTCAGCAGCTGGCACTGGCCAGAGGGCTGGGCTGCAGAGGGGCTGACACAGAGGTGCTCCCCAGAAACCCCTGGAACGGGTTTGTCCCCTATTTCCCACGCCCAGGGACACATCCACCCTACAGAGCCATGTGAGTGCTCTCAGGCCTTTATCATGAACCCCTGGCTGGGTTATTATTCTGCTCCCTGTGCTCTTTCCCCCTTCCCCTGCTGCCAGCAGTGTTTGCCAGCCTGCTGCATTAAGCCCTGTGCTTTTGCCTCCTTGCCCCTGATTAGCTGGGGGGGAGAAGGGAGATTTGGTGGTTTCAGGTCACATTAGAGGATCATGAAGCTTCTCCACATCTCAGCACCCTGGGGAGACGAGGTGTTGGCTGAGCCACATGTCAGGAGTGTCTGTGGCTGCACAGGGGTGACCTGCCCAGCCCCCTGCTGTCTGTATCGATGCCAGGGGCTGTTCCCTGTGCTGCTGAGCAAATATAAACAAGGGGAAAAGAGCAGCCGTGGGGAGCTGGGGAGGTTTGCTCCGCAGCCAGCACCAGCACCAAGTAGAGGGAAGGCTCCCACTGTCAGTAATCAATGCTCCTCATTAGATGCTCCTCTTTTCTGGAGGATCTCAAGGTACTTAACTGTTGATATCTGGCACAGAATCGGTTCACAATTCATTTGCTCCATTATCTGGTGCTGGGAAGCTGATGTGGGCACTGAAAACCCACAGTCAGTTCCCACTGCTCCTCTGCTTCTCCGTGTGGATGTGAAGTGAAGGATCCTCATGATTTTTCACCCCGTGAAGGTATTTAAGAAACAGCAGCACAAATGCTCCTTTGACATGTTCATGGCCTCAGCCCAGCAGGTTTTATATCCTCAGGCTGGAACAGCAGTGCTGCTCCTGCTGCAGCATCCAGGCTCAGGTGCTGCTGGTGGGGGGGGTGCCTTGACTGCTCCTTAATTGTTATGAGTTGCTACTGCTCTGAAACAGGAGGAGTTTCAACTCCAGGCTCTGAGGAAGCCCTTCAGCCTTTTCCAGCCTTCTCTCTAACCTGGGAGCTGCACCCCTTCTTTTACAGGCCCCCAACCTGAGGCTGCTGCATTTTTATACAAGTGAAAAACGGAGCAAATGTCCGAAAATCTTCGGAGATTTGGGAATGTGGCCAAGCAAAAGCCACTCCCCAGCTGCCTGTGGGAAGCAGCAGTCAATATTTGTGGGATGTGTGTATCCCACTGGCCTCCTGCCTGGGAGCACCACGAGAGCTGGTCTGTACAGCGGAGCTGTGCCTCATCCTGCTGCTGCTGGAGAAGCTCCCTCTCTTCCAGGGGCCATGGAAAGAGAGGTTTGTATTCAAGGCCAGCCCTGGCTGTGCAGTGGGATGCAGTGACAGCCATAAAGTTCCCAGATAGAGCTGTTCCATGATTAATAACATCAGGAGCAGCTTAATAGATAAAGCCATTTTTTTTGCCTGGGATCTGCTCTGGGACTTGCTGCTGGAGAGCTTGGATGAGCCGAGCCAGGGGGTTATTGCTAATTACGTGGGTTATTGCTAATTAGGGTGGGTTATTGCTAATTAGTGAGAAGGGCCACAGCCAGGGACTGGAGGTGGCTGCTGAAGGCTCTGTCCCACTCCAGGAACCTCCCTTATTGTGTGGTTCATACCCCAAGCCCCTTTGCAGGGGTAGGAGCATCACCCGATTCCAGCTTGGGACTGGAGGGCTGGGAGTGTCGGTGCTGGGAGCTGCTATTCCAAAGGAGCTGCAGGTCCCAGCACCTCATGGAGCCAGAGAAAGCAGCAAATGTCCCTGCCCAGGTTAAAATGCTTCACCTCTGCCAGCAGAAGGGGCACATCCCATCGGTGCCACCCTCCTGCAAGCACCAAAATCCCAATCAGCGCTTCTGGGCCCTGCAAAGGGCACCGAGCCTCAGTGCCAGGGCAACACACAACCCCAGCACGGATGGAGCATCTTCTGTGGGACTTCTCCAAGCATTGTCCGTGCCTGTTCATGTCCCTGGTTCCCCTGGTGTTCCAGGAGGCTCCTGGGAGCGCCCTGGTGCACAGGCTCACCACCTCTGCTGGTGCTCCCTGGCACAACCGAGGGGCACAAGGACAGCGTGGCCCAGGCTGGAATGCTGGCAGCTGGCAGCACCCCCGGGTCCAAATAATTTGGGATGTGTGTTGTGAGTTGGGATGGGAGCTGTGAAGGGTTAGGGGCAGCCTCTGCTGGGCAGGGTTTTTCCCACCTCAGTTTAGAATGTGACACCTGTGGTGGTGGGACAGGAGGAACAAGCTGGGTTGGTGGCCCAGTGAGGACAGACAGAGCCCAGGCACCTCCCCAGGATGAAATTCCAATGGTTCCAGCAGCTGAGTCAAGCCGAGGGGTGGCAGAGGGAATTGCCCCATTTTGCTGGAGAGTCGGGAGTGGGAGAGACTGAGGGTTTGGGGCAAGGCCAGGAGCACGTGGCCATGCCAGCTTGTGGCTGAGCCACCCTCCCACTCTACAGATCTTACCAGGCCACAGAGCAGATATCCCTGTCCCCCTTGGCAGTCTCGTGCCCCCTGGCCCTGCAGTTGTCCCCCTGCAGCATTCCCAAAGCTCTCCCCTCGTTTCCCAGCCACGCTGAGCTGCAGGAACTCCCCTCCCCAGCGCTGTACCCACTGATTTGTCCCTTGTTATTGGGTTATTTATAGCCCTTCTGCCGAGTGTTTGGGAACGAGGAGAAGGGCACGGTGCTAACTACAATAGCATCACCTCGTGAGGGCTGACATTTAAAGCCAGGGATCTCATTACCGCATCCAAGGGAGACGGCAAATGTCAGGAAGAGCCGGTGGCTGTCGGCTCCGTGCGGCGGCTCCGGCTGTGGCTGCGGCACGCTCCGGGCTCCTTGGCAGCCCGTGGCTGTTCCCATGGAGCACAGAGCCCGGGGGGACACCTCCGGCAGCTCTTCAGAGGATGCAACCTGGGCTGGCTGAAAACAGCAGCAGTGTGAGGCTGGCCGTGTTCTTGGCTCAGGAAAACGCTCCATCCCGTGTTTGGGATGCGCGTTCCTATGGAAGTGAGTCTCCGTGTGCTTTCCATTCCCCAGAATCAGTGATTCCCACCATCATTCCCACCCCCAGACCCTTCCGCTCAAGTCTTCCCAGGCCTGACCACAAGTTTTCCAGCCACACCTGGTGGAAGGAGCAGTTTCCCGGGCTGCTTTTTCCCCGCAGAGGAATTCCAGCGCGGAGCGTGGCCGGGCCGTGTGAAATAGTGCTCAGAAGTTAATATTCATGCGCCGTGCAGAATTCCAAATGCATCCAGGATTTCAAACGCATCCACCCCTCATCAGCCACGTCAAACTGCCTTGACAGCTAATGAGGGAGGCACAGCCTCGGAACCGGCAAGTTGTAACTGAATAAATATGATAAACAACCTGTTTCCAGATGGCTTTTTATGTAAAACTGTTTATGCAGCGCTGATAGATGGCGAATTTTATGCCAATAAATCCTCGTATTTTAAAACATTTGCCTCCTTAATTGCCCAGTTTACATGTAAAATATGGTTATGTGCATTGCTGAGTCGGGAAGCGGCCTGGGAGCAGCTCTGGGCTGCTCCTGTGCCGGCCCATCTGCCTGGGCTCCCACAGCAGTGCCACAGGAATGGCACCTGGGAATCTGCTGCTTCACGGGAGCCACACGCTGATCAGAGGAGAATCAGGGTTGTTGTTAAGCTCCTGTCACTGCCCACAAGGTGTTTCGGGGGAATTTGGGACCTTGAGCGCTGGCAGGGAGATGCAGCCAGGGGTGAATCCGGTGCTGGGAGCGAGGCAGCACTTTGGGGGTGGGTGGGTGGATGATGGTGCTGCTGCGGCCACCACTCAGAGCCTCTGCTTCACATCCCTAAAATCGTATCAGGGAATCCCAGAATGGTGTGGGTTGGAAGGGACCTTGAGGATTATCTCATTCCTGCATGGGCAGGGACACCTTCCATAGACCAGGCTGCTCCAAGCCCTGTCCAACCTGGCCTTGGACACTGCCAGGGATGGGGCAGCCACAGCTTCTCTGGGCACCCTGTGCCAGGGCCTCACCCCCCTCACAGGGAAGGATTTCTTCCCAGTTTATATTCTAAATCTCCTTGAGAATGGGGCAGCAGCGTTTTGAGCAGAGGTTGTCACTTGAGCACGTCGTGCTGTCCCCTAGAGTGCGCTCATCCTGCTTCTCCGTGCTTTTCCAGGCTTTCCCCGGGGCCAACCAAGCCCCGCTTCCATCCCCCCCACCCCCGGGACACACCAATTGAACAGAGATAACACATCAGGAAGTGCTGGACATCCCCCAGCTCTGGTGCTGAGCCTCGACCCCGAACCACCAACACCCCTGGTCACTCCAGGGGACGTTCCCCGTGGTGCTGCATCCCAAGGAGCCGAGCAGAGGCAGGAGCAGGAGAGGCAGGGCCCTGTTAGCCTCTAATGCAATTAGTTCCTGGTGTATCTGCATTCTTATTACTGGCTATTGGCTCTAATGGGCTCATCATGTCAAACATTAACGTCCATTGACACCAGGCAGAGTTATTCCTTCGCAAATATTTGCTCATTTAGGACTGTTGGTCTCAACTCTACGGTATATGGGGTGTTTTATTTAGCCTCTAACTCATTTATTGGGTATTTATAGGAGAGGCCTTCCCTGAGCAGTAAAACCACGGGGCTTTGCACACAGCAGCTCCGTCCTTCTGACAGCTTTATTTGGGTTTATTTCTCTGGGGGAGAGCTGTGCCTCGCTCTGGTTTCACCCAGCATTGCCCCTGCAGTCGCTGACCAAAGTCTGCCCTGCCCCTGGTGGTGTCCAGGCACGGGGTCCTGCCTGGGGCTCACAAGGGCAGGACTGGGAAGGAGCTCAGGGACATCCCAAGGCTGCCCACGCTCTGGAATGGATGTGGATCCCGCTGGCTGAGCTGTGGGGCACCTCTGGCACTGCAGGGCAGGGATGCTGGATCCCCTCTGGGAGCAGGGAACAAACCCTGCACAGCCCTGGGCTGCTGTTCCCGCTTCTCCAGTGGGAAACCGGAGCCTCCACCGTTAAATCAGAGAGGGCTTGGCCAGCATCAGCCCTGCCTTGCTACACAGAGAGCCCTGGGCACAGCAGGGAGCAGTGAGCAGGGAATCGCTGAATATCCTGAGCTGGAGACACTGATCCAACAGGATCCAACCCCCGGCCCTGCACAGACACCCCAACAATCCCACCCTGTGCATCCCTGGGAGCGTTGTCCAAACACTCCTGGAGCTCTGGCAGCCTTGGGGCCGGGACCATTCCCTGGGGAGCCTGTTCAGTGCCCACCACCCTCTGGGGGGAGAACCTTTCCCTGATATCCATCCCGACCCTCCCCTGGCACAGCTCCAGCCATTTAGAGACTTTGAGCCATCCTCTCAGATTTCTGGGAGAGCTCCAAGGAGTTTTTTACCTTAAAGAACAAAGTGTGCACCCAGCCAGGCTCCCATCAATCCAGGTGCCCTTATCCTGGTGAGGGAGCTGGGTGTGAAATCTCTTGTGCAAGGTGTGGGACACTGAACTCGCCTCAAATGGTTTTCCAAAGCCTTTGCTCCAAGAACAGCTTTTTCCCCAACAGAGGTGCTGGGTCTGGATCCATTGGGGGTCACATTCCAACAGAGTGCCAGACCTCTCCCAAATTTTTCACAGAGCTACAGGTTCACACAAAACCATCATAAAGGAAGACTGGGTTTGATGAGGCTCAAAACCACAGGAAAATAATTTTGGGAATAAGTAATAAAATAATTCAGGCCTTGTCAAAATGTCCCATTTTGATTTTTGGGCGTTTTTTTGTTGCCAACTCAAGAAAGGCTTTGGTTTCCAAACTTGTTTAATATGGGACCAACCAATAGGCAAAGGAAGAAGAAATGTCAAATGTCATATTCCTCTGGAGTTTATGAATATGGGACATGTGACAGCCCATAACTCTACTTTGCTGTGCAAAAAAAAAAAAAGCACCGTTTGCAAAAATAGCATGCTTGGCAAAAATAAAAAAGGAATAAAAAGAAGGCAGAAATCTTGACTTTTCATCCTAATTTGACCAGGATGCTTTTTTAAAATATGAAGATTTTTTTACCAGAGGAGAAAACCCTGCCCTGTTTCTGCTCCAGTTACCACCGTGATGGGCATTTTTGGAGAAGGTTTTGATGGGAGAAGTGGGTGGAGGGAAGTCCAGGACTTTCTGTGTTAACTTGCACGTTCCGTGCAGCTCTTGAGTGACACCCTGCATTAAAAACCTGGGAGCTCGGGATTATCCGGGCCCGAACAGCTCCTGAGGAAGCCCACGGAGAAGGGGACGAGATGCTCACCCAGCACCCGTGGCCATCGTCCCGTAGATACTGGGCTAAACTGGGATTGACACAGCCCGGGAAACGCGGCCTCACTTCATTCCCAGGAAAGGGAACTGCTCCTCCAGCACCGAAGCACCTCATCTCCCACCTCCATCCCCATTTCCAGAGGAAAAAAGAGAAGGAAGGGACAGCCCAGCCAGCACCAGGGGCTGCAGGCCACAAAACGCACTCAGCCACACGTCCTCCCATCTCCTTTTCCATCCCACATTTCAGTGACATTTGAGAGCCCTCTCAGATTTGAAAACACATGGATTTTGACATTTTATTACTCGCCTGGCTCAGTTTTATGGTTATTAGGATGGGTGAAAAATTAAGGCTCCTGGAGGCTCCGGAGAAAACCTCTATTTATCCAAAGGGCATGAAAAAAATGGCTGCACCCCTGTGGGGGACAGGATGGAATTTAGGATCATTCCAGGCTCTCGGCTGCTGTGCAGAATGAGCATTCCAGTGTCAGCAGCTCAACCCCAAGTCCTTCCTGCCACCCCCACCCTTATTTCATCCCCTCTGTCCCCAGATTCCAGGGCATCCATCCAGGCTGTGGGCACAAGGAGATGTCCAAATTCCCATAAGGATTGAGGGGCTGGAGTGTCCAGGGAAGGAAACGGAGCTGGGGAAGGGGCTGGAGCACCAGGAGCGGCTGAGGGAGCTGGGAAAGGGGCTCAGCCTGGAGAAAAGGAGGCTCAGGGGGGACCTTCTGGCTCTGCACAACTCCTGACAGGAGGGGGCAGCCCCCCCCTGACCCGACAGGGGGGGGTCGGGCTCTGCTCCCAGGGAACAGGGACAGGATGGGAGGGAACGGCCTCGAGCTGTGCCAGGTGAGGTTTAGATTGGATCTTGGGGAAAATAATTTCATGGAAAGGCATTGGAAGAGCTGCCCAGGGCAGTGGTGGAGTCGCCATCCCTGGAGGGATTTAGGAGCCGTGTGGATGTGGCACTCAGGGACAGGGGTTAGCAGGGCTCTCCTTTAGGAGGAGCCGGTGGGAAAGGAGCAGATTCCCCTGGGATTTCCCTGCCAGGCACTGCCCCTGTCACTGCAGTGTGGGGCAAACACCTTCAGACCTGGTGGTCAACTTCCTTCTCCTCTCGAGAAAGTCCCTGCTTTTCTGGGAAGCGTCTGGAAAAGCAGATCCCTGGGAATGGCCGTGTTCCAGGCCAGCCCTGTTGCTTGTGGGAGTCCATATGGCCACCTTTGGGGTGGGCTCTCTACCAAGACAGGGCTTCTGGCAGGGCACTCGGGAATTGCTGCAGCAGGAGAAATGAGGGGGGAAAAAAAGAGATTTTTGTTGGAATTTTCCTGGCAAAGAAAAGGTATTTATGTGACAAAATATTCCTTAGAAGGGCCCAAAAGGAACCTGTGCCAGGACCTCACCACCCTCACAGGGAAGAATTCCCAGCCACTGGATGGGAAAACACTCCTGACGAGGGGAAAACCCCAAATGTGCTTCACCAAAGGCACCTTGTGTCTGTCTGAGTCTGGGTTCCTGTGGAAATGCTTGGAAATATCCCACGGCCTGGAGCAGACCCTCTCCTGACTGCTGGGGGATGTTTCCGCTGGAAAACCAGGAAGC
Organism: Ptilonorhynchus violaceus; assembly: GCA_013397565.1. NCBI lineage: Eukaryota > Metazoa > Chordata > Aves > Passeriformes > Ptilonorhynchidae > Ptilonorhynchus > Ptilonorhynchus violaceus. The sequence continues at coordinate 354,101 of VZRJ01003711.1, forward strand.
AGCCTGGATTCCAGGATGATCCACGGCAGCTGACAGCACATGCAACAAGGAGTCTTTAGGACAAGTGCTGAGCCTCCAGCCCGTGGGATGCCCATGGAATGGAGAACAGTTTAGGCTGGGAAAGCCCTCCAAGATCACCAATTCCAACCATTCCCCAGCACTGCCAAGCCCACCACTAACCCCTGTCCCCAAGTGCCACATCCACATATTTTTGGAACACTTCCAAGCACAGTGGTTCCACCATTTCCCTGGGCAGCCTGTTCCAATGCCTGACTGCCCTTTCAATACAGAAATTTTCCCTAATATCCAATTATATATATATTTATAAAATACTACTTTTCTTTGGAAATAGCCACCAAGACCGAAAGCAAACAAAGGGGAAAAGCCAAAGCGAACAAACCTTCCATTATTTAAAAAAAATGGCCTGAAGAGACAAAACATTTCATTTTGGCTCGAACACATTTCTGCTGGGCTTTTCCTGCCACAGGAAGAGAAGCAACGAGCAAAAACCAAGTGAGATTCCCCAGCCTGTTGCTGGATTGCACGCATTCATTTTCTTTTTCGATGTTTTCACTTCCAAACACAAAGCAAAAGGATGAAACCCCTTTTTCTGGGTGTTTTCTGCCTTGCTCATTCATTCTCCTTCCCCTCCTCGAAGCCTCCCCTCTCCTGTGTTTTCCTCCACCAGCACTGCTCATCCCAATTAAATGCAGCTCCCAGAATCACTTGTGGGGGATGAAGCACAAAAATTGTTTTCCCCCACTATTTTTTGTTTGTCTGCTCTGAAGGAGCACTCGTGGATTCTGGCTCCTGTTCCCAGCTTCTGTCATTATGGGAACTCATCAACAAGTGGAGAAATGGGCCTGGAAAATTAGAAACACTTGGAATTTGGCTTGTAATGTTGCACTGAGAGGCTGAATCCAGGTTATCCACGGCATGGAAAAATGGCTGTGTGAGTAGGCACGGGGACAAAGTGTCCTGTTGGGACCGTGGTTTAGGTACAGAGCCTAAAGGCTCTTTAGACTTTTAGGTACAGGTCCATTTGGGGTTTGGACCCCAAAGCAGAGAGGCTCAGCTTCCCTATCCCAGGCAGAGGTGAATGACAAGGGAAAATGGCCTCAAACTCATCCAGGGGAGGCTCAGCACGGATATTAGGAACAATTTCTCATTGCTGAGAAATTTCTCTTGCCCACCCTCCCACCTGCACTGCAGACTGGGGACAAATAACAGACAATTCCTCTGGTGAATGAAGTGGGAAATGGAGCCCCCTCCAGTGCCACTTCCCACCAAATTCATCTCTCCCAGGGTTAGAGGAAGGACTTTTCCGTTTAATCCAATCTATTTCTTGGGGTCCATTTACTCCTTTAACGCCTTTTCCTCCAGTTATGCCGAGTCTTAACTTTAAAAACTCGCCAGAAATTAAACAAAACAACAACTCCGAGGTCACGGCGGGCTTTGCTGTGAAAGCCTGCTAATGAAACCTGCTGCTGTTTCCGAAGGATTTCAACTGGGAAATTCCCAGATTACATTTTTCAATTTATTTTTTTCCTTTTAATCCTCCCTACCTTTTTCTGGCTGAAATTCCCACCGCTGTTTCAAGGCTTGTTCTTGAATATTTGCTGTTATTTACTCCTTTTCCTCTGAAGTGAATGTTCAGCCAGTGCACAGTGTGGAACAGCACAAGGAAACCATATGGCAGCGGCCCCTCGGTGTTGGGAATTTGGACGGGGATAAGGAGCTGGAAGGGGCGGAGGGAGAGCTGAGGTGAATCTTGGCAGCGCAGGGGTGACTGTGCACAAACTGCCTTGGAAAATCTGCATGGAAAGTGGCCTCATCCTGTGCAGGAATAGCAATGAGGTCCAGAAAAATGGTGACAGACCTGGAAATGGGAAAAGATTGGAGAGCAGAGGGAATCGGCCCTGCGGAGGGGAGGCTGTGGAGACTCCATCCTGGGACAGGGAACAAGCTGCTGGAGGAGGGACGGGCTGAGCTGTCCAAAAGTGCCTTTAGGAGGTGGGATGGGAGTTGGATGTGACCAATTTTCCCTCCAAACAGCCCTGCCCCTCCTGCCCCTCTCCTGCTTTTTTCCCCCCTTTTTTTCCAGCTGCTTCCCTCCCTCTTTTCCTTCTCCCACTGTTCTGCTTTTCCTTCTCCTTTTCATTCTCCCCCTTCCTGCTGCTCAAGGTTTACCTCTGACTTTTAAAAACGGGCCCTGGCTGTAAAACTCACCGTATGGATTATCCATTTTTCACCAGACTGCTCCTGACACTGCACGGGGAGAGACTCCAGCAAGGAATATCTGGAATATCTATAACTGCAATTGAGCAAACAGCACAAACTCTTCCTTCAGAGACTTCCTCACAGCTCACTGAGGAAAAACAAAGCCCAGGCACTGAATCATAAAACTCCAGCTTAATTATAGACACCCAGCTTGGAATGGCAGTGCCGGTGTCGGTGCTGCACAGCTCCTGCCTGGGTGTCTGCCCATGGAGCACCGAGCCGAGTAATTCCTCAAAAAACTGAGCAATTCCTCAAAAACCACTCCATTTAGGGAAAGGAGCAGCGAGAACCATTAGCAATTTCGGTGTGTCAAGGAAACTGGGCTTTTCATCCAGGGGAGGGAGGTGGAGAATCAAAGAGTCCTCAGCAATGAGGGAAGAAAAATGGGCAGGAGGGAAGAAAAACAGGAGGGATGTGGAGGGCAGAGAGAAGGTGGGAGGGAAAGGTGGGATTGAAATCTTCCTGCTCGTGAGAGGGGCAGGGAGGAGGGAGGGGGCCATGGGTGGCAGCAATTCGGTGGAAATTGTGTGAGCTGTGATTTAATTTATGCAATATGTTTTAAATACACTTTAAAATATATTGCATAAATTAAATACGGCTCATAAAACAGAAAGAAGGAGGAATTTCCTCATGGGAAGGGGGATCAGGTGGTCCTGCCCCTGCTTTTGGGAGCTGCAGGGTAGTGGGGTTTTTCCCACAGACCTCCCCAAGCTCTGAGTGGGGGACCCCATGAGTGCCATGGCATCTCCAAAGGGCAGCACTGGCATCTCCAAAGGGCAGCATTGGAATCCCAGGGAACCAGGGAGAGGAGCTTGGGAGTGTCCCAGCACTCCTCAAGGAGAGAATTCAGGCACTCTCTTACAACCCCCTGGGATGAGCCAAAGGTCCATCCTGCTCCATCCCTTGCAGCCGTGTTATCCGTTGGTTTTGGGGAAACATTTCAAGCAAATTACAGGAACTGAGGCCACAGGGGGCCTGGAGATCTCCTCTTCCTCCTCTCTGAGCTCAGCTCGGGCCATGCCCCGTGCCAGAGCTGCCACGGGCAGAGGGCTGGGAAAGCACAAGGAGAGGTTTTCGGGAATGCTCCGTGCCCTGGAGTGGCTGAACGTGCTGCTGACAGCTGAGCCCTGCACTCCAGCCCCTTCCTCTGCAGCTCGGCCCCGCTCTTCACACAGCACACGCCTGAATTCTGTCCCCTGGCCTCTCCCACCCCTCGGTTTGGAGAGCGTTTCATCCCAAATCCCGGCCCTGCGAGCTCTCTCCCCGCTCCCCCTTCCATCCTGCTGGCTGCCAGCTCCTTTCCCTGCTGCAGGAGCACATGGAGCAGCTCAGGAGGAGCTAATGGGCAGGTTTCTCCATCATTCTCAGAGCCATTAGTGCTCACATCCTCCCTCTCCGTAGGGCACATTTGTATGTTTAATTTAAGAAGGTTATCTGTCAAAAGTGATATCTCAAGGTAGCACCGAGCTGGATAAATATGTCAGAAACAATAGCTCCTGCTGAGAGGAACAAATGCTCGGAAAATTCAGCGTTTGGAAGATCTCAGCGCTGAGAAAATCGGGCCAGACTGGCATCTCTGTCTCAGAGCCTCTCAGTGCTCCCTCTCCATCCCCTCTGGCACCGTGACCGCTGACCCTGACCAGCCTGGGGCTCCTTCAGCTCCGAGAGGGAGCAGAGCCCTGGGCAGGGCAGCGAGGATCCCACTTGGCACTTTGATTTGTGGGAAATTATCAGAGGAAATGGGATTCGCACACAGAAAGGGGTCGGGGTTGGCTTTAGGGTTTGATTCCTGCAGTGGAGTTGCTGTCAAAGGAGCCCCGAGCTGGGTGAGCCCCTCTCACAAGTACAGGGGCAGGGGCCACCCCAGTTATCAACTGCACTAAAGATCAGGGAATCACAGAATGTCCTGGGCTGGGAGGGACCCACAGGGATCACCCAGTCCAGCCCCTGGCCCTGCACTAACACCCCAACAATCCCACCCTGTGCATCCCTGAGAGCGTTGTCCAAATGCTCCTGGAGCTCTGGCAGCCTCGGGGCCGGGACCATTCCCTGGGGAGCCTGTTCAGTGCCCACCACCCTCTGGGGGGAGAACCTTTCCCTGATCTCCAACCTAAACCTTCCCGGTACAGCTCCAGCCGTTCCCTGGATCCTGTCCCTCCACTGCCCCTCAGGAGGATGTTAAAGACCACAATGAGGTCCCCCCTCAGTCTCCTCTTCTCCAGGCTGAACAAACCATGTGCTCCTCATGATGTTTCCCCTCCAGACCCTTCCCCATCCTCGTGGTCTCTGTTGGACTCTCTCTAACACGTTAATATCTTTTTTATATTGTGGTGCCCCTGGAAATGTTCTGGTTCAGTTTTGTGCCCAGACAAGGCTCTTGCCTACTGGCCCAATGTGTTCTGAGGCATAAAAGGCCAAGCAGTAAATCAGATGGACTCCTCCCAAAGAGAAAAACCGGGAATTTATGGCCACAGACAGGCTGGAGTCACAGAAGGGCCCCCACTCCCAGTAACTGACCGTGGCAGGACAGGTTTGCAGTGGTGCAAGCCTGTGCTTTCCAGGGCCCATCCCACCAGCAGCTTCACTGCATCCATCTGCAGTCACTGCATCCATCTGCACTCATTCCATCCATCTGCATTCACTCCATCCATCTGCACTCATTCCTTCTGTCTGTATTCACTCCATCCCCCTGCTCTGGTTTGCCTCAGCCCCTGAAGGCGTTTGGCCCCCACCCAGCACAAGGTGGGTGCAGGCTCTGGAAGCCCTCTGGATCCCCAGGTGTCACTGCAACAGGAAAAACCAGCCCTGGAGGGCAGAGAGAGCAATTCTGCAATAAGAAACAGCCAGGAGTGCACAGAATTCCCTGGTAAACGTGAAAAAATTCATCTCTAAAGCTGGTAAAAGAAGGGGGCACGTCCTCCTCTCTAATCCCACCCTAAAACAGTGGAATTAAACACGTCCCCAGCAGATGAGGAAGGCACAGTGGGACTGGCAGAGATGCAGCAGCCCCTCCTGCCTTCCAGGGCAGAGCACGACCCCATAAGCAGTGCTGAGGAGTGAATCCCACCCCGGGGAAAGCAGGAGCAGCCCCAGGCCGGGCACAGACAGAGCCGGTTTGGCTTTTGAAGATGAATACTTTCATCCCAGAGGTCGGCAGGCTAATGACAAGGAATATCAAAGTTAAAGGAGGCAATCTCTTCAATCGGGTCAGTGATTAAAATCGGGCTTTGAAGAGCCCAAAGGTCCCCTCTGCTGCTGTCAGGAACGGAGAGGAAAAAAAGGCAGCCCTGGGTGAGGCTGAGCCCTTCAAAGTGATTCCAGCTGCTGGGGAGCCCGGCAGCTCCACTGCTCAGCAGCTCCCAAAACAACCCAGCTCTGCTCCTGCGCTGCCACAGAGCTGGGATATGGGCACCCACCTGGAGGGTGCTCCTGGGAGAGGCAAACTCGAGGAGGGGGTGGCAGAAATTGTCCATTTTCCCCTGTTTTCCCTCCCCTGAGAGCACGGAGTTCAAAGCCCGTGTCTGATGGGGGGTAAGAGCTGAGTTTGGAGGGTCTAACACCACATAAAAGATGCTGCAGGTGCACAAGGAAAGGCACTGCAGGCTTTTCCCACTGGATCAGACTCCCTCGGGGCCACACGGGTCAGTTTTGGGGAGGTTTATCCCACACCAGTCACTCCTCTCCATCCCTGTCCCTCAGCGTGGTCGCTGTGTGTCCTCCTGGTGCCTGATGTCTGATTTTATCTAAAGATGTCTGATTTTATCTAAAAGTGTCTGATTTTATCTCCTAACGCTGCAGGAGGGTGGTCAGATGCTGATAACAGGCTGGCACCAAGCTGGAGCTGTAGGATCAGGTCTGGATTTCATGGATGTGGAGGGAGGCTCATCCCATTTTACCCACGGCAGGGCTCAGAGGGGGAACAGCCCGGCCCAGGCAGGACCAGAGATGGAGAAGGTGCCAATGTCCTCTGGTGGTGGCAGAATCTTTCTTACTCCAGTGGGAGCTGGGATGACCACTTAGGATCAGTTTCCCATGATGAGGCATCTTTATTTTACAAATGTGAAGCAGCACTAAAGTGGAAAAATCGTGTTCTTCTGCCCCTCCACGTCCCTGTTCCCTCAGAGAGAGCTCAGTGTGATTTGTGGGCTGACACAGGAAGGGGTTGTTGGTTCCAGGGCAGTGCAGCTGCTGGAAAGGAGCTTCATTCCCTGCTGCAGCTCATGGCAAACTCCCAGATATTACTGCTGGAGAGACTCCCTGGAAATTTGTGTGGTTCGTGATAAAACCCACATCTGCCAGGAATGCACATCCCAGGAAAGCAGTGTCAGCCTATGGACAGAATGGAAGGTATGAAATAATCAGGCCAACAACAGGTTTTGAAGGAGGAGATGGATTGGGGTCTGGCAGAGCCTGTCCAATGTGACAGGATTTGAATCATTCCGAAATGCAGGGGGCTGGCTCAGTCTGGGGGCGTTGGATTAGAAATGGCCACGATAATCTGGGAGGAAGGAAACCCTTGGGCTTCCCAAACTTTCCTCCATGCTCTCAGTTTCTTGGAGATTGCCACAGGGAGAAGTTCTTCCGTGACTCTGGACCTTGTGGATTCTGCACACAGAAATAAAAACCATACAAAATAATACAAAATAGAGCACTTCCCTGACAGGACCATGGACAGGGATGAGTTTATGGATTTGCAGCTGGATAAGCAACCTGGCCTAGTGGAAGTTGCCCCTGCCCATGGAAAGGAGTGGAATGAGATGATCTTTAAGGTCCCTTCCAACCCAAACCATTCCATGTTTCCATGGTTTAAACTCCAGGTACTTCTGCTGCTTTAACTGCATTTCCCGGTGACCCAAAGTTTCTCAGAGCAGCAAAAAAAGGGAGCTGGCTGCAAAGACTCCCAGAAAAACCTGGGTGCCCAGGCATCCAAATGATGGATTAAGCCTAATATGGATAAATTCAGCCGGTGCATGTGCCTGTGGATAAATGGGATGCTAATCAGCAACTCTGTGTTTCTGATATTGGGCTCTGTGCATGCAGGGGGGGGATCTCGAGGCTCTGTGAAAAACTCAGAAATGGTCAAAACAGCGAAGAGAACAGTGGGAATTATTAGAGAACAAAGTAGGGAACATCTATTTTGGGGCTTTGTGCCGCTGCATAAATTCATGGCTTCTCGGGAGCCGGGCACGGTCTGCCCCTTCTGTTTGGAGAAGAGGAAAGTGGAAATGAAAGATGTCCAGGGGAAAGCAGCAAGAGTCATCAAAGGTAGGAAACAGCTTCCAAATGAGAAACAGCCAAACAGGTTAGGACCTTTCAGGACGGGAAATGGAAAATCGGAATAGAGAGGCACAAGAGGTGGAATGAGACACAAAGACAGGAGGGGGGAAATGAGCCTTTGTGGTCCATTCTAATGCAAGAATTTGGGAGCAGGGAGTGAAATCAGTAATTGGAAGGTTCCAAACAGGCTGCAGGAGGCCCTTTCCACACATCCCAGAGCTCAGCTGGGGAACCTCTCCCTGCAGGAACCTGCAGACAGGGAATGTGAGATGGGTTCAAAAAGCAGCCGGGCAAGTTCACAGAGGAATAATCCACCCAAGGCCTTTAAACTCCACAAACCCTGAGCCTCTGGCTCCGGGAGAGCACGAGCTGCATGTTCCTGGCCCTTGGCTCAGGGATCAAAGGAGGCATCCCTGTCTGTTCTCCCTCTCCTGCTGTCAGAGGCAGACACAGCTCCCTGGATTTTTGCTCTTGTCTCACGCAGCTGACCCCGACTGAGACAGCCCAGGAGCACTGTGATGTCTGGAAGCACTTTAATACAAATTTATCTCCCTGTGCTCGCGTTTTATGCTTGCAAACATCCTTTGCTGTGCTCTCAGCAGGGATTGGGGCACGAGCATGGATGGAGGCTTGGGATGGGGATGGGCAGGGAGAGGTGGGGCTCAGCCTGGTGTGGGGCGGCGTCTCCCCTGCTGCTTCCCAAACCCCTCTCCAGCCAGCACAGGGAGCCTCTCACCCACCCTCTGACCCTGTGAGTGGGAACAGCCCCAGTGCCGTGTTTGACATCCCACGGGGTGAGGGGGGAGCAGGAGGAAGGGAGAGCTGGGAAAGGATAATTCATTTAAATACACGCTTTAATCAAAGCCTGTAAATTACCCTAAGTGATGTTTGAACAAGATACAATTGCGAGAGCTGAGCAATGTTTCTGTCATTACTCTGCTGCGTGTTTTTCTTTTTATTTAACAACCAAAATACAGGACTCAATTTACAGGGCTTTAGCCATGGTAGATGAATTTTTATGGGATAAATTCACACTCCAGCTTTGCTATCAGCCTGCACTACGAGGAGCTGGGCCTTTTTATTATTATTAGACCAGGCTGTCAAAGGCAGTTATACTGCTCTCCTAAAACTGGATGCAAAATCACTTGCCTCTGTGCAGCATCAATAAAAATGGGGCTTCTCTTCCTGCCAGAATTCCTTTTTCTTTTAATTCATGTAGTGAAAGTGGGATCACAGTTTCAGCTTCCTCTTCTTTCACCCAAACAAAGTCACCCTACAGAGGCTCTTCAGGCAGAGCACACTGGGGCTGGCTGTGCACAGAACCTCGGGAACCATGGGAATGTTGGCTGCTGGGGGCTGCTGGAGCTCTGTGCTCCAAGATCCTGCTCAGAGTAGGACTAGAACCAACACCAGACCAGCTCAGCCAGGGCTTTACCCAGCTGAGCCTTCAAAACCTGCAGGGATGGTGATCCCATGGCCTGGCTGGGATTTGTCCCAGTGCTGCAGTGTCCTCACGGTAAAACAAGAGTGAAAGTGTGAAATCCCATGTTCAGCTTCCACCTCCCTGCTTGCACAGACCCCAGCACAAAAGCAAGGAAATTACCTTCAAATCAATCCATTTCTTCCCAAATCCTAGTCCAACCCTGCCCTTCTTCAGCCTCAGGCCCTTCCCTTTGTCCTGTCACTCCGTGCCTTTGTAAGGAGTCCCTCTCCATCCACCCCGTCAAAGTCATTATCATTCGTCAAATGAGGGGTAAGAACCGAAGTAAGAACGTGCATGGTAATTTATGCAGATTGCTGTGTGAGCTCTCAAAGAAGCGCTGGGCTGAGGGAAAACCGAACCAAATAAAACCTGCAGCTTTCCTGCTCTAATTAAACCCACCCCGCTCCGGCCGCACGTGCACGGCCCCTCGCGCTCGTCCCTCTCTGTGAGCGGGCTCCGTGCAAAATGACAAATTAGCAACTTGGATAACAGCAGTTCCACGGGAACAGCCTGAGTACAAAGCTTGATAGAGAGAGGAATTGTTGCAGGAGCGGTTGCTGTTTAAAATGCAGTAAATCAGATGTCTCTGAAGGGAGGAAAGTGCGGTTTAAAATCTTATTTAAATGAAGAAATGGTAAATAGGAGACGCAGTGCCCATTTCTCTTATTACATGGGTATGATCCAGCAACAGCAAAACCTCAGCAGAGGAGCTGCTTCAATTTGCTGTTATCAGAGGGGATTAGAGCTGAAGATCCCCGATAACCACGAGAGCTTTCCCGTGTTATTAACCAGGCTTGGCGATATTTTTCCTCCTTGAGAGCGCAAATGAAAAACCTCCTCGTTTGCAACGCACATTGGATATTTCCTGCCTTGATGCAGCATTCCTGCACTGCAGCACCAGCAGGAATTCCTGCTGGGATTGGGCTGCTCCGGAGCCAAGTCCCGGGGGGCTCAGGCCCAGGAAGGGAGGGATGAGCTCTTCCCCTGGCCCAGTGCCTGAATCAGACCCCAAACCCACGGGACGAGGCCCTGATGTTCCCAAATCCGTGCCAAGGGTTTCCCAACGTGGGACAAAGGGCAGGGATTTCTCTGTTCCGTGGTGGAGTTAAGGGGATGAAGCAGCCTCTCCTTGGCCAGCAATGCTTTAACTACAGAATAACAGAATTATTTGGGTTTGAAGGGACCTTAAAGACCCAAGATCTCATTCCAAGCTCTGCCACAGGCAGGAAGAGCTGATTTTCTAGGATGGCAGCTCCAAAGCCAGTGAAAAATGTTCCAAGGAGCATCATTGCAGCAGGAGCAAGGAGATCCTGTGTCAGGAGAGGTGTCCGTCCCTCAGCCATGAGAGCAGAGCCCTCCCTCCCTGCTCCAGCACCGGGATCATCCTCTAGGATGGAAGGAGCAACTTTGCTGCCTGAGGGTCCAACCCCAGGGTCCTTCCTGCCCCTGCAGCCCTTTCCCCAAGCCCACAGGTGACCTCTGGAATGTCTTGGGTGGATCTCACCCTGGTATTTTGTGGAAACTCTTGGGAGCCTGTGGAGCTGCATCCTGGCTTTCTCAGCACGAAGCTGCTCCCATTGCACTGGTCCATGTTTGCTCCTTTATTTCTCCCCTTCCTTCTATCCCAGGTGACTGTGAGGAAAACCTACATGAAGGGCAGAGGCATCCAGTGCCAGCCTATAAAACTTCAGAGGCTGGGAAGGCCAACATCAGGCTCAGAGAGGAGGGAAGATGGGGCAGGAAGAGGTGAACAGGGAATTGCCCCCTCCAATGTGCCGGGAGCCTCCTGGACACTGCAAAGAGACAGAGACAGATCCCCTTGGAGAGGGAAAAGGCTGGATCAGCCTCGTTCAAGGCTCTGTTAAACAGCTCCTTCCCAGGCTGCTTCCCCATGGAGCATCCTCTGTGCTCACAGCAAGCCCAGGTTCCTCATTAATTAAGCGCTAATGAAGAGTGCAGGAGCAGGGCGTGAGTGGAGGGAGCTGCCTGAGGAGGCCACGCAGGGCTGCTGGGGCTGGGTTTGCTCCAGAGCCAACTCAATTTAGGAGCTGTTGAACAAAGCAGGAGCGCTCACTGGACATGCACAATTAGCAGGAGCTCATCCCAGCAAAATGCAAAATACGGATTTGGTTTTTCCCCTTTTGTGCATCCATCTCTGCTCCCACAGCAGCTCTGTCAGGAAGATGATTTACTACGGAATGTGGGGTTAAACAAGGCAGTTTGCTGGGAGGCTCCTGCTCTGCTCCTCACCCCGTGGCTGGTGCCTGGGATTTAGGGATGTGCCTGAGCTGGGTTTGTGGGATCTGTCTCTACCTCCCTGTGGTGGACAGCCAGCCCCACACTGGGGCAGGATCGTGAACAGCGGGAGCTTCATTTTTCTCATGTCATGAGGTCGTCATTTGGGATTATCAGGGAAAGCCACCCTTTCACAGGGAATCCAGCACTCAGGGAGGCAGGTGATGGTGGCAGGAGACCCAGCAGAGACACAGCAGGTCCCTCAGACCCCACCCAGGGCGCAGCCATCCAGTCTGGGAGACATAAACTGCAAGATTCCTGTCTGTCCTGCATTCCTGCAACATCATTCCTGCAATTCTGTCGGGTGCAGGAACAAGCCCAGAGACAAGAGGAAATAAATGGTGCAGACAACTGGGGGGTTCAAGCTGTAGCATTAAAAATTGATGTGTCTCAGACAAATGTTCACCTGCTGCCCAGCCCTGGACACCTCCATCCCCTTGGGTATCTCAGGTCCCTTTTTAAAGGTTAATTTTATCCACGAGCCAGTCTGGAACTGGGGATGTTCAAAGAGCCTAATTAGAGATTGCTGTAGGTACAGAGGTGGTGAGGAAGAAACTTCTTGATAGGCCTGTCCTCGTGTCCCTGGGCTCCAGCCTCATTCCAGCTGGCCTCTCTTATCCAAGAGATCAGTGATACTGTCTGGATTTGGGGAGGGATCACGGAATCACAGAATGTCCCGAGCTGGGAGGGACCCACAGGATCACCCAGTCCAACTCCTGGCCCTGCACAGACACCCCAACAATCCCACCCTGTGCATCCCTGGGAGCGTTGTCCAAACGCTCCTGGAGCTCTGGCAGCCTTGGGGCCGGGACCATTCCTTGGGGAGCCTGTTCAGTGCCCACCGCCCTCTGGGAGCAAAAACTTTTCCTAACATTCTTTAGTTCCCCTTTGCTCCAGGGACTCCCACCCCACCAGCTTTTAGGGAGGAATTTTCCACACCTCCCAAGGCCCACACGTCTCTCTTCAAACCACCAGCAGCCCCCACGTCGAGGCTGCGTGGCAAGAGTGTTTAAAAATATTTAAAATACTTTAAAAAACGATTTAAAACACTTAAAAAGTGTTGCCTCCACATCCCTACCAAGCTCCTGGATCCTCCTTGGGAGAGCCAGAGCAGCCCCATCCCACCTGCCTGACCCTTCCCACGGCTGAGCCGCAGCTCCTCACCCCACAAAACAAACTCCCATCTCCCTTCAAATGTCCATTCCGAGGCAGAGCAGCTCCCAAAAGTCCCCACGGACCTAAAGCCCAAAGCCTGGATGAAGGATGGACAGCGTTGATGCCGTGTGGCGGTTTCTGATGGAAAAGGATTCCCTTGGGAAGCGCCCCAGCAGTGTCACTGCTCCCAGCTGAGAGCCACCCACCCTGAGCCAGGAACACGAGCGGGGCTGCGCATTCCAGCTGGTTTTCCACGGGAGAAATGGGTGGGAATAAAGACAAGCGGCAAGCCCTGCCAGCAAAGCACAACCCCGAGCCTGGGAGCGTTCCCCATGTCCCTTCCCTCTGGACTCATCCCAGCCCTGAGCGGCACCCACCGCTCCCGGCCCTCCGTGTGGGAATGGGCAGGCACGGAACAGGGGAGGAGAGGGTGGGGAAGGCACCAGCCACGTGATCCTTGTGGGACCCTTCCAGCTCGGGATGTTTTGTACTTCTCTGTCCCCGTGGCTCCTGAGGGAGCCATCAGCTTCTGGAAGGTTCTGGTCGGACACGTGGCCCCTCTGATCTTTTCCGTGCCGCCTCTGTCCTCCGGCTTCCTCTTTTCCCCCGCTTTTCTTTGGATAGCAGTGGAAGTCACACTGTGGACAGCAAATCCTCAAGGGCTGGGAGGAGGAAAAGCAGCACCAAAACCCAGGACACCCCAAATCCCTGCAGGGACCATGACTTCTGGAGAGAGATGGGCCCACACAGTGCTCAAAGTGGAGCAGAAATGGGAATATTCCTTTATACCTGTGAATATGGAGATATTTGCTCACTGAGACATTACCCAATTCCTTTATTCAGGGTCCAGGCCTGAGTTCTGTGTTTGTATTCCCTGAAAAAGCAGGGGAATGTCAGCTTTTGAAGGAATGTTCCAGAACTTCAAAGCAGATGATTCATTTTTGAGAGCCAGACACGGACACGGTGGAGCAAGAACAGCAAAGGGCCACAGACAAACGACTCCCAGAGCAGGGAGGAACATTAATAACCACCCAATATTTTTAAATAACAAATAAACACGCGACACAAACTGCTGGCAAAAAATTTATGAGCAGGAGAAGTAGCCAAATTCATTAAATAAATTATACATTACATTTTCTTCCTCCTTCAGCTCTGTTAATGATTGTAGAACAACAACTATGCAGCCACGGATAAATCTGAATGATAAATATTTGTCAAAAATAAGTGAAAGAATGGAAACCTCCCACAAGTATTCAATCAGTGGAAATAATCTATAAATACAGAGTAGTATTGTATAATTACAATGATAAACTTAATGCAACAGCCTCATAGCAAACACTCACAATTAGCTACTCCTAAATGAGCCAAGGATCAATCACCATTCATTGAGCTCAACAGGCAGAATATTCCAATATTCCTGCACTTAATCTGTGAGTTTGTATAAGAACAGCAATTTATTCACCATCCACACACCAATGGGGATTGCACCGCCCTTTGTGGATTTTTGAGGCTGAATTTTCTCAAAAAAAAATAAAACTTATCACTGACAGAGCATCTTTGACCACATCCCCTCATCCCAGCCTTTGGAACAGCTTCCACTGGTGTCCCTGCTGCAGAGAGCAGAGTATCCCGTGTGGCTCCATGGAGCTTCCCAGCTCTTTTTATGGAAGAGCAGCAGAGCTGTCACCTCTGGGTGTGGTGTTGGGGCAGCCTGGAGCAGGAGATCCCACCCCGCAGGGCCCCGCTCAGGTGCCTCCTCCCGATCCTGGGAATCCACCAGCCGGCCCTGGGAATGTGCTGCTGCTCACCTCGAGTGGTTTGTGCCTGTGACCTCGTCCAGGAGTGCCTCAATCCATGGCAGTCTCCTGGGAAGGGGGCTCTGCCCTGCCCCCTCCTCGAGCAACGCGAGCCCCGTGTTCTCCTGCTGGGGCTTTCCCTTCTCTGAGCCCCCTTATCAAAGGTCTTATGGCTTGTCAGAACGATTTGCAGCTCCTGAATCTTTTTTTAGGATGTTAGAGGTTTTACAAGCTCCTCCTTCAACTTTTTAACCTTTTTGAGGGGCTGCCTTTTCCGCTTTGCCATGTAACCAATGTTTGCATTCTGTTCTCAGTTCCTTATCTGGATATTGCCTCTGTTTTGCTGAAGCTGTTTCCATATTCTCACAGTCTCCTGAAGTGATGTTTATCCATGGTTTCTGTTTTTTTAGGGTTTTTTAGGGTTTTTTTCTGTTTTTTTTTTTCTGAAGAGCTTTACGGAGGTGAATGTTGAGCATCCCAGCGGGAATGGAAAGGGCTGTGGCTTCTGGAGGGAATCTTCTCTTCTAGGAGAGCTTGTCAAGGAAAGGACAGGACCTGGAGCGTTTTCTCCACCTCATTCAATCCTCCTCACCACTGGCATGGTTTATTTATGTTATGATTATGTGTGATTTATGTTTTGGACATCCCTGATTGCTGGCTGTGCAGCCACAACACCTCTGCATCAGACCCCGGCACGAACAGAACAGGCAAGACGCTGAAAATGCATCTCAGTTCCTCGAGAGAACAACTGGCCTCACCTTTTCAGGACCTCAGCATCCCACAGCCACCACTGGAAGTGATTTTATTCCGCCAAGATCAGCCATGGAATTCAAAACCCCAACCACACTCAGTTCATTGCATGGATGAAATATTTCCTGACTGATTTTTGGGGATGTGCACATCCAGTTATGGCTTCAGCCTCCACTCCTGAGCTCAGGAGGGCAAATCTCACAGCAGAGATCAGCATCAGATATTTTAATGCCCTTGGAGGCTGCTGTCCCTGCTCAGAGTGGGCAGGGCAGGAGTTTCTCCTTTCTGGGGGTGCTTTCAGGTGCTCTCTCTGCAGCGAGGTTGGAGGCCCTGCTGTTCCTTGTTTGGTGTTCCCCAGTTTCCTATTCAGCAGCACCCATAACCACATTCCAGCTCCTCCCTGGGAGCCTGGAGCAGAGCCCACCCTGGGATGACCTCTCAGCACCCAGCATTACCCACTCTCTGCTTCCCTCGGTATGAAAACAATAAATTCCCCAGAAGGAAAGGGGTATTTTATAAAAAAGCAGTGTTCCAGAATATCACACACGGTGTGCTTCCAAACAGGGTGGGTTGGGAAAGCTGGAAAACTGGCAGGAGAACACAGTCAGTGTGCTGGCAGAACGGGTTCAGTGGTGCAGTCAGAGTGTCTGCCCCAAATCTGAGACAGGGGGTGGAACCAGAGGAGCTTTAAGTCCCTTCCAACCAAAACCATCCCATGATTCCATGGAATTATCCATGTTCTTCCTCACCACGCGGGGCAGAGCTTCCTGATGCATCAGTGGCACTGGGTGCAGCTCCAGGGTCTCCTGGCTGTGGGCACACACCCAGTGCCCCATCTTTCATCCTGCTCCCATCTCTTCCCATCCCAGCGTGGACCAGGGGCAGGAATGAGGGCAGAAACCGGGAAGGCTGAGCCTTTTCAGAGGGATGGAGGAAGGCAGCAGGAGCAGCCTGGCACTGCAGCCCTCCCGTGTTCCTGAGTCATCCTGGGAGCGATTCCCGGGTGGGTAACGGGACCCGAGTGGGGAACAAGTGTCGTTCCAGGTGTGATGAACGCGCATTCGTCCAAAAAAAAAAATAAATAAATAAATAAAATAAAGCCAGCTTTAAAAAGAAGCATGAGATGGATTCATTCCAGGATCACTCAAACACCTTGCTTTGGGGGAATATCCTTCACTCCTCTTTTAACTTTAATATCACATTAGAGACCGGTGCCTGGGCTGGTGGGGACTGTGCTCTGAGTGCTTTATTGCCAGGCTCCGAGAGCTGCTGGAGTGTTTGGGATAATAGAGATGAATAATGGATCGTGCATTCATTGCCTACCAGACTGATTTGTTTACTAATAATTTAGTTTAAAGTACATTGTTGTTCTACTGCTCACACACTGATTTACTTCCTAACGTCGACTAAACAGATATCATTAAATTAGAATAATTTTTAACTCTAAAATGATATTGTTTACAATTTGCTCCTGAGAAGGCGTTTGGTCTCAGCTGCACGTATTTGTCTCCAGGATTATGTGTCCAAAGTGTTCTCTGAGCCATCCCTGGGATATTTCCAGGCTTTCCTTGGTACTCAGGGATGATTCCAGCCCTCTTGTTGCTGAGTTCTTCAGCGAAAGGACTCAGTAAAAACAAGAGGAGTCCATCCCTAGCAGAGCCTCTGCAAGGTGCTTCCACACGAGCCTGAGGCTCCGTGAGGAGCTTTTCCCTGGAGTGACTCTCGTTCCTGTGAAGAGCATCATCCCACTCCCCTGCTCACAGCCCTGCCGTGCAGCTCCGCTCACACGTGGCTCCTGCAGCAGATTTTGCAACCATTTTTGTGTTTAAGAAACGTAGAAGCAGAATCTGCAATCTTGGAAGCCTTTTTCCTCCAGCTCAGCTGTGGGATGGATCCATAGGCTGCAGCTGAAGGAAGGGATGAGGTTTGGGATTGCTGCTATAACCATGACCCCCGTCTGCAGTCCTTTCACTGGAGCTCAGCTGCCTTTGTGCTGGCACCAGGAAGGAAAAGGTCTCTTGGACACACAAGTTTCATTCCATGCAGGACCGAGGCTGCTGAATACACCCCTGACCCCTGCAGCCATCCCACATTTTAGCTGCCAGGACCCGTGCAGGAAGGTGAACCAGCTGGGGCTTTCCAGCACAAACCAGAGGAGACAGAAGAAGGGAAGGATGAAGCAACACTCTTCAGAGAGGCTGCAAAGAGAGACACTGATTGTTTTCCGTGTCTGGGGATGGTGGGAAACCGTCCAATTAAAATACAGCAGGAAAGGTTCTCTTTGCTCATTAGGAACTTTAAAAAAATGGTTGTAGGCAGTAGAGGGCTGGAGCAGATTGGTGCAAACCCGGTGTCTCCTTCAGGGCAGGCTGCAAGAAGAGGCTGGACCAGCATCTGTGGGGTGAGATGGGGCTGGCTGGTGAAAACCTGGCTCAGCTCCAGCCTTTTCCACGGCTTTTTCCCAAGTTTCTGCATTCCCGGCTGAGGAGTGCAGCTCTGGAGCTGTGGGGGGTGTGAGTGGCAGTGCCTCCAGAAACCCGGCTGCAGAAAGAAACCAGTGTACTCTGAATTATTTCTGTTTGCAGTACTTCCATTTGAGGTGATTCAAACGATGCTGGAGAGGGTCCTGGATGGATTCACGGCTCAGCCTCTGCTCCTGCCTGCGGTCTGGGAGGGTGTGGAGGAAGAGGAAGGGTCTGTGCTGTGTGGACCACCTTCATTCGAGGCAAATGGGGTCAAAGGATGTTTGCTGGAGGCAGGAAATTACCTTTTATCTGTTCCTTTGTGACAAGGATGAACTGAGGAGTCACAAAGCTCCCATTTGGCTCCTCAGCCGGACTTTGCACATCCTCCAGGGAGCAAATCAGCACGAGATGTTGGGCTGCAGAGAGCCCAGAGCGGGCAACCTGCTTGGAACTTCCCTCCCCGCTCAGCCCTGGAGTGTCAGAGCAGAGGGAAGCATCCCAAGGCTGCTCTCAGGGATCAGAGCTGGGAAGAGATTGCAGGGCTTACAGGATGAGAGGGAAATTAAAGCTCAGCTTACAAAACCCCGATATCCCCGCTGCAGGCTCATCCACTGGCTGAGACCAATCTCATTTGTTGGACTCTTTATTCCCAAAGCCTCCTGAGACCTTGGAGTAACAGCAAGAAGCTTCCTGGAGGGAAAGGAAAGTTTCCAGCCCGGAGGAGCCAAAGGGATGTCACTTTTAGTTAAAGAGAGAGGGGGACAGTGACACAGGAGGGAATCCTGGGAGCGTCCAAGGCCTGCCAGGCAGGATGAGTGCTGCCAGGAGTTGGATTTTACTGGAACAGCTCTGATAACACCGTGGGAGGAGCCCTGCACCATGGCTGTGGTTTGAAAGCTGTTGGTGCAAAGGTGAGGCAAGAGCTGGAAGAGCCATTCCCAACCTCTCCCTCACAGGAAACACAGGTCCCGTTTGGAGAGATCATCCTGGTTTGCTCCAGAGCGGGAAAAACCCTCAGGGAACACGGAGCAAAGGGCTCTGGTGCTTATGGAGCTACAGAGGTGAAGGAGGATGGATGTGCTGGAAAGTGGGAATGAGGTGGGCAGGAGGGAGCAGCCTGCAGGAGGTGAGGAAGTCACCCAGCCACCAGATATCCAGAAGTTTGCCTGTGTGGAAAAGCGCTGAGGGAAAAATGCTCCAGGCTATGAAAATTATTTCCGTAGCACTTGGAGAAAACAGCCCTTCCCTGTATCCCAGAGGAAGAGGGCTGGCTGCTGGCACGCTTCCATGAACACTTCCAGGAATATTTCCAGGGATTCTGCCCTGCAGACGTGTGTGGTTTTCCACGGCAAAGTGCTGCAGCTTCCCTGGAATGGTCAGAGCCTCAATGCGATTGTTCAGGAACTCTGGGACTGTTCTTTACTCAGAGCTCTGCTTCCCATGCGGGGCTGGCCGGACCTGCATCCAGCTCCTTGTATTCCTGTTCTCCATCCCTGATCATCTGGATGGCTGGACCCACTGGACTTGCACTGGGAACCAGAAGGGCAAGGATCCCTTCCCTTTCCATGCTGCCACCCTCACTGACAGCTCTGGCAGGGGCTCCGTGTCCATCCATCCCTGACTTGTCCACCAGGACCTTTTCCTGCACAGCTGCCCCTGGATCCAGCAGCGTCAGCTCCTGGAGTTCCTCCCAGGACAGGGTTTTGCTTTGTATTTATTGATTTTTAAGGCTCCCAGCAGCCCATTCCTGCAGCTTCCCAGCTCCCTGTGTCCTCACCAAGCCCCTGGAGCATGAGGAAGCTGCTCCACAGTGTGTGCTGCCAGGGAGAGCAGCTTTATTCTGAAACAGCCACAAGAACATTGCTATGTTTCCATTCAATTTAAAACAGAAATTAATAAGATTATTTTTAATTGGAATAGAGTCGACATTGTGTGCTCCAAACTCCGCACAAACCGAAATTCCTCATGCCTGACCTGCTCATGTGTCTAAATCTGCCTTCCCTCATTCATCTGGGGGCTGCTGACGTTGATACATAATTCAGTGATCCAGTCCTTCCCTCCATGATCCAAACCCACTCTCTGCAAATGAATTCATTGCTCCCTCCTGTTTGCTGACTCCTTATGTGAAGGACATCCAGCCCGGGGGGAGCATTTGGGAATATTTTCCTTTGTTTGCCAAAGAGGGGGTGCACAATTTTACTCAGGGCATGGCTGAGACACTCTGAGCTCAGTTCCACCCTGGCACAAACCTGTCCCACTTCACTGCCAGGTGGGATTGAGCCCTGAGGAATTCCTGGGATTGAGCCCTGAGGAATTCCTGAGCTTGGCTGAGCCCTTGTTGTCCGTGCGTTGGCAGGACTGGGCTGAGGAAAACCTTGGGTCCTGTTTCCACTGTATTGACTTCAGATTCCTTCCACTGAGCCATGGAAGTACTTTCTCCTTATCTGAATATCTTACAATGGCATTTTAGAAAGTCTCAGACTGCTACCTTTAAAATTTTGAGTCAGGAAATGCCCAAGATTTGCCGTTTCACAGGAAGATAGGGAATAATGTGCAAAAAGAAAATACTAATATTTTCTTTGAATGGCAATGTCCTTTCTGGCTCCCCTGGGACATCCACAGATGTGCCCTCCCGCTCTCCCCGAGGGCAGCAGGGCAGCCCCCCCATCCCACGGGCTGGAGCCACTTTCCCAAAGGACATCTGGACTCACCGAGGAGCCCCCAGGGATGTGCCCACCCACAGCCCCATCCTCCTCACACCCCCCAATGAATACCCCATTAGAGGGCCCCTGAAGGGGAAGCAGTTTGGCCCCGAGCTGTTGCTGGAGGTCTGATCTCCCTGCCCGGGGCTGCAGGGGCTCCCGGGGTGACAGATTTACGGCGTTTTGGAGAGACAGGGTTATCCTTCAGGAGCCGGGAGCAGTGACAAGCTGGGTTGTTTCATCTTCATTCCACTCCCGAAATCCCTCTTGATTCATTACACTTTGTCCTCCTCGTCGCTGTAATGAAATAAAAATGTTTATGTTGATATATAAAGATGGCAGCATCGATTTTCCTTTCTGCGGGAGATTTGATTACGATCAAGCTCCCAAAGCCTTCCCGGGCTCTTTATTTTATTGCAACACCTTTTCAAACAGGCAGCTTTTTCCTAATTGTGTTTTCTGCTGAGAGAAGCACGGGGAAGGATTGGGGAGGGATGCAGGTGAGGCCTCAGAGGGGCCCTTGCCATGCATGAAGACGTTGGGATGCTCTGATTTTACTGACGCCGCTCCGCAATTCCACATTTGCAAGGGCCGGAGATGGAATTATAAACATGAGACTGCGAGCAAAGTTATTTCGGATTTATTAGTGCTGCTTCTGGATTTTCATTTCATTTCATCTCCCATCCCTGGGGGTTGAGAGGTTTGCCAATATTTTGGCACGATTTGTATTCCTGTCTCGGGGTAGGATACCTGCGACGTGCTCCAGAAGTGGGGAAAATATGATCAAACCCAGCTTTAACATGTTTGTCTCCCTGGGTTAAACCAGCAGAGGAAATTCCAGACTGGGAATCTCTGAGAGAACAGAAGGATTTGATATTTGCACCTAAATCTTACACCTTGCCCTACTGAGGTTCCTTCTCCTCCGCACTCTGCCCTGTGGAACGGGGCAAAGCGGAGCCTGAGGCTGTGCTCTTCCAACATTTCCAATCTTGGAGATGCAAAAAACACTGGAAGCTTGAAGAATGCCCTGTGCTGTTCCAGAGCAAGGCAGGGAAATCCCACAGAGGCTCCAGGGACACCCTCCTGCCCGGCTGCCGAGCTGCTCCTACAGCAAGGCTAGCCTCGTTAAGCTGCTTGGAGTTATTGATTACTGAGGCAGCGTGTTAATTATCCTGGAATCCATGAAAAGGCTGCTTGTTTTCACTTTTTCCTGACAGCCAGCATTCCCCAATTAATCTTGGCTTTGTTATGAGTGCGGGAGGGATTCCTTGTAAGCGCTGAAGGAATGGATTTTTCGGGTTTCCATGTGTTTATGTTCAGCACGACTTCGCCATTTCCTTGTTTGCTTCAAAAAAAAAGGGATAGACGTGGAGCTGGAGGAGGCTTTTCCCTCAAGGTGTTCATTTAGTGGTTTAAAGATCAGCTTCCTGACGGTGCCTGGAACCACGTGTTGGAATAAGGCTGGATGCAAAATGTTTGTGGAATTCAGCTGCATCCTCAGTGAGCTTTCTGGAAAGATCCTGGATGAGCCTTCCCAATCCATGAGTACAGAAGGTTAAATGTGCACAGACATGGGACCGATGGCCAGGCAGCTTTCTTGGGTATCCTGTAATTCTTACATGGCCCTACAGTTGGAATTCCAGGTTTCTGGAACCAAGTTTCTCCTAAAATTCTTTTATTTTCCAAAAAATCACTCATTGGCAATGAAACCTCAGCGAGCCAGCAGAAGTTTCGGAACATTTCCACTCAAAGGAAAGAGGATTCTTTTCTTCTTGCATATTATCACTTATCTTTCTGTCAAAGGGCAAATCTTGGGCATTTCCTGACTCAGAATGTTTAAAATATCACTTCAAAACTGTCTAAAATATTATTATAAGATATTTAGACAAGGGGAAAATGCCTCAATGGCTAAATGAAGGAATCTGATGCTAATATAGTGGGAACACAATCCAAGATTTTCTCGAGGTAGTGTTTCAGTAACTTTCCGCATTGTTGGCTTGGGCATTTTCCTGTTTCTTTTATGATCTTTGAGTTACTTTTTTTCCTACTTCTGACTTAAAAGCTCTTAGAGAGTGCCCAAAGGAGGGACATTGAGACAGTGAAGGGTCTGGAGGGGAAATCCATGAGGAGCAACTGAGGCCATTTGTTCTGTTCAGCTGGAGGAGACCGAGGGGAGATCATTGGGATCTGCAGCTCCTCCCGAGGGGCAGCTCCGATCTCTGCTCTGTGACAGGGACAGGAGCCAGGGAAGGGCTGGAGCTGTGCCAGGGCAGGATCAGGTTGGATATCAGGAAAAGGTTCTCCCCCCAGAGGGTGGTGGGCACTGAACAGGCTCCCCAGGGAATGGTCCCGGCCCCAAGGCTGCCAGAGCTCCAGGAGCGTTTGGACAACGCTCCCAGGGATGCACAGGGTGGGATTGTTGGGGTGTCTGCGCAGGGCCTGGAGCTGGACTGGATGATCCCTGTGGGTCCCTCCCAGCTCAGGATATTCTGTGATTCTGTGACCTCAATGGCCACGTCTCAGCCTGTCTCCAGAGGGAAATCCCAGGCTGCAAATCCCATGGGATGCCCACGTGAGGGGGGCTCTGAGCAGGGCACAGCCGGTTACACACACACCGCCAGGATTTTTCGTACTCCTGGGATTTCAGTGAGATAAATGCTGGTGCCTTTTGGATATTTCCACCCCCAAGACCCACTGGGGGAGGTGACAATCTCAAATTTCTTTCACCAGCCTTCACCAACCCAACCCCAAGCCGCACATCCTCGCTTTGTCTTTCCTCTCGTCTCCCTATGGATGCTTCTCAATCCTCGGAAAACTCATCCAGCATTAAACACTTTGTTAGCGGGATTAGCCCGGGAGGTGCCGGTAATTGAAGCATTGTTAGGGCTGCTTTTCATTCCCAATCACCCTGTCAGAGATGCTTTCACACCCGGAATCCTGCTGTTTTCCTGGGCACGAACCCCTCGCTGAGCTCAGAGATGTCTTTTTCTATAAAGTCAATTACCGTAGAAAATCCGCCGATACAAAGGGCATAATGCAATTATCGGGGATTGATTTCTTATGAGCTTATGAATAGACATTCGGGCAAGTTCAAGTGTGCTGGGAGAGTTTGTAACAATGGCTGTCACATTCCCGTTCGCTCTCATCCCGGGGGATTTCACCGCACTTTGCAAATCCTGAACTCGCGGCCCTGAAGAGGAAGCGCTTCCCGACGCCCACATCCTTTTCCTTGGGAAATCTGCAGTTAATTCCCCCTCTCACCACGGCCTCCCAGCACAATCCTCCACGAGTCTTCCAACACAGAAAACAAGGAAAACCTGAGCATTCCTTCTGCTCAGACTGGCAGGAGAGACCCCACAAGGACTGGTGGGGGCAGGAAGGTTCAAAACCACGGGACAACCTGGGATAGGGAAGTGTCCCTGCCCATGGCAGGGGTGGGACTGGATGGGCTTTAAGGTCCCCGCCAACCCAAACCATCCTGGGATTGTGTAAATGTGGGAGAAGCCCATTTAGACCAAAATCAGCTCATGGAGGGGAGCATCAATCCTATCTCCAGGCCTAAACCGGGAGACATCCCACCGCCAGCTTCCCTCCCGGGGCTTCAAAGCAACCCAAGAGGGAAGAACATGGATTTAGATTCCCAACTTTCCACATCCTCCAGCTCCTCCCCACCACGCCGTGGAGGATCCCAAGCCGGGGGCACTCCGGATTGCAGCAGGAAAGCCGAGTGAGGATGGGAACGCAACCACAGGGATGGGAATGAGCCGGGAGCGCTTCCAGGAGGATGCCGGGCAGGCAGGGAGCAGCGGGATGAGAGCCAAGGTCGGTGGCACAGATGGCTCCTGCCCAGGGAAGGAGGAATGACGGCAGCAGGAGGCTTTAACGAGGCTGCCAGGGTTGGTGTTGGCCTCTCCCAGCCCCTAAGAGAGATTTCGTGGCAAATCGGAATAAAGCTGAGGCGCCCGAGCGAATCTGAGGCGTTTATTGCCCATGCCATGAACACCTGCATGTCTGGAAGGAACAGGGAATCCTATTTTTATTTCTTTTGCCCTCTGAGGTGAGCTTCGTGGGAGTTTGCAGGCCAGGAAAAGCAGCATCAGCATGGATGGGATTGTGCTGGAATAAATCCATTTTTCCATCTGGCATCCCCCACATTTATTTGGCGTCCTGGGCTGGTCTTTTTTAGGGGTTTTTTTTTTCAGAATTGCAGCGGGCATGAAATAAACCTGACCCTTGTTAATTTATATTCACCTCAGTTAATGCCATTTGAAGAAGAGTTTTCACATCCCAACCCAGATAATAATTAATAGAGTCGATAATCGCCCCATCCAAATTGCCGTTTTTCCAAGAGCGAGGATGTGCTACTTGAATATTTTAGAACTTCCCAGATTGTTCCAGACATATGGGGGATTTTATAATATTGACTGTGCCAGGCTGCTGGAAGACCAGGCTTAGCTGCAGTTATTGTCATCGTGCCACTGTTTTCAAAAGGGCCTGAAAAAAACAGACATTGTAAGGAAATATTGATGGATTAAACAGATTCCGTGAGGGGGACTGGGAAATGGCTCCATTAGAGCACGTGTGTATTCCAACATCAGGCAATTATTAAATTAACAGATGGCACGGGCTTCTCCGAGCCTTGGAAAAGGATCCCAGCAGCCAGGGATGAAGGGAAAGGCGGATGCTAATGCAGGCAGGGATCTGAATCCCCCTCTCAGTCACTGGCACGGGGGAATTCAGGGGATTAAAGTGATGCCTTGGTCTCCCTGCAGCCGTAAAAGTGAGGAATCGTCGGCTCATGGAAATCCGTGCAGCCCCCACTGGCCCCCGTTTATGGCAAATGGGTCCCCAAAAGGTGATTTTCCCGCTTCCCCAAGCAGCAGAGGGAAAACAGTGAGGAAAGAGAGGGGAACCAGAGAAGGCTGAGTCACAGAACAGGATAAAAAATGTCTTTGCCCGGCTCTGAGTCTGGGAATGATCCCCTGGGACACAGGACAGTCCAGGTCACCCCACATACCTCTCCTGGAGGGATCCCGGTCCCATTTGGCACCTCCAAGCCTGGGATGAGCACTTTGCATCTTTATTCCTTATAATGCTCCCCTTGGTTAGGGGATTAAATTTCACTGGAGCAAAGAGTGTAAGGGAACCATCACATCCTGGAATCTGCCAACAGCACATCCCTGATGGCAGGAGCGGGGGAAAACCTCCTGGGAAAGGGGGCTGGAAGAGCCCTCTGGCAACTGGGACACAATTCCTGTCCCTGCTCCAGGCATGGATGAGGCTGGGGAGGATTTGGACCCTTGGATGAGCCCTGTCCCCTCCAGGAGAGGGACTCTGCTCCTGCCACTGGCATTTCCTTGGCTCTGAGGAGTTTTAGTCCCTGCTAATTCCAAGAGCAGAAGCCTGGGAAAGGCTTTAGCCCCTTTGTTAGATTTATCAAAATTGGACCCCTGGAGTTGAATTCGAACCCAAGGTAGCTGTTAGATTCTTCTGGACCTTTTCATATTTATCATTTCCAACACTATAAAATACAAGTGAAATTCCTCTTTTTTGCAATTTTTTTTTTTCCCCTTGCTGGCAAGGCCTGGCCTGCACACAGAGCTCCCCTGGATGGCAGCAGGGAACGTCATTTACCTGCAGGAACCACTGGGTTTTTAAGAATTCAATTTAGAGTGGGTGGTCAGAGGGTTTTGTACCCACAGCCTGATGGTCAAACATCTCCAAAGCAGCCTGGAGAGAAGGGTTAAATTCCAGAAATGTTTAATACAGGGAATAGTAAGAAAATAAAGGTTAGGCTGAGAATCATAGGACAAAATCATGGAATATCCTGAGCTGGGAGGGACCCACAAGGGTCCAGTCCCACTCCTGGCCCTGCACAGACACCCCAACAATCCCAAAATCCAAACATTCCTGGAGCTCTGGCAGCCTTGGGGCCGTGCTCATTCCCTGGGGAGCCTGCTCAGTGCCCACCACCCTCTGGGGGAAGAACCTTTCCCTGATCTCCAACCCGACCCTCCCCTGGCACAGCTCCGTGGCATTAACACCTTATCTCCATATATTAACTTTTATCTTCTGATTTAAAGCCGAGCCACAGCTTGGCTTGAAACTCAGAACTCTTTCCCTCTCCCAGACAGGGGCTGGGGATTTATTATCTGTGGAAAACTACGTGGAAAACAAGGACACTTTGGAGATTCAGGAGCCAAAGTCCTGCTTCAGTGGTGACTCGGGCCAGATTCCCAAAGGCATTTGGGGGTTATGGGATGCAGATGGGCTCGGGCTGGTCAGAGGCACAGCAGGCAGGGAAAAGGATGGCTTTAAATCCAGATGCAAGAGAAGGAGCTCAGATCCAGGTGGGGGATCTCAGGCTGGGACCTGGGAGCTGTGGGGAGGGGACAGTGGGCAAAGGGCCACGAGCCAGGTCAAAGTGACTTAAAAAAATGACTTTTACCCACACAGCAGCACAATCCACAATCCCAAAGCGTTTGCATCTCTACCCAAAGCCAAAGTACAATCCAGAGGCTGAAGAGGTTTGAAAATTCCAGGTCTGGCCCGGTTGGAAGACTCAGACTACAGCACGAAGGGCAAAACAACCATAATGATCCTGCTCCCTAAAGAAATCATTTATGCTTACAGAGAAGGTAAAAATTGAATTGAGCATTATGAAAAACTCTCTGTGTGGCTGCAGCTACAACCCAGATAATTCATTTAGGCTAAATATACGGCTGTAATTGAAAAATCCAAATAAGGGCTGCATATGCATTGATCCATATGATTTAAATCAAGCTATAAAACATCAACATTATCCAGCAAAAGCTGCTGAAGAAACGGCAGCCAAGCAGAATATGGAATTCCAGGGAGGCCACTGCACTGGCTGGGAGGAGGACTTAATTGATTTTGACAAAGAAACCTATTTGCTGTTTAATTGATTCCTACTCTAAATTCCCAGCACTTTCAGGCCTGGCAGAGGGAAGCAGCAGAATAGTGATTAGCCAGAGCCAATTACAGCCGGCCATGGCCACAGCACTCGGGGTCCTGCTAATTCTCTATTTACCAAACCACTGCTGGGCATTTTCAGAGAAACACTCAAACGTGCTCACGTAAGCACACAAATCACTCCGGGTTCCAGGGAGAGTGAAAGAGCTGCCCAGGCCCCAGAAGGACCTCGGGGGAAGCAGCAACATCCTCATTTTTGGAATAAAGTGTCCGTGCTCTCGTGCGCCTCGTGCAGGGCGGTGGGAGCTGTGTTTGCTGGGAAGGAGGGGCCACAAGTTGTGCCAGGGCTGGAAAATCCGCTTGGAATCCCTTCTCCGCTTGGAGAGGTGTCTGTGCCACGCTTCTCCAGGAGTTTCCAGCCCCTGAGTGACCTCCAGCGTGTCTTCCCTGCTCCTGGAGAGAAGCTGCTGGGCAGCCTTGGGAGCAACACCACATCTGGATACAGCTGTGTAAGCCCAAACCAGGCTGGAGCCCAAGGGGCTGCTGCCCTTCCCACACCTCCAGTGCCTTCCAAGGGAGCCCACGGGCATCACTGGGCCTCTGCCTTCACCTCAGGGATGGGGGAGAAGGATTTTCTTCCCGCCTTAAAGCAGAGACGCAACCCCTGCATGTCAGGCCCTGCTTGGGATCAGGATCTCAGAAGTGGGAAAAGGAGCTCAGAATTCTGCTCTCTACAGCCACCTGAAAGGAGGTTGTGGTGAGGTGGGGTCCATGCTCTCCCCCCAGGCAGCTGGCAGTAGGAGCAGGGAAAATGGTCTTGAGTTGTGCCAGGGGAGGTTCAGGCTGGATATCTGGAAAAATTTATTCAATGAAAGCTTTGGAAGAGGCTCCAAGGGACAGTGGTGGAGGCACCAGCCACGGAAGGTTCAAAAATTAAAAAGTAGACTTCACAATGTGGTGTAGGGAGCATGGAGGTGCTGAAAGGTTGGATTTCATGGGCTTGGAGGTCTTTTCCAACCTCAAAGGCGCTTCCAGGATCACCTCAAAGGCGATTTCCAGGATCACAGGGATGCACAGTCAGGCACTGACTCCGGGCAGAGCTGCCAGCACAGCTCCACAGCCCTGCCCTGTGCTGGCTCCAGCTGTGAGGCACAAGGATGCTCAATGCCTGCTGCTCCCAGCCCTGGAAGCACAAACGAGCACCCCCAAGGCTCCATCTCCCTGTTCTCCAGCCCCTGCTTCCCTGTGCCTCCCTCACAGCGACCGAGGGACTCGGGGCAGGGATTGTTCAATTTGAGAAATCCATCCCCATTCCAGGAATCATCCTCCTCCCAGCTCAGCCCTTCGACACAGGGTGCAGGGCAGAGCTGGGGCTGGCACACGCCTCTCCCACAGGGAAGCAGAGGTCTGTGGAAAGCTGGGATAGAAACACGGCAATTGCAGCCTGGACAGAGAGAATAAATCATTGGCTTTGCTTCAAAATAATGAAAGAAAGGAGGCTTGAAAGTGGTAAAAGGCAGGTTGGACCTAGGAAAATATTCTCATTACCTGGCAGGAGGGGGCAGCCAGGTGGGGGGTCAGGCTCTACTCCCAGGGAACAAGGGACAGGACAAGAGGGCACAGCCTAAAATTGCAGCAGGGAGGTTGAGAGTGGGTGTTGGGAAAAATGATTTCACTGAAGGGGTTGTAAAGCATTGGAAAAGGTTGTCCAGGGAAGCAGCGGAGTCACCATCCCTGGGAATGTTCAATAAACGTGTGGATGTGGCACTTGGGGACAGGATTTAATGGTGAACGTGGCTGATGGTTGGACTCGACCTTCAAGATCTTTTCCAGCCTTAACCCTTCTGTGATTCTCTGATTATTATCAATATTTTAGGGCAGATCTTATTCCTCCAGGATTCAGACACTTCTCCCACCTCTGCTGCTGAAAGCAACAGATCACAACCACCCACAGGCCTCACCTCAGCCCTCTGCCCAGGGCTGGGCTTTTGCACAAGCCAGAAAAGTTTCCTGTAACTCTGGGAAACGCTGAAATCTCCATCTCCACCAGTCCAGGAGCGTGGATGACAAATGCATGCATTTGTCCCTGCATCAGAGACTTAATTCCTTGGGGCATCCCTGCAGGAAGATGGTACAGACCTGGAGGCCCCTCTGGAATTTTTCCCCCCCCACATTTGCCCCACTGCAGTGGGCACTGACCAGAAATGGAGCTTCAGGAGAGAAAGAGCCTGAAAATTTCCTTCCTGCTCCCAACAGAGCAACTTCCCAAACCAAGCAGTCTCCGAGGAAAGGAGAAAGAGCAAAGAGAAACAGACTCACCAAGGTGCATTTCCAGCCGCATTCCTCACAAATTTCAGAGAAAGCAGGATGGAAAATATGGTTTGGAGTAGAAGGGACCTCAAAGCTCAGCTCATTCCAGCTGCTACCATGGGCAGGGGCACCTTCCCTATCCCAGGTCGCTCCAGGAATCAGTGAGGAGCTGCAGCCAGGGGTGCCCTGCAAAGCCAGCAGGGGTTACCAAAATCAGGGCTCTCGTTTTCCTGCTCGGGTAAATCTTCCCTCCCTCCCCAAAATGTCCAAACAGAGGGAGAGCAAAATGAAAAAGGAAAAAAAAAAAAGCACCTTTGTGGTTTCTCCCCAAACTGGAGTGGGTTCCAGAAGCTTCTGTACTCTGTGTGTGTCTGATAACAGAGCCAGCATCCCCTGGGAACCAGGGAGCTCCTCTTGGATGTGCCACACGCTCCTTCCCGTGGTGAATCCACAGGCCAGAACAAAGGAAATCGGTGTCTCTCAGCTTTCCCTGAGCAGGGAATGGTGTTGGTCACACCGGGAAACTGGGATTTCTGAGCACTTCTGCCTGTGTTGAGAAAAACAAGATGCTAAAGAAATATTTAATATTATAATATTAAACAGGGCACAAAGGGAGGAGGGAATAATTCAGCTCTCAGTCCTTCTTTCAGGAAAGCACAGTAGGAGCATCCACCTGTGGAGCGTGTCCAGGGAAGGGAACGGAGCTGGGGAAGGGGCTGGAGCACCAGGAGCAGCTGAGGGAGCTGGGAAAGGGGCTCAGCCTGGAGAAAAGGAGGCTCAGGGGGGACCTTCTGGCTCTGCACAGCTCCNGTCTGTGGTAGTAACTCAGCTTTTTGATTGCTCAGATCCAAGAGGCAGATCCAGAGAGCAGAAACTGCCCTGGAACTTCCAGTGAAGGATTCACCCACAGAATGGTTTGGGTTGGAAGGGACCTTAAAGCTCATCCCATCCCCCCCCTGCCATGGGCAGGGACACCTTCCACTATCCCAGGCTGCTCCAAGCCCTGTCCAACCTGGCCTTGGACACTTCCAGAGATGGGGCAGCCACAGCTTCTCTGGGCAACCTGTGCCAGGGCCTCACCACCCTCACAGGGAACAATTCCCTCCCACTATCCCATCTATACTTCCACTTTAAAGCCGTTCCCCTTGTCCTGTCACAGTGCAAATGCCCAGGACCAGCTCAGATCTGACCCTTCCCTGCTTTAACCACTTCTCCAGTGGCCAAACCCTCAGTGAAGCACAAAACCCTTCGTGCTCTCTGCACCTGAGGCTCACCTTTCCCCTTTGATGAGGATGAGGGGATCCAGAGGAGCCACAACATCCCAAACTGGGCGACAAGCAAAACCACTTCAACCTCCTAAAAATCCCTTTTCTCCATTGCACAGAAGGGCAGCTGTTCCCAGTCCTTCTCTCCTGAGGTAAACGCTGCATTTGGGTTATAATTTGTTTAGCAAACCTTACATTTTCAGCTGTAACTACCCCACCGAGGCAGCCCAATGAAGAAGACATTCCAAGTGACCTCCAGCTCCCAGACATGAGATGGAGCAGGGAGAGGAGGCAGCTCGGGGCTCCCCGGGTGAGAGGGGCCTGGGATCTGCCAGCCAGGCGTTCCTCCAACAGCCAGCTCAGGGCAGAGCGGGATTTTAGGGAAAACAGCAGGATGCTGGATTTCCCTGCCAGGGAAAGGGCTGCTGGAGTTGGTGTTTCCTCAAATGGGAGAGCTCAGGAAGTTTTTCCTCCTCAAAACCAAGGTATGTGAGAAGGGCACCCCGCAGGATGCTCCCTGTAGGAGTGTGCAGATTTTGGTGTTCCTCTCGCAAAGGAATAGGATTTTTTCCAACATTTCCTTGCCGAAGGGCAGGGCTGGTATTTGTCTTGCAACGAGACACTCTGTGAGTCAGTTTGATCAGATACACACATGAGGCCCTTAAAACAATTTTTAAAAGGAACTTCTAGGGTTTTTCCTGCTTTCTCTCCTGCCTTCTCCACCTTGCCCAAGTCCTGCCCCAGGTGAGCCCATCCGTGTCCAGCATTCCCTGCTCCACTCCTCCAGATACTCAGTTTATCCCTTCTTCCCCACACTCATTGAATTCTCACCTTTAATCCTAATCCATTTTGGAGGATTTTCCACTGTTTTCCCACCCAGCCTGTCACCTGCTCTCTCATTGTGCCCAGCCCTCCTGGTGTTGTCTCCTCCAGCTCTCTCCCGCTTTCCCCTTCCACCTCACCCCAGCCTTAGCCCCAAACTTCTCCCCCCCTTCCCAGCTCTTTCTTTCCTGGACAATCCCCTTTAACATCTCCCATGCCACCCTGCCTTCCAGGGCACGTGGGGAGAGCCAGGCAGGAAATCTGTGCCTCCTGCACTAAGCTCCTGTCACTTTATGAAACAAGCTGAACAAAAACACTTATTAAAAAGCGAAATTAATACTGAGCTGGGCACAAAATCCAACCACAGCAGCATTCAGTGGGTTAATTCCCCTCTGGATCACCTCCCCTCTGACTCCACTGCTGGAGAAGCTCAGGGCTGGATCTAAATAAATACAGGAATCAGAGGGAATGTGGGAAGTCGATGCTGCAAATGGATTTTCCTTTCCACAGGGGCAGGCTCCGGTGTCCAGGAGGGTCAGCTCTTGCTGGCCGCTCTCTGTGTCCGCAGGAGGAGCCGGGTCTGGTTTGCTGCAGCAAAAGGCAGCCCAGCTATCGATCAGGGCAGCAGCCTGTCAGCCCTCGAGCCATCAGGGGCTCTAACGAGCCCTCCAAAGATCATTGGGAATTGTCACGAGCTCACGCTGGGTTTGTAAGGAGGTTTGGAGCCGATTTATTGACCCCCCGCGCCATCCGCAGGGTGCAGAGGGAAGGAAAGCAAAGGAATGCTGGCCAGCTCCAAGTCCTGCCAGGAGCATCTGAATGAGGGGAGAGCTGAATGCTGACAGCAGCAGGGATTCTGGCTGGAAAAATCATTGGAATGCTTCAACAGGGAGTGCAAAGTTCCTGCATCCTCATTCCAACAAAGTTGTGTTCTCCAGGGCTCCTAAACCCTCACTGATCTCACCTGGCCACTGCAGGCTGGCACAGCCCAGCTCAGAGAGCAGGGAAATCCCTCCAGGTTTCTCCTCCATCCTCTGGAACACTTGGCATCCCGCAAAGCAAGGAGAGGAGATTGGTAGGAAAGGGATGGAAAGGGTTACACGAGGAAATCACAGAGCCAAGTGCAAAACCAGCAGGACAAAGCTCCTGCCTGCCCCCAGCAGCCACCAGAGCAGGTCCCACAGTCTGATTTTGCCCCCACACTGACCATTCACAGCAACTTCCAGCACCAAGGGCAGCAGCTTCACCCCATCCCATGGCAAATTAATTCCAACAGGCTTCGAAGATGAAGTTTTCCAGCCACAGGGATTGAAGGTGACACAGAAACTGGGACCCAGACGGCTCCTGCCTGTGCAGGGCCCCAGCTCCCCGAGCAGCCCTTCAGGGAGGCCACAAACCATTTTTAAGGACAGTGTATTTTCCAGCTTCTGTGGAAGGGATGGGAATATCCAAGCCTGACAGGAAACACGGGAGTGACAAAGGGAATTGAGCTCCTTGCAAGCAACTACAGAGCTTTTGCCTTTCAGCACTGAGAGCTTCAGCTTCCCCAAACTATTGCCTTAACAAAACCACTTGGGAACCTCTCCTTGAGCCATTCCCTCTGCCAGGTAGGAAAACATGGAAACAGGTTGGGGAATGCCTCCTAACTTGATTCATGAAAAGTGAGAACGTGTTGGAGTGGTGCCCCAGGGAGCCTTCACCCTACACCAGCACATGCATTCCCTGAGCTACAGGTCAGGCACATGAACAGGGAACAGCAGGGACTGAAGGAAGAGCGGCAAGAACCTGGGAATTAAATAATTAAAGTGTTAAGCAAACTGGCAGAGGGATGTGGTGGCATCCACCAAAAGCGACACAAGAGGCAAGTACCCCTGTGATTGCATTTAAAGTTTAAATCAGCCCGGAACTGGGCTGTAATTATCAGAATGAAGGAACTCTCCGTCATTCCCAAGGGCTGCTGAGAGCCAGAGGAGATGCCTCAAGGCACGGCTTCCCTGCCAAGGTGTTTGCTCAGGGGTGTCACATTACCAACATTTCTCATTTCTGTCCAGAAGTACTCAAAAATAAGCATGGATAATCAGACAAACAAGCTTGGATACGACGGAGAACAACCTGGAAAATTTCCCAGAGCTCAGAGGTGTTTCAATCTTCAGCATTGCAGGAAGCCAGTCCATTCATCATTCCCAGCGTCTTCCCACCTTTATCCCACTGCTGGCTCTGCCATGCAGAGCATGGAGGAGAGCAGAAGCTGTAAAAAAGCCAAACCATTCCCATGTGCAGCTACTCAGAGTTTTTTCCCTTCTTGCTTAGTGTGAGAAGTCTCCACGGTTCCCTGAATCTTGGGATGTTAAACAGGAAAACAGGGAGAAACCTCCTCTTTTCAAGCTGAGCTTTAGGAGCTGCCATGAAAATGGCATTTTAGCCCATTGGAGCCCTTCTGCTGCAGCCTCCAGTGCCTGCAAAAGCCTTGCAGCTCCCGGGCTGTTCATCAGCTCCAGCACGGGGACATTCCAGCCACACACAGCACTGAAATTCCCAGTTCCAGAGGGTCCCACAGGCTGTGGGCTCAAGGCACAAGCAGCCAGGAGAGCTCACAGTAAATGGATTTAATGCCCGTGCCAGAACACACCCCACTGATCCATGGGCAGGAGCAGCAGGATTTGCTGGGCTAAGCACTTTGTTAGCATAGATCAGATGTGCTGCACTGATCAATCAATACCCAACTATTCCCTAAAATTCACTTTTCTAACCAGGCAAGTTTAAATTGCAGGCATTCCTAGGTGGGAAGGTACAACTTTGCTACGAAGAACACACAGTTTATTTCCCACCAAGCAGCAGGACCACTCCAACATCCCCAATTCCCACCCTCCAAGTGCAGCAGTAATTACAGGAGACAGAACTGCTGAGCTCTTTTCCAGGGAGAATTCCCTCTGCAGCCCGGAGCACACGGGGGAGGGATGACCCCTGCAATTTCTCTCTCACATCCCAGCAATACCTTGGCCTGGCAGCTTAAATTGCCTGATTATTTTGCCTTCAACACAAAAGTGGTTGCTCCACGAGGAGGATGCTTGTCAGGTGCCAGACATGCTGAGCTCAGGGAATCAGGATCCAAACCTTTCCTGCACGAGGGGGTTGTGTTGTATCAAGGAATAATTGCTGCCAAAACCCAGAGCCCACACAGTCCTGCCTCAGCACAAAGCCCTGACCCACAGGGGTGGAGGGTGAGGAGCAGAGTGGTCACTTTGGTGTGAGAGGGGAGGGAGTTCCACCTCTTCACGCCTGCATTTGCCATCCACAAAAAAAAGCCCCATCCCCAGTCCCTGTTTCTGATCCCCATGAAACAATTTGAAAAAGAAGTCTGGAAGAAGCAGCACTCACCTAAGAGCAGATCTCACTCCTTGCCTTGAAGGCAGAAGGATGAGGAGCAAGGAGCAGACCTTTTCATCTCCAAGTCCCACAGGCACTTTGTCCATCAGCCCGACCCCAGAACTCCGGCCAGTCTGGAGGCACTGGGCTCTCCAGCCTCTTCCAGAGGGAGCCAGACATGGCATCTGGAGAGTTCTGAGCTCACCAGAAACCCCTGGCCAGGAGAGGTCGGTGCTGACAGCGAGGGTCTGTCACCCACACCCTGGTGACTCTCCAGACCCCACATCTCTCCCAGGCAGCCACTTCCACACCCTTCTATCCCCCCCAGTGAAAGTCTCACCAGGTAGAGCAGGCAGCTGCAGGAGGAGAGTTACACCTTGGAGAACAAATGCCAAGGGGTGCCAGGGCTCTGGCAGCTCCCCCGAGCACGGCAGAGTTCCAGCAGGGCACGTTTGTGCCTCCAGGCTCGGGAGAGAGAAGGAATTACAACTTCCCAGGAGAGCATCAGGGCTTAGCAGCTCTGATCCTTCCTGTACCACCGAGTGCTCCCCCTTCCTGCATCCCTGACTGCACTGTCCCGGCACCCAGGAAGGGATGGGAAGAGTCCACTGAGGAATACTCACAGTCTGTGTCCAAGAGAGCCCAGAGGCAGGGGTTTGTATGCAGCAGTTTTATTTTAAGCAGTTATGACCCAGTACAAGCAGCTTTTAGGAAGAAAATTCTTTACACTTACTGAGGGTTTAATGCCAAGAGCAATGATGGTTTTATCTTTACATGGGGGTGGTGGAGGTTTGCAGCTGCCCAGCTCCTGCTGCCTCTTCCTCCTTCTCCTGGGAGGATGGATCCTGCTGGGAGGGTTCCTTCTCCTCCTCCCTGGGGGAGAAGGGTCCCACCAGCCAGGACAGAGGGGTGTTGTTCTTCAGGTAATCCAGCAGCTCCTCCATGTACTCCTGGATCACAGCCAGCTGCCTCTGGCCCTGGGTCAGGACAGTGCTGGACAAATCCTGGGAGGATTTTGCCCCTGAGAAAGCAGCATGAAGCTCCTTGATGGCGCTGAGGGCCCGTTTCACCTTGTCCTGCAGGCTGGAGGGAAGGCCCTGGATTGCAGCCACGATCCCACAGCAGGTGAGGTGCAGCTGGTGGGTGATCCTGCGTGCCATGAGCAGGGCCAGAGACTCCATCTCCTGGGAGGAGCAGGAAGGACAAGATCAAGAAAGAGTCACTTAAAAATGACAAATCAAGGGCATGCCCGGAGCCCTTTTCCTCCCTGCCCAGGAAGGTACCTCTGGCTCTGCGGGGCTTTCATCTCCGCTCTCAAAGAGAGACTTCCTACTCCAGTCCAGCCATATCTGGTGTAGCTTCTCCTGCCCCTCCTGAAGCTTTTGATGAAATCCTTGCTTAAACGCCTCAATCTGTGGCAGGGGAAGATCAGAGCGCCCAGGCAGGTCGGCTGGCGAGGAGCAGAGCTCTCCAGCACAGCGATGAAGCCGAGGCTGGATCAGGGTCCCCTCTTTGCGGGGGTCTGGGCTCTACCTACCAGCTCGATGACGCAGCGGAGCTGTGCCAGGGCCCCCCGCATGCCCTGCCAGAGCTGCTCCATCCTGGCTGCGGAGTGCAGGTGGGCGAAGAGCCGCAGCTCCTCGGACAGGGAGCCCAGGCGCACGAAGTACCTCCTGCGCCGCCGCTGCTGCTCCAGGGGCAGCACATCCGCGCCCTCCTCGGACACTGCCAGCCGGGCTGGGGAAACACGGCCTGGGTCACCAGGGGGGTCACAGGGACAGGCTGAGAGAGCCCAGACCGGGAGCCACGTGCCCTCCAGCATGGCATTGGCACAGGGTGCCCAGGGAAGCTGTGGCTGCCCCATCCCCAGAAGTGTCCAAGGCCAGGTTGGACAGGGCTTGGAGCAGCCTGGGCTAGTGGAAGGTGTCCCTGCCCATGGTGAGAAGCCCAAAATGAGCTTTAAGACCCTTTAAGATTCCCTTATTCCCATAGCCCCAATCCAAAGTAGTGGGGTGAGGAACAGGGCCAACCATCCCATCTAATGGTTCCCATTTCAGTAGTCACACCCTTTCCTTACCTAGTTCCTCGTTTCCCATAGGGAGGCAGTCACCTTCTGCTCCCCCCAGCACAGCCTCTGCTCCACACACGCCTGTCTGCTCCCCGGAGTCCAGAGCCATCCCAACAGCGCCGCTCACTGCGGATCTGGCAGCCCCCACGCTGCTCTGGAGAGCGTCCCTGGTGACATCCATCACCTCCATCACCCTGCTGCTCACAGCACCCTTCACGTCAGCCACCCTGCACGACACCAGCTCCTTTGCGTCAGAGAGAATCTGGGGAAGAGGAGGATTGACAGATCATGGAGTGGGGTGTGTATTACACCAAAATCCTGAACTGCACCAACAGGACAATTAGCACAGCATCACTCTTGGAGGGACTTGCACTTGTCCTCATACAAGACCATATTTCACTCCCAAGCTTAGAAACCCCACAAGAACCAGGCCACTCCGCCTGCCAGGGACAGCACAGCCTTTGATTCTTACCTGTTCCACTGGCTTTTGAAGGAGTGGGAGCTTCTCCCCAAGTTTATCCAGGCCCTTGGAAGCATACTCACTGGCTGCAGCAACTGAAGAGAGAACAAAAAAGCGTCAAAACTTTGTTTTCCGCAATTTCACCTCGAGTTCCACCTTGCAGGAATCAGTCTTGGGAAAGTCAACAGAGTCAACCCAAGATTCTCCATCACACACCTGGGATTAGGGCTCAGCTTTAACCTTACTTAAAAGCCAGGAGCTGTCCTTTAATTATAGTGATGGAGAGGTGCATCCCCTCACCCCAGGACTCCTTCCAGGTGTGGAAGGAGCCGGTGAGCCCCTCCCAGGCAGGGGCCTGCCGTTCCCAGGGGATTACCGTGAGGCTCCAGGGTGGCCAGCACCGGCTGCACGCAGCTGGCTGCGGCCTCGGTCATGCCGTGCGCTCCCCTCTCCGCGGCGTCGCACACAGACCGCACGCAGGGGTGGCTCTCCTTGGTGGAGGCGTAAGCTGCAGAAACCACCTCACAGGCAGAGCTCACCAGGCTCAGGTTGGCCACCTCCTTCACTGCAGCCTGGGAGGGAGAAGAAAAAAGCAGCCATGAAGCTCCAAACGTGGCCCTAAACTTCCTACGTGGTTCTGCCCCAAAATTCCCTCTTTGGGGGGAATTGTCACTAAACCAAGGAGAAACTCTTGCCTTGCTCATGCACTTAAGTCTGTAACCTATTTGTGAAAGGAGCTGTGGAGCCTACTTTGTTGGCTGTGTTGTCACCCAGTTCTCCAGGAAAGCTGCAGGGCACAGCCTGAGCAGAGGAATCTCCCCCTTTTTTGGGGCTCAGCTCCCCTCAGCCACAGCAGGGCCACACCTGCACCCAGGAGCTGCCACTCCCTACATCCCACAGGGAGCACCCACCTCCTGCTCCTCCTCATCCTTCACCTCTGGGGAGCCTTTGGCAACCTCCTGCTCCTCCTCCTGCACCTCTGGGGAGCTCCTGGCAACCTCCTCTTTGTCAGGCACAGCAGAGGCCATGGCAGCTGGAATTCGAGGAGCACCAAGGTTTTAGGAAAAGGCAGACAAGCAGTGAGTCCTCAGAGAGATCCCCCCTTTCCCAGGGGACATTTTCCTCTAAGGTTATAAGAGAGAGAAGTTCCTTTACTACCCATTAAGGGTAGACCCCCAAAAGGGCCTTATAGAAGACGGGATCTGTGCCACTCAAAACTCTCCCTGGTGTTTAATTTTCAAGTGGTTTGTAATACCCAGAGGGACAAGGAGAACAGGCTTTCCCCACCCAGGAGAGCTCTTTTCAGACACCACAATGCTTATTATCAATATATTCAGGACAGGCACAAGGTACCTCCTTCCTCCCCACCAAGTATTCAAGGAACTCTTGAATAAAAGAGATAATGACAGCAGAACTGGGGGAAAACAGAGCTCAAGGAGCTGCCCTGCTGTTATCACACCCCAACACCTGAAAATTCCCCCTATAAATTCTCAGCAGTACCTCTTTGACCTGCTGGAGAGGACCAGAACACCAGCAGAGAAGAACCAGGCACCCACCATGCTCCAGCCCCTCCTTCCTGCCTTTTTATAGTGGCTGGGATGGGGCAAGGAGGGATCCTCAGGGACTGACAGCTCTGGGAAGCAACAGGAAGGAGCCAATCCCTGTCCTGGCCAATTAGAGGGGGAGTAGGGCTTAAATGGGACCCGCTGGGGCTGGTTAATTACTCTGTAATTAGGCAGGTACACCTTGCCCTGTGTAGATGAGCTCCACTTGGAGGCCTCCATTCCATCAGCAATAACTATGGGAATATGCAAAAGCAGTTTCCTATTCCTAGATTAATGATACTGGATGATTAATCATGGTCCTAGATCATGGATGAGCAATGCTGCACCAGCACTCCCAAGCAGGCTGGACCACTGGGAAGTTCTGGCTGCAGCAGGCACAGTGGGATACCCATAGCAGACCATCCACACCCCTCCAAGAGCATCCTGGAGACTGATACCCGGCTCAGTGCTTGGATTTGGGGGATTTGCATGAGGCACGTGCACAGAGGGGGTCACAGAGCAGAGGAGGAGGTGTGGGTGCCCCTCTGCCCCACAACACCCCTGCTTAGGGTGTCCTGGCCTCTGTCAATCATCCCCATATGACACCATCAGCACCCAACCCCGGCCCTGTGTTTGAAGAGGGCGACCAGCAAACCGTCATAAACACCCCTCAGAAATATCATTTGAAGTCCTTGCCATAAAAAGAAACTGGAGCTTGATGTATGTGCAGAGCACAAAGAATGGGCTCCAGCAGCACATTTTGAAAATCACTGCTTTAGGCAATCTCCTTAGCAGCTTGTTAGATGTTTTATAAGTGTCCTTGCCGGCTCCAAAAGAAATAATGCCACTAATGATTGTGTCAGATACAAAATAATTTCACAGCCTTTTTTGTCTGCGAGCCTTCCAATTCCAATAAATCACGTGCCCTTCTGTGCAGCTGAAGGAATCCAAGCCCCACAGCGCAGGCAGCTTGGCTGGGAAGGAAAATAAAAATAGGAAGGACAGCAGGGCTGGATTTTCCTGCGTTCACTCCAGCAATGCTTCGTCTGCCTTAGCAAGCCAGGCCTTGCTGAGCGGTGATCAGCCCGGCGCTCCCGGGATGCCACGGGGAAGGGGTGGGATTGAACATGGAGAGGGATAAGGAGGGAATCTGCACACAGCTGCACGTGTCCCTGGTTTGCAAAGGGGCCTGGTGAACATCCCAGCCCCCGGGCGAGGGGTGGGAGCCGTGCCACGACCCATCTCCCGTCACATCCCAGAGCAGGGATTCGCACGGCTCGTGGGCTGGGGAGGGCTCCAACCAGTGACCTGTGGGACCTGTGAGCTCCTGCAAACACCCCTGTGCCCAGGAGGATTGTCCCTGTGGGCACAGCCACTCCCGAGGGACAGCATCCATCCACCAGGAAAAGCTTTCCTGCCAGCAGCATCCTCGGGGACGGCAGGGATGAGGCAGGGTGGAAAGGACACGAGTGCCTTTGTGCTTCCCCTCCTTAGTTTGAAGATGGAATATCATACAGCGGAAGGGGAAAACTCTTTTCACATTCCCTCGAATCATAAAATCACTGAATGGTTTGGGCTGGAAGGAACCTTAAAGCTCATCTTATTCCAGCTTCCCCAAAGGGACACATTCCACTAGACCAGGTTGCTCCAAGTCGCATCCAACCTGGCCTTGAACACTTCCAGGGATGGGGCAATGCTGAGTTTCTTTATCACAGAATAATGGCAACCCAGGCCAGAGTTATTTTAAAGTCTGAAACAATCAGTAAAAATTCCTATTTCTGGGAAACGTGAATTTCCAGTCTTTTGAAACTCCCTGTTGATTTTTCACCGGGAGTTATGGGGGAAAGGGCCCAGAAAACAATTGTTTCAAAACATAAATTCAAAAAAGATGCCTTGAAAAGAGCAGAGGGCGGTGAGCGTTCAGTGCCCAACGCAGTTCCAGGCCATGAATAAATAACATGCACTGCTGGACCGCCCTTCCTGCGGCGGCTGCATCCACCTCCTGTTCTGAGTGACAGCACAGATCTCTCCAGACTCCTGCAGGAAGCCAGGCAAGGCCAAAAGTGGAGCACTTGAGGAGAAACACAATCCTGGGAGTCCCCGGACACTGGGGCTCATGGAGCAGCTTTGGTCTCCTGACTAATTCCAGATCCTGAGCTTCGCCTGGGATTTGCGCACTCTCCATCCACATCTCCGGTGTCTGCTGCACTCCCAGCTCGCACTGTGATGTCTCCATCACTTAGGATGTTTCCGCTACCTTTTTCTTATCCAATTGCCTATTTTTTCACATTTTGTAAGAATTTAATTACCTTTGAAACCTTTTCCGTGCCCTGTAAGACCTGATTGCAATTTAGTAATGGACACAGGAACCACAGTTTGAAAACCCAAAGGAGACAGTTCCTCTGCAATGTGAAATAATATCCTGGTCCATGGAGTTTCATTTATCCACAGCAATTACAATTTTTTCCTATGTGCTGCCTGATGGCATTTTGAGACATTTATTCCAGTCCTGCGTGGCCCCTCGTTTTCCACTGAAATTCCTGGAGTACCTGGCACCAGCAGGGAGATGATCCCACTCAAGGCTTGCCAGGGCTGGGCAGAGCAGCAGCCTGAGCTCACCCTCTTTCCAATATGTCCACAAAATTAAAAATATCATTCCAAGGAGAAGGAAACGTTCAGGAACCACGTGATTAAGGAAATTTATATTTTGTGTGTGTGGATATTTCAGAGCCCAGCATGGGAGTTATTAATTGGTGGGTGGCTCTGAATGAAGGGTGTCCATGGTCAGTCCAATTCCAGCCCCCAAACCCCGAGGCTTTCAGCTTCCACAGAACACTGGGAATGTGCTGCCAGCATTTCGGTGCAGTCGGTGCACGAATTCCACCGTGGTTCCATTTGCAGTTTGACAGCACCAGGGCCAGGATGGATTCCAGCCATTCCCTCCGGCTGGAACTCCAACCTGCTGAATTCCGGGCAGGTTTTGGGAATACCAGTGGAATGGAAACAGCAGCCCGACTATTTTACGTTTGAATTTCAGAACCGGCGGCCTGAGGGCTCAAACAGTTTTAATGCTTGGTTTTGCAAATAAACATCCAATCTTCCGTGGCCACACGGTGCCAGGCAGCCAAGATAAATGCAGGAATATTATGGGATAACCCCGGTGCAATCAAAGGTGGCTTGCCTGGAACATTCGAATCTTTTTTTGCTGCTTCCCCAGGTCCCAACAGTTTTTCATTGCTTTTTCAGTGGTTTGGATTTCCGAAGGCAGACTTTTCCAGAAATCCCTGCATCTCAGGGAGCCTGTGGCTCTGCTCCCAGCCCACGAGGAGCCGGTGTTTTATTCCAGAGGGTGCTCTCAAGGAGCCTTTGTTTGCATCATTATCCAGAGCAGGGTGATAGGACTGCCCTACTTTGCCTCTCGTAAAAATAGCACTGAAATAAGGTTTGATCTTTTTCCAGCCACGGAGATAATTGTGAGCTGTTTGCTTCCATGATCTTCCCAGTCAGTTGTTAGAGCTGTTTGAAAATTATTCTTTTTTTTTTTTTTTGGTGGGGTCACCGGGATTGGTGGTAAATCTTGATACACCTGTCAAAACACCTTTTTTTTCCCCCACTAACAGAACGTTTTGTATGAGCTGTTGCAGCATTAGTGTATTTTAATATGTATCCCTTTCTTTTGCCGTTCTCTAAAGTAGCTGGAGGATGCAATTTTCAAATCCTTCATTGTACAGCCTTTTATCAAACTGTCTCCGTAGCTGCTGCTTTTTTTTTTTTTTCCTTTTCTTGAAATCAGATTTCTCTCTGATAGGATCAGATCTGAAATCATTTGTTACATTCCTTGCATTTCTCATTTCTAAAGTCAGGCATTGCTTTTTTATACTGTTTCTGTGGGGCTTTTTGAGGCTTTTGTGCTTCTTTTCTCCCCTTTTAATATCGATTCTAATGTTTGCCAGACTATTTTATTTCTGCCTTCTTTGTTCTCTGCTTTATTTGATCTTTCCTGTTGGTGCTTCCCCAGGAGATTTATAACTAAATGTCTTTAATTTCCAATTGATGTCCTTTCTTTCAGTACTGTTGATGTGGAAGAAAAGCAGAAGAAATTTTATAGACTTTCTGCTGGTTTGACAGTCTAATAAGAGACAGAACAAACCACACACTGCAAGGGGGAAAGCAGCTCCTCGTAAATCCTACAGGATCCTTGGAATGGGAAGAGAAAAATATGGGTGACATCCAGGGAACAACATGAAGATGTGCATCCAGTCAAGCCAGATTGGGAGCATAAAGAAATTGCTTTACAAAGCGGATTTCTCCTTCAGGAATCACAGAATCGTGGAATCTCCCGAGCTGGAAGGGACCCTCCAGGACCATCCAGTCCAACTCCTGGCCTTGCACAGACACCCCAAGAATCCCACCCTGTGCCTGGAGCATTGTCCAGCAGGAGAACAATTGGATATATGGTGGAGATGGATCTCTTCACTGTATTCCCAGAAGAATTCAGCAAGAGGGACTTGTCACACACCGGGCTGAGATTCCAACTGCAATAACAGAGTCACTGATGAGGGATGTGAAAAATTAATGAAGGACAATTTAGAAGGACACATCCAGCAGCTGGAAGGCTGGGATGGATCCTGCTCAGCTGCTGCTCTTCGCATTCCTCGTGTTCTGCTTGGTCCTTCCATCCCTTCCATCCCTCTTTGTTTTGGCTGGATCTTTTCCTCATGCCACCCAGAGCAGCCCGGGGTCGTGGAGGGTCATTTTTTTCCCCAAATACTGCATTTCCCAAAATCCCTGGGCTCGAGAGCTGCTCATTTCAAAGCATCCTCTCCTCTGTATTACAGGGAAGCCCCAAAGGAAAAACTGAGTAGCAATATGACCTTTTAAAAGGAGTGTTTTCTGTGTAAGAAAACCAGGCCAGGCACGGAGAAATTGTCCCCCAAGGAGCAGGAACATCCCGAGTCCTTCCCTGAACGTTTCCAAGAGTCACTGCCAGGGGCAGCCCTTGCACAGCCTCAATCCATCCCTTACTTTCTCATTTAAGGGCCCTTTTTAGGAAACTTATAACTCAGCTGCTGGGGATGGAACAAAGGAGGAAATGACAGGAATATGCAACACTTGGGAATTCTGCTGGAGGAGGCTACTTGCAAATGGTCTCTTCTCTCTGCCCAGGGACCTTGGCAAGCCTGGCCCTCCCTGAGGACTCATCTAAAAGCAGGAATAAACACTGCACTCAACCACCTCCTCCTGCAACCTTCCCGTTCTCTTTACATGGAGGAAAAAGAATAAAAAGAGGAAAAAAATGGATTTTATAAAATCATAGGATGACGTAACTTCTTTGCTTCGGAGAGAATTTTAGATTTGGGGTTTTTTGCACATCTGCTGCCTTTCTTTAATGACAAGTAACAAAGTGGGGTTTCCTTTGTGGAGCCTGGAGGTGGCACATGCCCCAGCCGGACCAAACATCCACACAACTTGGGTTTTCCCAGAAGTTCCAGTGCCCAAACTGATGGGCAGTGAGCCACACCCAGAGCCCTGCTGTCCTGAGCCTTTTCATCATTCAGAGTCCAGAATTTCAGTTGAAATTACTTGGATGGTTTGGGCTCAGAGCTCTGATTTA
The DNA here is from genome assembly GCA_013397565.1 of Ptilonorhynchus violaceus. Taxonomy (NCBI): domain Eukaryota; kingdom Metazoa; phylum Chordata; class Aves; order Passeriformes; family Ptilonorhynchidae; genus Ptilonorhynchus; species Ptilonorhynchus violaceus. The sequence goes on from VZRJ01003711.1 coordinate 398,686, forward strand.
CCGAAGTGCAGCTGGCACGAGGCCCCAGCCACGCTCCGAGCTCCAGCAGCGCCCAGGAAAACCAATCCTGGCAGGAAATAAATTTCCTTGCAGGAGAAGGAAGCTGGCCTGTAAGTTTCCAACAAGTCAGGAGCATTGAGATATTCAGCTTGGGGAAAATACTGCAGGAGGGAGTGCAGCTGTTCAGAGAAGGTTTTGGGGGGATTTGTTGCTTTTTATCCACAAAATCTCCAGTGTTTGGTCTGTTTGCAAAGCCCTGCTGTGGTAGAGTGGCCCATGAGCACTGTCCCTCTCCCAAGAGAGGGGAAAGAGGTGCCTGTGTGGAAAATCTTGCCTTTCCCTGCACAGCAATGGATTGCCTGGGTGTCATTATTAAAATAAAAATAATAATGACAGGGTGGAGGCAAGGGCTCCCTGCTTCTGCAGCAATGGGGGCACAGGTCTCCAAAGCCTGGGTTGCCACGAGCTTCCCTGAACCTGGAGAACTGGTGAGGGCTCTGCAAAGCACCTCCACTCCAGTGCTCACAGAGCCCTGCAGCCAAAACTGCCTCAGAGAGAGCAAGACAAGAAAATTCCCTTTGAAAAGATCAAAGGGCAAAACCTCGCTTAAAAATGCTCAATGTACTTCAGGGCATTTTTCTTTTAAATCTCTTTTCTCCCTCAAAACCTCCACGCTGAACCTCCCCCTGGGCTGTTTCACACCCCCAGAAACACAGGCTGGGGCAAACACCCTGGTCATGACAACATTTCACTTGTTTTCTACCCAACCAAGCGTCAAATTTACAGTGCAGGAGCCACAAATGGGCCTTATCCCAGCACCAGGAGCCCTGGGCTCTGCAGTCACTGCTGGCAGCGTTCCTGAAATTAGCCCAGATTTTCCAGAACAGGCTGGCAGGTGACAGCCCTCAAATGGGGATACTCTGCAGATCTGTCCCTGTCCATGCACAATCCCATTTTCTGAATTCCCAACCCCAAATCTCATCGCTCCGGGAGTTTCGTTATCCACATCTTATCCTGACACTGGAGATCTCAAGGAGAGAAGGGCTCAGACGCTGCTGATGCCGGACACCAGCACCATCTGCTCCCTGTCCCTATTCACTCCACATTAAAGCCTGGAAAGCTTTTATGAAGTCAGAAGAAAGAAAAAAAAACCCACGGATATGTCATCTGGGATTCCTGCTGTTTGCTGGTAATTAAGTTTGTCACAATCTTTGACAGAGCTGGGAACAATGCAGGGAATCAGAAAGAAAAGGCAGAGGGAGGGAAAATATAACAAGAGTCGCTCTGGAGCTTTTTCCTTCTGATTCCGTTGCCAAAGAAAATGATGAAAAGAAATGATGGTATCTCCATGGTGTTTGCTCCCCGGTTCCACTCCAGACAGAAATTCAGCCTAACAATTTGTCAGTGTTTTTTCAAGCTCAGGTAATGTCATTCCAATATTTACCGGGCATAACAGCAGCTCCTGGGGTTGCTATCAATTCAAATCTGGGCTCTCCTTCTTTGTCACTCCCTTTCTGTTGCTTTGTCCTAGTTTGATTCTACTTGGAGAGAGCAAATAAAAAGCACCTCAACAGGAGGACCTGCCCGTCTGCATCTTCCTGCAGGAAAAAGGGATCACTGGAGCTCATTTCCATCTTTTGCCGCACTCACTGCAGCTCCTTTGGGGTGGGAAAGGCTCTGAGGATGCAGGAGAAGCAGGAGGTGTCGGCAGAGCTTCTCTGGTGTGGTGAGTTCCAGGCAGTTCCAGGGCTGGAAGGGCACATTTCCAGAGGAAACAGCAGTCTGGGTCCCAGAAGCAAAGGAAACAGGAATGGGGGAGGTCACTGCAGACCATTACCCCGAGCAGTTCTGGACTTGGCCTCGTCTCTGCTCTGGCCATGGAGCCGCTGGGGGGCCTGGAAGGGTTGGGTTAATGGTTGGATTGGATCTCAGAAGTCTTTTCCAACCTAAACATTTCTACGATTCCTTCCTATTTTCCTTTAGCTTCCTGGGCTGAATAATAATAATTTGCTTTTTAGTAGAAAATACAGACCCTACAAAACAAGTGCAGCTCTAAGGGACACCACGGGGCTGCTGCTCTGATGCACATCTTGTGCTCCCCCACCTCCTTCCAAACTGCTAAATCTGCAGAGGGTTCTTTGAGTGGACTGCAGAGGGCCATGAAAACAGATTTATTTTGGAATATTTCCACTTGTCATTACAATTAATCAGCGGAACCCAAGGAAAAGGAGTGCGGTTTATGAAAACATCAAGCAGGGAATGTGACTGCAGGAACCTGACAAATGGGACAGGCACACAGAGAGATGGTTTAGAATAATCCATTTTCATGCCAGCTCCAGTGAAAAGAACAGGGAGAGACTGAGCAGCATCCTTCCCTCTGACAGCCTCCAGAGCACAATCGTGGCCCTCATCTGAAACCTTGCACTGGCTCCTCAGAACGTTTTGGAAAGAAAAGGCACCGTATTTTTCAAACTGTGGCTCAAGCAGGAAACTCAAGCGGGTCCCTCCGCTGTGAAAAACAAATGTTCCTCCATAAAAGAAGTAAATCCTCATTTTTCAAACCCAGCCTCAACTCTGGACGTGAAGTTGGGAATACACAGAAAATGCCGCCTGAAGTTTTGCTCTGCGAGATGGACTCAGTTTCTCCCCGTTTCCTGGAGAATATTCCCACTTCCCTGCACAATCCCCCAGGAAGCACCAGGCTCCTCTGGGCTGCATCTCTGCAGGGGCACCATCAGCAATATGTAAGAGGAGTGGGGAGGGGCCTTTTCTAACTCAGCCTGGCTGTCCCTGCCCCGCTGAAGTGCCCCAACCTCCAAGTGACCTGTGAGGATGATGAAGGGGACAAGGAGGAAGAGAAGAGCCCCTTCCTGGCAGCCTTGTGATTCCCAGCCTTGGCTCTGTGCAGTGTCAGGCACTCCCAGGAGAGCAGATGGATCAATCCAACAGGAATTCCTTCAGAGTTTCACCGCACACACCAGAAATGTATTTTGTGCCCATCCAAACCACTTTATTTCTGCACGCTGGCAGCTCAGCTGGAAGGGCAAACCAAACAAACGCCCAAACTGCAGCCCTGCCTTGGTGTCTGTTGGGAAATGAGCTCCTGAATCCCTGGAATGCAGGTGTTTGGGGAAGGCCGTGGGGGTTCTGGGGTTTGCCTCCCTGGGGGACAGAGGGGTGGAGTTCCCAAGCCTGGGCAGTCCAGGGGAGGATGATCCAGAGCCCCGTGGCTTTTGTCCAGTCTCTGTGAGAGGCAGGAGAAGATCAGGCAGTTTTCCCCCAAGACCTCACTGCAGCCTTCCAGGAAGCAGAGGGTTGTTTTCTCCTCCTCTGCTTCCCAAAACCTGCGTGTCCCTTCACCTGCTCCACCCTCTGTGTGCACACAGCCAGGCCCAAATCATTCAAAGTGTTTTGTGGCTGGTAATTCAAAAACTGGGAAAACTCACAAAGATATTTTTTGGGATTGGTTATAAAGACAGTTTTTGAGTGGACACACCAAGGTCCTCTCTGGCATTCCTTAGCAAGGAATCCCTCAGCTGGAATCTGCAGAGCTCATTGCTCCAATGGCTGAAATTTAATTTGTGCTAAATAATTAAACCCCTAAATAACAGCTTCCATGTGTGAGCTGAACCACTGAATTCCAGAGGTGGATCCAAGCCTTTTTGCACTGGGTGGAGCTTCCTCACGTGGAGATTTCCTGGTGCATCCCCCAGTGGACTTGTTAATGATGCAAATGAAGGTGAGCAGGCATCAGTTTTATGGCACTGATTAAAAATGTTTCTCTTTCCTTTCAGACTGCAAAAGAATCTGTGAGTTCTTTGTTTGTTTGTTTGTTTGTTTGATCCACTTGGCACAAGGAAATTCCTGGTGGTTGGAGCTGTGCCTCAGTGCTGATGCACAGGACCTTTTCCAGAGATGTTGGAACTGGAGCCACTTCCCAGCAGCCTCAGCTGGAGTCTGTGGGGCTGCTGAATGGGACAGTGGTGCCTCCAGAACCCCTCTGAGGGTCTTCTCCAGGGCCTTGTCCTCAGCCTCATCCTCCAGCACGCATCAGCCAGGAAATGCAACGGGAACACCTTGACAACTGCACTCCCTGACAGACTCCACCACAGGAAATTAAACCAGGGAGTGTTAAATATTGGATTTGCTCTTGTTCCTTGCTCTGCTCAAATGTCAGTGGTTGCACAGCACAGCCAAACAGCCGTCCCTTCCTTTGGCTCGGGAATCCTGGCAGCTTTGGATAAAACCACTTTGCCATCACGTGGGCAGGCCAGCAGAAAGGCTTCCCACAGGCAGCTCCTTCTGCATCCCAACCACAGAGCTCTTTGCTGAATTTCAATAATTTAAAAGGCACCAGCAAGGCCTCTCTAGCTGCTCACATACCCAAATTTGGGTATCTTTACTCATCGAAAAAGTGCACTAATGAAATTGTAATGTACAAGTTAATTAATGTACATATTTTCCCAGTATATTTTGCACAGCTATAAATGGTCAAATAAATAATGAAAGCCATGGAATCATTTATGTGAGCTCTGTTTCTTCCTTTACATGTTTTAATTACTGACACGAACGCATCTCGATGAATTATTGAAAGTCAAAGGATAAATAAGATTAAAATTAAAAAGTACACGGGAAGCAAAGCTCAAATAGATATTTAATTCTACTAACACGCTGCGGTGCAATCCTTGCCCAGTAATTGGCAGCAGGAGAGGAAATGTTCCTCCTGGCCAGCTTGATATTCGTTCCTTCTGGGTTTGCTTTGTGCCTTTCAGTGTTGAAATTCCTCAGCTAAAGCTGTGGAGATGCTTTTCATCACTGGACCTTCAGAGGGAGCTGTGTTAATTACATTAATTATGGCAGTTCTTCCCTGGGAGGGAGGTGAGGCCCTGGCACAGGTTGTCCAGAGAGGCTGTGGCTGCCCCATCCCTGGAAGTGTCCAAGGCCAGGGTGGATGGGGCTTGGAGCCACCTGGGATAGGGGAAGGTGCAAACTCTGGATTCCCAAAAGGTGCTGCTGAGGCTTTTGGAAGAGCTGAAGACCTCCAGCGCGGGATGCTGAGTGTTTCCTGAGCGGATGGGGGCAGCCCCTGCCCCCATCCCAGCATCCCTCCGGCCAAAACTGTGCTGCTGGCCTGTTCCTCATCCCTCACTCAGTTATCACCACGGGAACTCTTCATTCCAACCCATTCCCTTTCCCTCCCTCAGCAAACCCATGGACTGTGTGCCGTGGTTTCGGCCCAGGCAACCACCAGCGCCTCATTTCCTCCGCCACCAGCAGGATCAGGGAGAGAATTGGAAGGGTAAAAGCTGGAAAACTCCTGGGTTGAGATAAAGACAGTTTCATAGGGAAAGCAAAAGCAAAATGAGGAATAAATTCACTGCTTGCCACAGGCAGGCAGGTGTTCAGCTCCTCCAGGAGAGCAGGGCCCCAGCCTGCAGCACAGTGACGTGGGAAGACAAACGCCATCGCTCCAAATGTCCTCCCCTTCCTCCTTCTTCCCCCCACTTGATCATGGTGTCACACGGTCTGGAATATCCCTGTGGTCAGTTGGGGTCACCTGTCCCGGCTGTGTCCCCTCCCAACCTCCCACACCCCCCCAGTGTGGCTGAACAAGCAGCAGAGGAGGCCTTGGCTCTGTGCAAGCTCAGCAAGAACAAAAATATCTGCATTATCAACCCTGTGTTCAGCACAAATCCAAACCACAGCCCCAAAACATCCATTGGGAAGAAAGTTAACTCCAGCCCAGCCCAAACCAGCACTCCATGGTACCCTGAATGATGGATTAACCCACAAGATCCATCCAGGGTGGGATGCTCATGCTGGCATTGCCTTTGCCATGGTCCAGCCAGGACCTGGACAGTGCAGCCAAGGCTCATTTCACCATGAGGAGCTCCAGTGCCACATCCCACAGCTCCCCCTGCTCCAAGCCAAGATCCAGGCCGAGCATGGGCTGCTCCAGGTGTCCCCTGGCACAGCACAGCTCTGGAGAGCAGCTTTTCTCATCAGTGATTTAATCACTTATTAAATGAACAGCACGCGTGGAAAACGGGTCAAGGATTCAGATCCTGGCTTGGAATTCCCTGCTCCAGGTCCCTGCCCTGCGCTTGTGTGAGTATCCATGGGGATCAGGAGCTGCTCGCCCAGAAAGAGCCGGGGCACCAAGCCCAGGCTCCAACGAGGGACAACAGAATTCCCTCTGCCTGCTCACGGAGCGATCCCGGCCGGCACAGGACGGGAGGCCCAGGAGGGGAATGAGACAGACTGGAAGTGACATTCTTAAATGGTGTCACTTCCAATTAGCCTCCGTGCCTGCAGAATGAGGAGAACTATTTTTAAGTTACGTTGCAGATTTGTTTTCAAGCTTTTCCAAGGTATGTCAGGCATTTCTCATTTCAGAGATGTCACAGCTCATGCTTTTGATCCTTTTTATGACTTCCCTTTGCTTTTCTTCCTTTTTTTTCTTTCTCCTGTCACATCCCAAACATTCACCAATTTCCTCCACAAAGACAGTACCCACTTGTGGTTTTTTATAAAAGGTTTTTCTACGGAAATTCTCAGTGAACGATTAATTCTTTGGCCAGCTCTACAAATGCAAAATATTTGACAGAAGAGCAGCAATATGTGGACAACTCCAACACAGGGACACAAAATATCATCCTTAAGAAAACTTAGTTTTCAAAGATGCAAAAATCAATTGCAATTTGCAAATAGGTAAAATTCACCCACAGAATGATTTGAGTTGGAAAATACCTTAAAAATCATCTCATCCCACCCCCCTGCCATGGGCAGGGACACCTTCCACTACCCCAGGTTGTTCCAAGCCCTGTCCAACCTGGCCTTGGACACTTCCAGGGATGGGGCAGCCACAGCTTCTCTGGGCAGCCTGTGCCAGGGCCTCAGCACCTTCACAGGGAAGAAGAATTTGCTCCATATATCCAACCTATATTTCCCCTCTTTCAGTTTGATCCCATTAATCCTTGTCCTGTCACCACAATTCCTGATGAAGGGTCCCTCCCCCCCTTCCCTGCAGCCCCTTCACACACTGGGAGGGTGCTGGGAGGTCTCCACACAACCTTCCCTTCTCCAGGCTCAACAGCCCCTGTCTCCAGAGGGAAGGTGCTCCAGATCCCTTACCAACATCCCCTCCTGCTTCCTCCCAGGACACAACCCATGGAATTGCTCAAGCTCAGCTCATGGACAAGGTCCCAGCAGCCTTGACCAGGACAGCCTGGAATTCAGCCCCAAAATGCTTGGGATGCTGAAGTTGAACAGGATCCAGCAAAGCCCATGTCTCGGTCACCAATATCCATCGTTTTCTCACGGGATGGATTCTCCACTGCTGAATCCCCCTTGCCACGTGTCCACGTGCAGGATTGGGCAAATCCTCCCTCCTGGCTGAACTGAGTTTCCTTTGCATCCCCACGTGTGAGAGCAGGGGGGAAGGAGATGGAAAACCAAATCCCTGGAGAGGAGGGAGGTGGGAGACCATCCCCTCTCACCACCCGGAAGCAACACAAAGTTCTGCTGTTCCAGCAGCATCTGGGGCTGTTCGCTGACCAGGAGGAGGTGAGCTCGAGGAGGGGCACATTGTTCAGCTCCAGACCAAAAATAAAGTCATAAAAGCAAGTGCAAGTCCTTGCCAGGCTGTGCCCTGCCCCTGGCCAGCCAGGTGACTGTCACTGAATACTGAATTAGTGCATCTCACACGAGCTTTGCTTTAGAAATGATAAATCAAGCGGGGTTTTTTTAAAGCTACACCTTATCACAGTCTCTCCTCCAGCACTTTCACGGGAAGGAATAATTATTTAGTGCACCCTGCATGTATAATGAATTTTCAGGCATACTTGTTTGATCTATAGCCTTGGAAATAAAAATCCCATTAGTCTAACAAGCTCACCAATTATTTCCTGGGATCGTTGAGCCTATTCCAGTGGAAAAAGTTGCATAAAATTGAAAGTGAACAGGGAACAGTGCAATATGTTGTTTTACAGGGTAAAACATTTTAAAACAGTGTTTCACATCATGTTTGGGGGCAGAGGAGAGAGAGGTGGAAAGAGCAGAGAACTTGGGTCTGCTTTAGCTGGCTGGATATACCTGGATGGGGAAGCTGAACCCAACACACAAGGGGATGCATTAGCTGAAGAAAACATCCAAATCCAAGGCAAAGATTCCCAGCTAAGCCTGCGGCTTGGAACAAGCTGGTGGTGGCCACGGCCAGGACACGACCTCAGTTTGAGCCTCCGTGTCAGAGCATCAGTAAAACCCTCAGCAGGTAATTTATTGTCGGTGTTGCTGGGGGTTTAAATCAGGATTACACCCGACTCCTGCTCCTACACACTCTTGGTAGCTCGTGGATCAATAGAGGGAGGAAGGCCTTAGGAAAGAGACTCAGCACCGTTGTTCCTCTGATGGCAGAGGTGGCTCTGGGGCTTTCATCAGCCCTTTCCCTGCCACTCGGAGTGTTGAAAGGAGGAGAACACGAGGCAAGTGAAAGCACAACTTAATTCTCGTTTGCTCTGTGGGGCTGTTGGGAGATGTGTGTCCTGTGGCTGTGGAGGGGCAGAGCAGTCCTGCAGCAGCAGCAAGGGCAGGCAGCGATCAGAGAAACGCCTCGAAGAGACACATCTAACACTGAGCGTTCTGTTTCTGACTTTGAGCACTCCACTCTGCACCCAGAAAGGTGGAAATTACTGCTCAAACACCCGTGGAAAATACAAATTAAACGGAGCAGGGGGTGCTAAAGATGAGGTGTCCCCAACACCTCGGGTGGAACAGGATGTGTTGAGCTGCTCTGGCCGAACAGATCCCACCAGGAGTCGGGTGGGTGCTGAGCAACGCCAGCACAAATGGGCACTCCGGGGGCTGATGCCATCCCTGCTCTCATTTTCCCCTTCTGCTGGATTAATGCAAATGACCACGGTGTCATGTGCACAGTCAGACAAGCTCATTTCCATTAAAAAAGAAAAAAAAGCCACTAACAGCAAAAACCCCATGCATTTTCTCCCTGTTCCTATCGCTGGAACAAGACCCACAATTGAAAACAGAACATGGGAGTATTAAAAACAACCAGGAATGATGAGGCAAAGGGCATGAATGGGATAATTGAGCCATGGAAATGGAGTTCCAGCTCATCACATTCAGCACTGCCCAGAGGACTCTGGAAATCCTTTGCTCACTGAATCCCTCAGCACATACCTAAACTTTAGAGACGCATCCCAGCAGGACCACGAGCCGCTTCCTGTTAACCTGAGGTCTGCCAGGCCCTCCTCAGGCACACAGCAGGACGTTCATGCAGGGTTTGAACAGAGGGGCCCCTGCAGACCCCATCTGAGATCCCCCCGCTCCTGCCAGGAGCTGCTGATTCCCACCCCCAGCAGCACATCCCAACTCCACGGCTGGGATCCACAGGCGAGCAGGGTTTGCTGTGTGGCTGGAGCAGGGCTGGAGCCTGGCTGCTCACCTGGAAGGTGCTTCCCGGTTTCAGGACGCACCATCCCATCCCAGTCTGTCTTTCCCGAGCGCCCTGGCCACGTGTGAAGTGTTTCCCTGGGGGAGCAGCGCGGTTGGATTCTCCCTCCAGCCTCCTTGGCTGTCCCTTCCCCTCCTCCATCCAGGTCTTCAGGTCAAGGCTGACCAGTGTCCAGAAGGTCACACACAGACAGAACACTGAAGTGGAACCAGAAATCACGTTAAGGATTTCCCAGGCACAGCCCTTCCCTGTGGAATCTGGGGGTGCCGGCTCACTAAAGCAGAAGGATTTTGGAAAAGGCTGCTGCTGCTCCTGAAACTGGGATGACTGGCAGGGCTGGGAGCAGAGCAGGGGCCCCATGGGCAGGGACACCTTCCACTAGCCCAGGGTGCTCCAAGCCCCGTCCAACCTGGCCTTGGACACTTCCAGGGATGGGGCAGCCACAGCTTCTCCGGGTGACCTGTGCCAGGGCCTCCCCACCCTCACAGGGAACAATTCTTTCCCAATATCCCATCTAACCCTGCCCTGGGTCAGTCGGAAGCCATTGCCCCTTGTTCTGTCCCTCCAGGCCTTGTCCAAAGTCCCTCTCCAGCTCTCCTGGAGCCCCTTCAGGCACTGGAAGGGGCTCTCAGCTCTCCCTGGAGCCTTCTCTTAATTTCTGCTGGGTCAGTCACTTGCTCTGCTCACAGAAACTCCAAGAAATTCAACTTTTTGTCNCCACAGAAACTCCAAGAGTTCCTGCTTGGTCTCCAAGAAATTCAACTTTTTGTCTGTCTTTCCTCTTTATAAGGCTGTTTATCATTTGCTCTCTATTATCCTGTCTTCCATCATCCAACTTTATTCCCACCTGGGCATTTCCATTTTCCTCTTGCCCACCCAAGACCAGAACTGGCCCCACCAAAAACCAGAGAGCACAGCCCAGGCCCCCCAAGCTCTGCAGCAGACTTGGTTTAAATGCCAAGGTGAAGCTGCTCAATTCTGCCCCAGTTTCAGATACATTTTCACAAACCCAAAGGCTCCTTGAATAAAACATGAAAATCCAGAATACCATCTGTGCAATATCATTGGGCTAATTAAGTTGATATTAAATACAATTTATTTTACCCAACTCTTACATTTTTAATTTGAAGCGAGCTACAGAATATTCTGCGTAAAAAATAAGTGTTAGAAAAACTGTTACTGGGAGCTCCAGCAGCTGAGCTGGAAACACCTGGGCTGCACATGACAGGGGAGAAACCTCCTGGAATTCCTGTCAGCAAAAGAAAAATGACAAAGCATCCGTGGAAAAATGACCCTGCACCCACGGGGTGTGGAAAGAGTCCTTTGTAGCCAAAAGGAGATGATGTTTTTCCAGGGTCTGCCCGTGGGAAAGCTGCCTCCCAGCAGCCCCACGAGCCTGTCCAGCCTCTGCCACTTGCTTGGGAGCAAAAAAAAAAAGTCTAAAAATCTTCTGACCCACTCCAGAGACAGAGCAGGTGGCCCTGGGAGTGTCCTGGGCGCGGTGCCCCAGCAGCTCCTGCCCTGTGCCTTGCAAAGCCTCCTGAGAAGCGTCTCCGTGGGCTGCCCACCCACTCAGCTCCACGGGGAAAGGTGCAAATCCTACCCCCTCCCCATGCTGACCCCAAATCCGTGCTGACCCCGAATCCATGCTGACCCCAAATCCATGCTGACCAGGGGGGATTTCCCCCCAGGAGGGCACCAGGAGCTGGTATGGGGGGATGGGACTGATGGAACAACCTGAGCTGTTGATTTAAGCTCCGGGCAAAGGCAATTCCCAAAGCCTGGCCCAGCAGTTGGGGGTCTGAGTGCCCCCAGGTCACCTTCCCAAGGCCATCCCAAGCATCCAGACACCGGCTGCCCTCTCAGTTTTAGGGAATAATCAATAATTCCCTTTACTCTGACACAGGGGAGGTGCCACTCCTGCAAAGCACTGGCAGCTGGAAGGGCTCTGGAAGCAACAGGCGTCTGCTGCTGGAAAATCCTGCTTTTCCACAGACACCAGCCCCACGTGAGTGTGAGTGAGGGACTTTCCTGCCCCTCTCACAGCTCTTTGGGGGCGAGAGGTCTGCATCTCTCCATCAGCAGGGACACATGGAACAGATGCCCTGTCATTCTTCACCTTCCCACTTCCCAGCCTGCATCCCAGACTTATTTCAGCTGAGCACAGAGCAGTGCACCAGCCTGCTGGTTCAGTTGAGGTGACCAACAGGATTTCCATCAAAATATATCCCAGTAAAGTCCTGTAATAGGCTGAGACCGCAGGCAACCTTGAGGAGGATGAGCAGATGGTGATTTTCCCAGTCCAAAAGTTTTCAGTGTCACCTCTGGGTCCCGAGGGGCCAAGGAACCCAAGGAACACGTTCAGGGCAGGGAGTGCCTGGAAGAGGCAGCTCCCGGGGCAGGGACAGCCTCCTGCTGAAATTCAGGACAGCTCTAGGATATATTGGACCAGGCAGAGGAGTGCTGCCCTCTCCCAGCTTCATGGGAGGATGCAATTTTCCGTGGTTTTGGACAAATAATGGAACTCAATGGGAATTCAATGTCCCCCACCTCAAAAAAAAAAAAAGAAAGAAAAAAGAAAGAAGAAAAAAAAGAGAAAATCCAGCTTGGCAGAACAAGTTTATTTGCTACTCCAAAGGCAATTATTGTTTCACATTCCCACGCACAGGCAGGTGCTGACCAGGATGAGTTTATCCTCTGGGCTCTGCAAGGGCTCCAGGGCAGGAATCAGAGCACAGGGAGCCCCCACACATCCCTGTTCCCCGGGGCTGCCGGGCGGGATCGTGGGGACAGAGGGCAGGAAAGGACAGCAGGAAGGGTCCTGCAACCACCCCCTGCAGCGCCCCAGGCTGGGAAGTGCCCGCTGGGAAGGGAGCTGGGGGTGCATCCACCTGTGGAGCGTGTCCAGGGAAGGGAACGGAGCTGGGAAGGGGCTGGAGCACCAGGAGCAGCTGAGGGAGCTGGGAAAGGGGCTCAGCCTGGAGAAAAGGAGGCTCAGGGGGGACCTTCTGGCTCTGCACAACTCCTGACAGGAGGGGACAGCCAGGGGGGGTTGGGCTCTGCTCCCAGGGAACAGGGACAGGAGGAGAGGGAACGGCCAGATCGGACCCAGGGAACAGGGACAGGAGGAGAGGGAACGGCCTCGAGCTGTGCCAGGGGAGGGTCAGGTTGGATATCAGGAAGGATTTCTTCATGGGAAGAGTGGTCAGGCCTTGGCAGGGGCTGCCCAGGGAGGTTTGGAGTCCCCATCCCTGGAGGTGTCCAAGGAAGGGCTGGACGTGGCACTCAGTGCTCCGGTGCCAAGGGATTGGGCACAGCTTGGACTCGATGATCCCGGAGGTCTTTTCCAACCTCAATGATCCTAGGGTTCTGTGAAGGGTCAGGTACCTCAAACACAACCAGTGTTGGCTTCACCTGAGCTTTCCCTCCCTCCCAACACACCTCTGCTCCCTGGGGGCCTCTGGGAGGAGCAGGGATGTGCCCAAACCTCAGCCCATCCCAGCTGTTGGCTGGCTCTGGGGCACCAGAGGGGCAGCACAGAGAGAGCCCAAAGTCCAGCCCCTCACACCCAGGTCTGCCTGGGCTCCAGCTGGTGGGATGGGCACTCCTGGACACTCACCAGCCTGTGGGATACTCCTCATCCCTCCCATCTGCACAGAACATAGAATTCTTGGTGTCAAAGAGCTTTCTTTGCCATGGAAAGAGGGGAAAAAGCAGGAGAAAAGGAAGGGGGGAAAAAAAAAAAGCCAACCTGAGGAATCCCAAGCAAGAGGTGAACTCCCTGACTGAGGCTCAGGACACCCATGATTCCTCCCAAAACCTGTTGAGCTTTGAAAAGGACACTAAAATAGGCTTAATTTTGTGCAAAAGTCTCTCACAGCCTCTACAGCACCAGGTATTAATGGATCAGCCCTCAGGATCAGCCATCAGGATCAGCCATCAGGATCACCCCTCAGGCTGGGTGAGGGCTCCTGCACTCCCGGGTATCCTAAATTTCAAGGCCTGCTCCTTCCCCTTCCCACACCCACCCGGGCGGGCGAGGCAAACCATTCCTGCTGAAATGCATTTCCAGCTTGGAAAGGGCTCCAAGATCAACGCATTCCCTGGACGAGACTGCTGGCAAGAGGGGGAAATATTATTAAAAATAAAATATATCAGTCACTCCACAAATTCTACTCCAACACGTCCTTCAGGCAGGAAGGTCCCCTGTTTCCTGCCATATTGTCTTCCTTTGGGATTCTCCTTCTTTAGGGAACACACGGATTGCAGCAGCTGAGAGTGTTCATTTAACAGGATCTTGCCCATGACCAGGGGTCCTGGGAGGTCCAGGGGTACCCTGGGAGGGATGGGAGCCATGGATTCATCCCAGAGCATCCTTGGGCTCATCTCTGCAGCACAGCACGGGCTGGGGGTGGGCTGGGAAGTGCTGGGAAAACCCCCCTGAGCCACATTCCTTCCTCCCTGCAGAGGATGCGCTTCCCTTCATCCCCTCACTCACAGGGCTTTTCCCTCCCTTGTCATTCCTTCTCTGCGGCTGCATCCCCACGCTCATGTCTGTATTTGATGCTGGGAATGGAAAATCAAAGCTCTCCCAGAGTTCCAGGGCTGTCAGCAAAGCCCTCCCGGAGATGGGGCGGCTCTACGAGCACGCTCGGGATACAAACGAGCTCTGTCATCACCTCTGCTTCTCACACCCAGGGAACTTTTCCATCTCTTCACTATTTGAAGGTGAAACTTTCTGTATTTTGTGTCTGCCTGAGCTGTTTGAGAGGGAAAATGGTTTGAAGAACATATTGTCATTTTTTTTTTATTTTGAGTCGTGGGTAAGCAATTGAAAGATGCTTTCCCCAGTGGTTTGAAAAGAACATAACCATAGAGGCACTTTCCAGAACTGGAATAACACCAAAAAAAAAAAGCACAGAAGTTGGAAACTGGCTCAGTCACCAGGCTGTGAAACAGCAAAACACTTGGAAATCAGATGAATAAATCAGGTGCCTTCCGAGCAGGAGCAGCAGATCTCTGTCCCTTCACTCGGGTTTTGTGGGATGGTTTCCTTTGATTCTTTTTGTAGAGGAGCCAAACTAAGACCTTTCCCTTCCTTTCCTCCTCTGGCATTGCTGGAAAATCTTCCCATTGCTGGAGAGTTTTGCAGGAGGCTGGGCAGGCACTGCCAGGGGCAAAAGCGGCCTGGGGAAGCTGAAAAGTGGGAGCCTGGGGAAGGAAGGAAGGAAGGAAGGAAGGAAGGAAGGAAGGAAGGAAGGAAAGAAGTGCAGCCTCAGCCCTCTGTGCTATGCAAAACACTGCAAAAACTGCTATAAAAACTGATCATTCCCCTCCTCTGCACTGCTAAATACCCCAGATTCCTTTCAGGAATGAGGGCTTTGCCCTCAGCTCATCACTTGGGGACTCTCATCATCCATGGTGCCGCTCCGAGCATCCAGAGGGCACCAGGACTCCATGGGATGAGGCTTGTGTTGGTACAGAGCCCAATCTCAACCAGAGCTCCATTGCTGGGTTCAATAAAGCAGATTTAGCTCCTAACCCAGCTCCAATACATCTGTTCCTCATAGCCAGATGAATAATGAACAAATATAAATCACACAGAATTTATCTGATGGTGGCAAGGAGAGAAAGGGATGAATAATTTATCTGATGGATATTATTCATCCGTCCATGGAGCCAGCCAAGTAATGAAAACATTTATTCACAAATCACCCTGTTGACAATTGAAAACTTCGTGCGAGAAGTAATTCATATGTAGGGTTTGACTCCCTAAAAACCCAAACCAGGCAGCTGACCTTGGAGAGGGGCAGGAAATGTGCCTGTCTTAGACCCACTTCGTGCTTTCCATCTCTTTTCCATCTCTGGGACTGTGCAAAACATATTTCCAGCTCTGAACTATGGCAAACATGACTTTCATCCACAGGAGATGCCCAGAGCTGGAGAGTCCCCACCAAAAATGATTAAAACATGGCCTGTGACCTTCCCATGAAGGCAGAGATGCTCTTCCCACCAGCCCAGCTCCGTTCCAGAGTGCAGGAGCCCCCACCCCTCCACAAACAAACCACTAAAAAGGCCTAAAAAGAACATTTTTTCTTCTACCAGAGGACATGCAGCTGCTTTCCAAGCCGTGTGCCATTTATTCCATTATCAGAACTCCTTCCTCCATCCCGTCTTGGAACTTCCAGGCTGATTAAATCAGCCAAATGTGTCCTTATTCCCTCTAAAGAACACGAACAATAGGCAAGCAAGGCTAGAGCTGCCACAGATGAAAATATGCTATTTATGTCCCCCTGGATTCCAGTCACTGTTTTACGGCCTCAGCTCCTCTAAAAAGGATCACAAATCTGCAGGAAGTCCCCAAGTGCAGCACTGCGCATTGGGATCCTCCAAGGTGTTTAAAATGATATGAAGATGGACTGCTCCCTACTGCCCACCCCGATCCAGAGGCACAGAAACACACGTTATTCCAACGTGACTATGGAATAAACTGCCATCTGCTTTCGAGCAGGAGAAGAGGCAGAATTCCTACAGCCAGAGCTCTGGAGCTGGTGAGCCAGAAAACTTGGCACGGTTCAATTCATCTCCCAAAAAGAATAAAAACCTCTCTGAAGTGGATGCAAATCTCCCTTCCCCTCTGGTGAGTGAAGCGGGGCTGGCAGCCGTGTTCAAGCAGGTTGCTGATGGGGTTTTAGTGCTTCTGGGAAAGCACAGTGGAGCAATCCCGGGCATATGGCATTTGTAAGGTGCCCTGTGCTCCCGGCTGAGACGTGGGAATGAGAAGGAACATCAGAATCCAGGCAGGCGGAGCAGATGGCTGAGGGCTCTTTGCAACAAAGACCCTGAAGTCGATCTGAGTCTGGGGGGAGGAAGGTGGAAGGGATTAGAGGGGCGTGGGATGGCTCAGGACACAGGGCTGGGCTTCACACCCAATTCCCAGCAAAAGCTCAGTGGTCACTAAACATGTTCACAGGTGAGAAACTGCTCTTAGAATCCCAGGGTGGATTGGGTTGGAAGAGATCTTAAAGCTCATCCTGCTCCACCCCTTGCCATGGGCAGGGACACCTTCCACTAGCCCAGGCTGCTCCAAGCCCCGTCCAACCTGGCCTTGGACACTTCCAGGGATGGGGCAGCCACAGCTTCTCTGGGCAACCTGTGCCAGGGCCTCACCACCCTCTGAGTAAAATATTTCTTCCCAATATCCACTCTAAACCTGTCCTCTTTCAGTTTAAAACCATTTCCCTTGTCCTGTCACTCTCTGCCTGTATGAAAAGCCCCTCTCCCTCTTTTTTATCAGCCCCTTTAGGCACTGGAAGGGGCTCTAAGGTTTTCCAGGAACCTTCTCTTCTCCAGGCTGAACACCCCCAGCTCTCCCAGCCTTTCTCCCTGGAACAGAGGTGCTCCAGCCCTTCCCATCCTTGTCTCCACGTGCAGCAGGACAGGATCCGAGCATCAGGACAGGATCTGAGCAGCAGAACCTCAGCCAAACTCCCCAGCCAGGCACAGGCACTCAGCTCTTTGTCCAAACTAAAAAACCCCTCTGGCTCCCACTCCCCAGCACCCCAAGGGAGATCACCCAGTGGGACCATCCCAGCCCTGCTCGGAGCCAGCTCCAGGGGTGAGCAGGCCTTCTCCCTCCTCCCCATCCTCAGCCAGGGTATGGTTTTCCCATCAAAGGTTTCCCCAGCTGACACAATTCCACGAAAGCTTTCAGTGGCACGCAAAAATGGCCACAAAATTAGCAAAGTTTCATGCAAAAAATAATCCAGAGTTGGATTTGGAGCCTTACCAGGAAGCAAAGCCCAGGCTCAGACACAATTCCCTGCTCCTCACAGAAATAAGTTCTCTCTTAGAGAGCAAAAGTTGTTTTACCCAGTCCTATTCTCCTACTGAGGGGCCATACTGAACACCAGGCACTCCTCGAACCCCATTCCAACAGCAGATAACTGGGAATTCTCTGTGCATCCCAACATCACCTTCATTTGATAGACAATGCTTCAATTTCTAGAGACCCTCAGCTGTACTCAGAAGACCTACAAAAATAATCACAGTTTATATTCTGGAGTCTGAACAGAGGCTTTACTACGATTTATAAATGGAATTTTTAGTAAAACCACTCCTGCCTGGAGAGCAGGATCTTACTGAACACCCAAGAACTTCAGGAATATTGAAAAGCTGCACCACAGCCACTCACCTGCTGCATTTTCATTCCTTTCCCCTTAATTACCAAACTCAGCACTTCCAATTAACACCAATTAAACCTCCTTAGGTGCCTACTAAGTCAAATTTAAGGAAAATTTGAACCACGAGAACCTGCCAGCAAGTTTTATTTAAAGAAGCAGTGAAGTCTTTACTTTGAAGTAAATTCCTCCAGATTCAGCCAGCAGCAGGTGAGTGAGGGCAAGATCTACCAGCACTTCCCTGTCCTGATTCCCAGGAGGATGGCACGGTCCTGCCCCTGGCATGGGGCTGACCAAAGGGATGGAAGAGGGAAGGGGGAGCTGGTATTTCACATTTTTGAGGTTTGTTTTGTATTTTCAGGGAGCCAAAGCAGTCGGCAGGCACCGAACAACCTCAGCCTGAAGCATCCTGGGGACTTTTCTGGGATGGGCAGGGTGGTCGCTGGAGGTGATCTCCAGCAGCTCCCTGTGTCCGGCCACCTTCCAGTGCTGGATAGGAGCAGGAATTGGGCACTGAGGAAAGCCAGCTGTCCTGGAGCTCCACCTAGTGCGATGCACCCGTGGCATGGCCAGCACCCTGGGTTTACTCCTTTCCCCATCGTCTGGGAAGCCCTGGAATTTCCACAGACTCGTGTTTTAGGATTCCCCACGTCAGTAAATCATGCAGGTGACACCATAAAAACACAATTCAGGCGCATTTACAACCAGGGAGAAAGGAAACGGACAGGGATCCTCTATTTTTTTTAAATCCTCTTGTTCTTTTTCCACTTGGAAGTCCTTGGGGCTGCAAAAGGCGTTGCTCACGGGCAGCAAAACCTCTGAAAGAGCAGAGCAGGCACCAGGGCTCAGGTGACGGAAACACAGCTCTGCTTTTCAAAAGAATTCTGATTTTTCAGGTCTTGACATTTTCTCCGTTGTCTTTGAAAGCCTCCACCACACCAGACGTGCTCAGGACTCCAGAAAAAGCTGTTTTCCCCTTAAATTCTCGCTGTGAGCTGGCAGCAAACAGGGAACTGCACCATGAGCATGACAGGGTGAGCTCCTGGTTTTGTTTTCAACTTCAGCACCAAAAAGAGGTTAAAAAAGGAAAGGAAAGAAGCCTTTGTGGAGAAAGAGCAACATTGATTTCCAAAGGAATGGAGGAAAACGTGGGATGAGATCCTTCTCACTGCTTTTTCCCCAAATACACACAGGATCATTAAGATTGGAAAAAACCTCCAAGATCATCAAGTCCAACCTTTGACCAAACTAAACTGTGTTCCCAAGTGCCACATCTACTGCTTTTTGAACACTTCCAGGGATGGTGACAACAAAATCTGTGGCCAAAACGTGGATTTTTGCCATGGCTTGCAGCAAACAGTGGGACCACCCCCAGTACACAACTCCTGCTGCAGAAATACCAGCAAAACTCCGTGCTTGGGAGTTTGAAAACTCTCAAAAAAAAAGAAATCAAAGCACAAATGTGTTTATTCCTTGGAATAAAATATCTGTGGTTGGCTCCAGGGCTGGGGGTGCCCTGCAGGGATGCGCTCCAGCCGGACACAGCCCCCCATTCCAGGGGGATGCTGCATCTTTGTGTGGGCTGGTTTCATTTGGCCTTGAGTTCCACGTATCTCACAAACCCCTCCAAAAACAACTTCCATAAGTGCTTTTATTCCGAGGATATTGTGCCTTGAATGCCTCTGATTCATCTCCCCCTCCAAATGACCCTTTCCCGGCACAGACTGAGCAGCTGAAGGGAAGCAGAGCTGTTTTCTCCCTGCTATCACAATCAAGTCGTTTGGTATAAAAGGGAAGTGAATCCATAATGTCCCTGGCAAGGCAAGGAAACCGCTATTACCGGGAGGAAAATGCAGGTAGTAACTCCGTGGGTTTTTCTCCGCTGGAACCGTAACGAATGTGGATGCTGTGCGGGGAGAAACACAGAATTTCACAGCGCTGAAAATGCATCTCATTAACGCCGGAGCTGCTCTATCGTCCAAATGCATCGTGTTCAGCAAGGAAAAGCTGTGTAATTGAATTCCCACCCAAAGCACAGTTCAACCGGCACCGTGCTCACCCTGCAGCTCCTTTGGGCTGCTGCCGGCAATGAAGATTAATTAGCGTTCCCACTCGTTACCGAGGGAGCGGGGGACACGCCGTGCTCGGGCTGGGGGCTGCAGGGAGGGGCTCTGCTCCGACCTCAGCCGGGAGGAGTAGGGGCATTCCAAAGGTTTGGATCTTGTCGCGCTCAGGGTGCACCAAAGAGGCGAAGTTGTTTTGTCAGTGCGGCAAATGTTGGTAAAAACAACAATTCACAGCAAAGCACCTCTGCTGCAGAAATACTTCAGTAATAATTAATAAGTGATTTATGCAATTGGGTTTGAATTATTCCGGGCTGGATTGGCTCGAGTGGCAGGGATGTGTATGAATCATTCCGTGCCCAGCACCTCCCCATCCCAACGTGCAGCTGATGAACCCTCCGGAGCCCAACACGCTCCTCCTTCAGGAAGAACCCATTGATCTGCAGCTTTTTAATGGGTAAATTATTATTAATTTAAACAAATACATTTAAAACTCCCAAACAGAGCACAGGGGAGAGTTTGGGAAGGGGGAGGAGGCGTCCAGACAGAACAGCAGGGAGGTTTGGGAGATCTGGAGTCGGAAATCTGTGTTTTCCCTCAATAGTCTCTCAGTCAGATCCGAGTGGGACTAATCCATCTCTTTGCTACAGAATCCCCCATCCGGGAGCCCTGGGGTGTGTAAGGGCAGCAGGAGCTCATTAAATGCATTTTATATCATCATTATGTATTATCCTTTTTCTTCCCCACTCATGCGCACACCACGGCCCCGGCACGCGGGTCTGCAGCATCCCACAGGCACAACTTCCAGCTGGGAAAACCCTGCAAACCCAAAGCCCAGAGATACCCCGGGCAGAGGAATCTCAAGGCAAAGCAGCACACGGGGAGGAGCTCACCCCATCCCACACTGGGTCCTGGGATGATTTTCTTCCACATTCACCCCAGATTCCCAAAATCCTCCACAGTGCAAGTGAGAACAGATCAGCCCCCCCTGAATCCCCTTTGGATCTCATTTTGGGCTGTAGGGGAGGCAGTGGGAGCAACACATCATCTCCAACCTTTGCAAAACCAGGGTTCTCCTGTGATGTCATTTTAAGCTGTCACTTGGGTGAATTTTACTCTCTGGAGGTGCAAGGGATGCTGAGCTCCAGCTCCCTCTGGCTCCGTGAACACCTGGGATATGATCCCACTGCTCCCAGGATCTCACTGTGCTCTCCAGTGCCTCGGCTCCAATGCAGCCTGACACACGCCGTTACTTCTGTTCTTCAAATCCCATTATTCACATCGAACGAGGAAATAATTTTAATTAAGGAAATTAAAAATGTATTTGCATTTGAATTTTAAGTAGGTGTTAATTGGAAGGCACGAAAAGGAGCCCTCCAGCCAAGTCGGGATCTGTTTGTGTCAGGAGGAGCAGGAGACAGGGATGGGGGATGGAGGAAGGGAAGGGCCCTCGGCATCCTTGGGGACAGCAAAGGGTCCCTGGGGAGCAGGGCCAGGGCAAAAAGGCAGGACCAGCAAAAGGCAAATCAAACCCCTGGCTAAGGAGGTCTCCTGCTAATTCCACTTCTGCGGGAGTGTGGAGCCAGGTGGGAGTCAGTCTCTTCTCCCAACAAGCGACAGGACAAAAGGAAGAGGCCTCAAGTTGCACCAGGGGAGGCTGAGATTGGATATTAAGGAAAATTTCTTCATGGAGAGGGTTCTCAAGCTTTGGAACAGCTGCCCAGGGCCGTGGTGGAGTCCCCATCCGTGGAGGAATTTAAAATCCCTATGGATGTGGCACTTGGGGACATGGGTTAGTGGTGGGCTTGGCAGTGCTGGAGGAGCAGCTGGACTCGATCTTAGAGGGCTTTTCCAACCTTAATGATTCTATAATTCCAGGAAAAGCAGCAAAAAAGGTGTTGGAAAATCCTCTCTGAAGCAATGAGGTCACAAGGAGGGACGGGCATGTTCCCAAGCTGGCCCAGGTCCCCGTGGGCTGCAGTGGCCTCTCGTGCCCCCTGCATGGGCAGCCCCCGAGGGCTGAGGACCACCTGGAGATGCCAGGTCCCGGTTCCATTCCCTCCTTCAGCTGTCGCTGGTCCCCAGCACCACAGGACTCCACCACAGCATCCCAGGGTTTCCACGGGTGCCACCGCCCCACGGGCAGCTTGGCCGAGGGACAGGGCCACAGGGAGATGGCTTTGGGCCAAACCCAAGGAGATGCTTCTCATTTCATCTTCCTGCAGCACAGACAGCCCAGAGAACGATGCAATCCAGCTTAATGCAGCCGGGCAAGAGCCCTATCAAAAACAGCAGCTAATTAGCTAAGTAATACCCAGCGTTATTAATGCTGCAGCTCTGCCATCATCAGTGTATCTATAATAATAGTGTTCCCACTGTAATAGCATTAATCACTATGGATTTACTAAGAAATTAAGGGGGAAGGGATATTATCTCCCTCGGGAGCAGCACTCGACAGCAGCCCTGCTTAGTGCGCGGATTTGGATCGGTTTCGTTCGCAACGTCTCGCTCGTTAATCTGCTTCTCCAACGGCCCCTCACAAACGCCCCTCTGCGAGTGGGACCACGAGAGGCAGGGCAGGCACAGCCAGGTGAGGGGGGAGCAGGCAGAGCGGCCCCAGGGGACCCCAGTGAGCCCTGGTGGGTTTTCTCATGAGGTGTGAGGTCGTGGTCCTGTCCTGCCTTGGTGGGCAGCGTCCACTTTTGGGCATCGTCCTTTTCTCCAGCCAGTTTGCTCATTCTCAGCCCCATGCTCAAAAGACTCTGGCTTTTTCAGGGGAGCAAGGAATATTCAGCATCTCTTCCCAACGTTTATAACAAGCAGTGAGAGGTTTCATTAAAACTTGTTTTCCCATAAACCCTTCTCCTCATCAGGCTTCTGCTTCAGGTCACTTGGACCAACAGCAGCTTGTCCGAGCCAGGGAATCCTGTGAGACACCCACAGGGCTCGGGCCCATCCCCCTCACCAGCACCCATCCACTGAGCATCGAGCTTTCACCAGCAGCTCCTGTCTGATAAAAATGAAACCTTGATCTATCTGCTAAAAGTCAGATGATCTGATTAAAATTAAAGCCGGACAAAAATTAAAACTTGATAAAAATTAAAGCCTGAAGTCCAAAGTGATCCAGTGATTTTTACCAAGAGTTCAGCTGTCCTTGGTTAGTTTATGGCTCTGCATAAAGACTGAGGTTTTACCACAACTTGCATTAAACCCCTTTGACGCCTTGCCTGGGACAGTGGCGATGCCATTGAGGGCATTCACCTCCCGGGAGGAAAACGAGCCGGAGGCAAACTGCTCCCAAACCATGGAAACCCCCGGAGCCCTCGGGGCTGGTGTCCCCAGCACGGGCAGGAAGCTGTCCCCAGCGCTGGCCACCGAGGAAACACAGGGATTCCACAGCTAATAAGAACCTGGATTTATTGTCCCTGTCCTTCGTATCACACAAGGACACCTGGTTTATTTTTCCACCGCAAGTTCTTGATACACAAATAAACACTTTTGCCCCTTTTCTTTGCCCATTTAGTATTTTTTTGTTTTCTAATTAAGGAGAGGGCCCAGGGACACCCTCATGCTGAGCCCCTAGCCCCCTGGCCCTGCAGCCGCAGCCCCAGCATCCCGCAGCCCTGGCCCTGCCGGCATCGCATCCCGCCGGGACTCTGTGCCGGCGCCCGGCGCTCCCCGCGCCAACCCTGCAGCCACCTCCAGGCACCGGCACCAACGGGGCCCGCGGGCACCAGCACCCTCGGCCCAAAGCCCCCCGGCCCCTGCCCACCACAGCCTGCGCTGCCCCCTCCAGGCGTCACCCGAGTGGGGGACAGGGGCCAGCAGCAGGAATCCGGGCAGGGCGAGCATCTCCTCTTTGGCTTTTGTCTCTTGAGCCACGGCACAGGGCAATGGAAAGCCAGGTGTTTGGAAGTTGGAAACCTTAAAGATCAGCTCCAAAACCTTCTCGCCACATCCTGGTCCAGCAATTCCCAAGGCTGTCATGGTCTTCGGGACATGATTTGGGATTTTGCATCCCTGCGGCCTTATCCTGGCTTTCGCCCCAAGAGTCCCTTTGGCTCCAGCAGGAAAGGAGGCAGAAGGTTACCTGCCTGCTTTGGTGTCAGGCAGGGGGACAGGTAGGGACCCCCAGCCCCAGGGTGGCTGTGCCAGCACCCCCAGGGACCTGCAGCCCCAGGAACCTGGAGCAAGTGGAAACCACAACTCTGCAAACGCTGCCTGTGCCCAAAGGAATTGCAAAGAGAGCTGGGGTGTGACAAACAAGGACAATTTATTTACAGAAGAGCAGCAAAAACAACAAAGTAGAGAATGTATTTACATTATAAGAATCTTTATAACAACAACAATCTATGAAAGGTATTTACAGTATAACGACCTATAGAACAATTGGAACCTAAGAAACGTATTTACAGACAAACCTAACAACAACTTATAAAACATATGTACAGAAGTTTCCATGGTCAGCATGTCCGTCAGCATCCACACAGCAGGAACAGCTCAGGACTGATGCTGTAACGGAGCACATGACAAAGGATGCCCTACCAACAGGTGAAGGGTGCATTGTGCTCGTTTCCAGGTTCTGGAAGTTCCATCTGGAGCACTCTGGGAGCTGTGATGTTACAGAAGTTCTGGGGCCACTCCACAGTGATGGATGGAGACCACAGAATGATGGAATCCTTGAATGGTTTGGCTTGGAAGGGACCCTAAAGATCATCTCATTCAAACCTGAGCAACCTCCCACCAGACCAGGTTGCTCAGGGCCCTGTCCAGCCTGGCCTTGGATGTTCCCAGGGATGGAGCATCCACAGCCTCTCTGCACAGCCTGTGCCAATGTCTCACCACCATAATTGGAAAAAACATCTTTAGATCAAACCAAATTGTCCTCCTGCAGTTTCCAGTCATCCCCCCTTCTCCTCTCCCCACAGGCCCTGCTGAACACTCTGTCCCCATCTTTCCCCAGGGCCCCTCCAAGTCCTGCACAGCCACAGAGAGGCCACCCAGGCTCCCCCACCTCATCTGTGCCCGTGCTCCTTTCCCAGCAGCCACATTCCTCCAAGGGTCTTTATGGCTTTTCTCTCCCTGCTGTCCCAGGCTAAAATCACCCCCACGCCTCCCCAGCAGCTCCTCACCATGGTTCCATAACCATGGAATAACACCAGGCAGCCAGGTGGTGAAATACAGAACTGCCTGTTGTACCTGTGCCCACAAATAAATTACAAAGGGTGCCCTTAGTACTGTTGTGTCTTGGTTTTTGGGACCTTGCTAGGAGTGAACATCACGTGTGGGAGAAGCTGGGATGGACTGTGGGGTGTGGGAGCAGGGAGGTGTCACTCCCAATGGGTGGGTGCAGGTCACAGGCAGATTGAAGGAAGCTTTTCAGGGAATTTAAGGTGAAGACTTCAAGTGAGACCTTAAACTGAGAGTGAACAGCTGGAGACGGAGCTGCAGGGTCAGTGTTTGTGCCCATGCTGAGAATCCCACCAGGGATTGTGGATCAGGGGTGGGAAGGGTGGAGAGAGATAATTAATTGAGCAGAGATCAGGAAGATTAGTGCTGACACCCAGCATCTCACCGGGTAATGCTGCAGGCCTTGAGAAAGATTAAATTGTGTTACAAGTGTTTCAAGAGATGTGGTGTAGATAAGCAAGGAGAGAAACGATCTGTCTTCGTTTGGGGGGATGGGACACACGGCTGGGGAGGGAGGACTGAGGGAGCACAGCACTCCCTGCCTCCCACCGAGGAGGTGCAACATCCATCCTGGTCTGCCCCACACTCAGACAGGGAAAGGAAATGACTTTTGTGTCCGGGTCAAACCACAGTGCCTTGGGTGTGGAACCGGCTAATTGAGGTGCCAGGTTATAATTAACACTTCCTGCAAGAGCCATTCCTCTGTCAGGACTGGGCATGGCAACGATGCAGCACATGGAGCGTGGATGGAGCGCAGGGAAGAGAGTGATGTGAGGCAAACTGAGCTTACTTTATGACCCAGAACAGCTTATTGAGTCCTGAACTTGTGGATTTGGGGCTGAGCACCAGAGTTCTGCTGTTAAAAATGAACTGCCAGGGGCTACCAGCGAGTCACTGACCTGATGAAGTCCTTCACCAGTCGATTGAAACCAGCTTTCCTTTCCACTGCCACCCTCCTGCCGGGTGCCCATCCACCCACCCATCCACCCACCCATCCATCCTCCCATCCATCCATCCATCCATCCATCCATCCATCCATCCAGCCCCTTGGGCCACCCTGCAGCAGGACTTGGGCAGGGTGAAGATGCTGCGGGTGCCATTTGTGACAGGTTGAGGTGCCTGGCTGCACGAAAAGCCCATTTTGTGATGGGGATGGGCCCTTTTAGCACTCGTGCTGCTGACAAGTGAACAGCACTGCTGGGGCCTGGGGGGTTCAGGCTGGGGCAGGTCCTGGCCCTCTGCAGTCCCCCGGGGATGTGCCAGCAGCTCCACCATGGTCCCCTCGGCTGTGGAATGGGCGTTGCAAATCCTCCCCTGCACTGGCAGCGAGGCAGTGGGGACAGCCCAGCAGCCACCCCAGGAAAGGATGTCCCTGTCCTTGCAGCATTGCTGTGACACCCTGGGGACCCTCCTTGCTGGGAGATCCCAGGGATCCCAGCTGTGCCTGCACCCAGCAGACTCCAGACTCCCTACGGGCAGGACTGGGGCAGGCATTTCCCACTCAGCTGCTGGGATTTCACCTCCGAGGTTCGATGCTGGCCCAGCCCTGCCCATCGGGTGCAGCCTTTGAGGTGCAGAGCGATCCCAAAGAAGGACTCAGCCACTCCTGGCACATCCTGAGCCCCAGGGATGAGTGAGCAGATCCTGGACACAGCTTTGCCATGAGTTTGGCTGAACCACACACCAGTTTGGCACGAACCGGTTGCAGCCATCGGCTCAGCTGGAATGAGATGGTCTTTAAGATCCTTTCCAACACAAACCATTCTGTGCTCCCACAGTTCTATAAGCACTGAGCACCCATCCCCACATCCATGGGGATGAGCAGGAGAAAGAGGAGACCTTCCCCCTCCTCAGCCAAAGCCTTTGGCTCCAGTTCAAGGCAGCAGACCGGAGCCAGTTGGTGCCCACGATGTCCCCCGGCCACAGAGCCCCAGCAGGGACAGTCCCCAGCTCCTCGCTGGCCACGCAGGAGTGATGGGGACCCTGTCAGCACGTGTCCAGGAGAAGCTGCAGCGCTCCCTCAGCCTTCATCCCGACGTTCCCATCACTCTCCCTGAGCTGGAATTGCTTTTTGACGGATTGGTAAAACAAAAGCAGCCCAAACTTCCCAAGCAGTAATGTGAGCCGTGGTGCTGAGGAGCTGATTTAGCACCTCCTGGCCTTGCTGAGGGATGGTTTGGCACGGGAGAATGATGTCAGGTGAGGGGTGGGAGAGGTGGGTGAGGGGAGATCTGTCACACTCCCCCAGAGCAAACACTAGAAATGGGCCCTGGAGGATTTTGCAGCGGGATCAGGACACGGGAGTCCCTTGGCACAGGGGCTGTCCCCACAGGCACCCAGCCCTGCTCTGGGCAGGCACGTGGGAAGAGCATCCCTGGCCCCAAAAAGCCCTCCCAGCAAACCACACACACACACAGAGCCCCTCTACTCTCTGTCCTTTTGCTCTTCCCGTTTAACTTTGTGCTCGTGTCCCTTGGCTCCTGGCCAGGGGATGTGGATGGTTCCAAGCTCCCTGCAAACAGAAGGAAGTTCTACAGGACTGTGCTGGTGGGATTATGTGAGATGTGTCAATATTTGCTCAGGACTGAGGTGAAACTGAACTGAATGAGGCTGAGAAATAATGTCAGATACGGGATTGGGAAGTGCTGTGACAGCCCATGGTGGTGGCTACTGAGGCACCACAAACTGTTCAACTAAAAATGATCTTTTTTTCCCTTTTTCTCCGCTTGTTTGCGTTTTAACTTTGTATTTTAAATTATGTACCTGGCTTCATGAAGCCTCTGACAAGGGCAGGGAGGGACAGGAGACTCTCCCTGTGTCCCCAAATCACAGCCAGATCCCTCCAGCTCATAACAAACCTGCCCAGGAGTTATTCCACGGACCAGAGTTTACATCATGGCACCACCTGCACCACCACCCCTTTATAGCCCTCCTACCACCAGCGCGGCATAAATCCTGTCAGCATTGCCAGTGTGGGAGAGAAAACCTTTGGATTGTGTCTCCCCTGCAATAAATAAGGGTGTTTTGGATTTTATCTCCATGGCACTGCTGATCAGGCAGAGCTGAGACCAAACCCGCCCTGGCACGGGCGAGGACAAGAGCCAGGAGAGGCTGTGCCCAGCCCCGGGGACTCCAGCGCCTGGAATCACAGAGGTTGGAAAAGACCTCCAGGATCATCGAGTCCAACCATTAACCCAGCACTGAGCAAAAAAGCCCAAGCCTTGATCTGTGCGAGCGGTGCCAACACTCGGCATCACCCAGGATAGCCCGGCTTGGGATACCCCGGGCTGGGATACCCCGGGTTGGGATACCCCGGGCTGGGATACCCCGGGCTGGGATACCCCGGGCTGGGATACCCCGATCCCGCTGCCCATGCCGGGAGGGTGGCAGCTCCCAGTGTCACCTCCAGCCCTCAGCACCGGGACGGGGCCGTGCTGGGCAGGTCCCTCCTCCCTGCCGGGGCCGAGGCACTTCTGGGGGGGCTCTGTCCCAGCATCTCTCGCCTTCCCCTCGTCCCACACCGGCCCCGGCTCAACACCCTGGACTCCATCCCGGCATTGCCCTCTGCTGGCGAATCCCTCCCGGGGAAGCCTTTCCTCCGCTGTGTTCCCCCCAAATATCCTGGGGAGCTGCTCGTCTGGGCACCCACAGCATTCCCAAATCCCGGCCTCGGCCGGAGGGATTGGGCGAGGAAGACTTTCCTCGAGGCTTGGTGCAGGCTCTGGGTGCCCAGGAAAGCAGCCAAGCAACTGGAAAAAGAGGCTGGAGCCTTTCAGGGGCTGGGCTGCACCCTTGGGAGAGAGGGAGCTGAAAATTGAAGTGGGGAAGAAGGTTCCATTAAAAGCTGGCAGCCAGTGACCCCGTCAGAGCATGGAAATATCGGTCTGGAATTTGCAGAAGTTCAGTGCAGCTCAGCAGAGAGGCAGAGGAAGTTTGTGGTTGCAAACCATCACCAAACCTCGTCGGGAGAGGGTTTTCCAGAGAAGAGGGGTGCTGGGTGATGAGCCACTGCTGCTGTTGGGTGGGGGTGACCCCGTCTGGGTGCCCTCAGCAGTGTCACCGCTGCCCCATCGCCTTCTGCCCCCCCCCGGTGAAGGTCGGGGGCTGGCAGAGCACCCCTGGTCGGGCCCTGCACTCGGGGCAAGTGGCTTTGTGCCCAGCAGCGGGGCTTGGTGGCCCCCGAGTTTCAGGGGAAGAGCCGCTGCTGTGCCAGCAGCCCCGGAGCGAGGAGGCGTCCCGGTGTCCCACGTCGGTCTGTCCAGAAATGCAGTTTTGCCTCCAAGCGTTCGAGTGGGAAATTGCAGGGACGGTCCCGTCCGCCAGCACGGCTTCTTGGAAAGGTGTTTGTGCGTTGCTGCAGCAGCTGAGAGAGGAGGGATACTGGGAAGAAATTGTTCCCTGTGAGGGTGAGGTGGCCCTGGCACAGGTCACCCGGAGAAGCTGTGGCTGCCCCATCCCTGGAAGGGTCCAAGGCCAGGCTGGATGGGGCTTGGAGCAACCTGGGATAGTGGAAGGTGTCCCTGCCCATGGCAGGGGTGGCACTGGATGGGCTTTAAGGTCCCTTCCAACCCAAATCCAAGGATTCTGCAAGCACAGCAGAGACCATGGGCCAACCCAGGGCAGCAGGACAAGCTTTTGGGTTCTGTCTCTGCAGAATAGCCCAGTCTAAACCCCACTGGTGCTTGGGACATTTGGGATCCTGAAGCCAGGGTGCTGCCAAGCCAGCTGCCGGCCTGGAGCCAGGGGAGGGAGGGAAGGAGGGAGGGATGGGGCTGGGCTGCTGAGAGCCACAAGATCTGGAAAGCATCACTTGGATTTAATGGACATTGATGTTTGAGAACGAAATTGAGAGCTCTTTCCTTTGCCACCGGGCTGAGCAGCTGAACGCGAGCAGGATTTGGAAGGGCAAGAGCTTTCCAGATGAGCAGGGCAATTTTGTCATGAGAACCAAAATAGTGATAAAAATAACGAGCAGGGGAGAGAGGGAGCATTGGGCTCGCATACAAATGTCAGCCTGAGGGTCCTCTCAGCAGGGCCCTAATAAAGGGTTTAACCTGGTCTATCAATTAGTGGTGTTACAGCTCTTGAGGGAGAGCAAACTCCTCCTTACAGGCTAATCCCATAAACACGCTGCACCCGGGGCCTTCAGTGAGCAGTGGTTTTAATGAAAGGGGTGAGATTTAAACACATCTGCAAAGGGGTTTAGAGAGCTGCCACTGGTGTTGGCATCTGCGGGGCTGGAGCCACACTGGCATGATGACCCAGCAGGCTGGGACACACTGGGGGCACCTCAGAGTGGGGAGAAACCCCCAGTGCATCCCAGGGGAGCCACAGAGGGAGAGACCACACTGGGAGAATCCATGGCCAAGCAGCCCCGGTGCAGCTGAGGGGGTCCCCAGCCCACTCTGCTGTTGGGATGCCCTGGGCTGGCACACACTCACCTGGCACCAGCACCCCAGAGGGACAGAGGTGTCCTCAGGACCCCGGGAGGTGGCACCGGGACTGTGCCCAGGGATGGAGGAGCTGCAGCATCGCAGGAGCACCCAGGGGCATTCCATGGTGGGGTTTAGCAGAGGGGACAGGTCCGAGGGAGGGAGGAGGAGGAAGAGAAGCAGAAGCAGCTCAGCCCAGGCTGTGACCTCCAGGCCAGTTCAGTGTCCCAACCTCCCTCCAGAGCAAGTGAGGCAGGAGCTCCCAGCACCTCCCACAGCACCCACAGCAGCACCCAGCACCCAGCAGCCCTGCAGGAAAGCCCAGCGGTGGAACACGGGCAGGAGTCCAGGATCTGGAAAATTGGGAGCACATACAACAGGACAGTAACGTGGGTGGGACAAGGTGGGGGCCAAGGCAGGGCCAGGGCGCTGGGATGTGTCGCTGTGGGAGCTGCTGAGGGGTGGCTTGGCTGGGAAACAAGAGCAGGATCAGGTCCCCAGGGGTGAGATGCCACAGGAAGGGGGAACGGGGCAGAGGAGGAAGGCAGCTCATTCATGGCACTGACAGCCATGAGCTCTCACTCCTCAGGACAGCTCCTGTGCACACACAGGCTGCGGCAGCTCCAGGAGAGCTGGGAAAGCATTCCAAGGGAAAAGCAGTGATGAGGCCCTTCAGCCCAGTCTGTGTTTCTATAGAACCCCAGAATGGTTTGGAGTGGAAGGGACCTTGAAGACCATCCAGTCCCACCCCCTGCCATGGGCAGGGACACCTTCCACTGTCCCAAGTTGCTCCAAGCCCCCTCCAACCTGGCCTTGGACACTTCCAGGGATGGGGCAGCCACAACTTTTCACCCTGCTTTAAATGAATCACTCATACACACAGGCAACAGTGACAATGCTTTCCACCTTCCTTAGAGGAAAAAACAGGATTAATCATGAACTGAAAGCACCCGGATCCCAGATTCCTGCTTGCCTCCTTTAACAGCTCCACAAGAAAACACCGACACAACTGCAGGTTGAGTTGTCTGTGGAGGGCAATTGAGAAGAGTTTCCCAGCAGGAACTGGACTGGCTTTCCCAGGAAAGGGAAATCCTGGGCATGCAGTGACAGCTACAGAAGCTGCTGGCAGGGACAGCTCCTTCCTTCTCCACTGCCCCGTGGTGCTTGGACAGGGAAGTTCTGCCCTCAGAACCAGTCTGGGCAAGGCAGCGAAGTGTTTACTGTAAACATTGCAGCTGGGCACTGATATTAAACAATAAATAAGGAATTCCGTGCTATCCCAAAGCAGAAAGGTGCTGAGTCCTCAGACATACGAATGAACTGCAGGATTAAGGAACCACCCCATCATTTATTAAAAGGATCAGGAAAGAAGAGGTTGTAAGAGCTGTCTGGCTCACAGTAACCAGGAACAACACGCTCACTCCTGCATTTCCTCCTGCTGTGCAGAGCAGGGTCTGTGTTTAGTTAAAGCTGAGTGAGCAGGAAAGCAAACTCATCCCAGGAAACAGCTGGGCTGCCAGGTGCTGCCTCTGCCCATCCCACCTTCTGAGCTCCCACAGCAGGAGCCTTAACGGCATTCACGGTGCTGATGGGATTGGCTTTTCCTCTCCCAGCTCCACCTGAATGCTCCTGTTGGGACACTCCACTGCATTTGAGATGCTCCCCTGGAATAAAATACAGCTGCTTTAACATACAACTGTTAGCACAGTGCACTACAGAGATCGTTTCCATGATGAAAAACATAAAGCCAAGGGCCCCAGCTCTGTGCCTAAAGCTGTTCCTTCTAAGTTCATTCAGTTCTGATTTCTGTTTAGTTTGGGGATTTTCACACAGAACAGAACCACAGGATCATCCAGTTTGGAAAGGATCTCCAAGATCATCAAGTTCAACCTGTGCCTGATCCCGACCTTGTCACCAGACCAGGGAGAGCACTGAGTGCCATGTCCAGTTGTTCCTTGAATATCTTCAGGGATCAGGACTCCACCACCTCCCTGGGCAGCCCCTTCCGATGCCTGGCAACCCTTTCCATGAAGAAATTCCTCCTAATGTCCAACCTGAACCTCCCCTGGCACAGCTTGAGGCTGTTTCCCCTTGTCCTGTCCCTTGTCAGCCAAAGCTCAGCTGCCTTTAGAGTGGATGCCACTCATGCAGAAAGAGGCCAAACTAGACCTAAACCACAGCAAAATTACTTAAACATGACACAGAATTGACAACAGCAGCCACAGGTGAAAATTAATCGAGATATTTAATACAGTGCAATCCATAGTAGTTTCTTAATTAAAATAATTGTGTGCATGTATCTGAATGGGTTATCAATTATCACAAAAAAAGCAATAAACATTGTAGTGCTATGTAGAAAAATGTACAACTCAACTCGAGACTTTCCCTACTTCCAAGAGAGTGTGGATCAATTAATTGCAAATCATTCTCACCAATTAAAATGGGCACAGTGACTACGTCAGTGCGGTGACAAACACAGGGCTGGCCACACAGCAGTCAAGGGATATAAATAGAACTGGCAAAGAACTAAAAACCTAAAGCATTCTTGCACCTAAAACACAATAAAGAAGCCGACGGTGGCTTAACGACTTTTCCTGGTTTTTTAAATGCCTTACAAGACTCCTAGACACACTTAAACTGACTTAAAATTACAGGGTGTTTTTCAGCTTATTTCAATTCAATATGGCCCAAATTGAAGATGAAGATCCAGCAGTGGCAAGAGCACAGTCCAAAAGCTGAATGTTGGATTTTGCAAATACCTTTTGTACAGAAATTCAACCGTCTCCACAGCAGGCAACTCCCCCTGCTCCCCCTTCTCTCCTCCGTGCAGACCATGCTATGCAGAAAACAGCAATGCAGTTCCCACTGCTCTGGGTTAAAATTAAAGATAAAGACATTTTGCTTATGCTTTCTCCTCAACAAGACACATTTGCACCCAGGATAGGTAACCAAAGTCTTTTTTTTTCCAGCCAGTTGCTGCTGTGGTTACATGGTTCCTGCCCAAGCTTCCAGCTCTTTCATGTCATCATCCTCTTCTTCCTCTTTCTTCTTGGCTGCAAAATAGAGAAAGAAAACAAAGAGTGAGAATCTGGACAGAACCCAGTGGCCTCTGTGCCACTGACAAACCAGTAAATGAAGCACCTAAGGACAGCAACGGGCAAAAAATATACAAAAGCTTTTTGAACTGAAGTAAAAGGTGCTTTTCTGAAGGAGAAAAACACTTCTTGATATTCCCACTTGAAGTGCAAAAAGACAATAGCTCACACAGGAAGAATGCAGGGGGCATGAAGGTTGAGGTGTGATGCTTTTCCATGATTTCCAAGGCTCCAAGCAGAAGCCCCTTTCAGAGGGATGCAGCTTCTTCTGATGTCTCCAGTATTCATCTCTTCCCCATCAAAAATAAATCCCTTATTCCATCATTCAGCCCTCAAAAGGCAACAAATGAGGTGAGCGTGTTTGGGTCAGGCAGGGACAGAATCTGGAGGGCCCTGGGAAGATCCCATTCCCATCCTCCTGTGCTCCCTGGCAGCTGGGTGGGTGTGGATGGGAGGGAGCAGCCTGGACACTGCCCCCTCCTCATTTCTGGTCCTTCCAGGGGAGCAGAGGCTGCTCTTTGTCAGAACCTCACAAACCCAGGTTCCATTAACTCAGCAAAAAAGGTTTTAACCCACAAATATCTGCAATCATTTTGGAAAATGCCAAAAAAAAGAGTCAAACAATTCCCAGTCCAAGTGGTTTGTATCATTCCAAAGGAAACGTTGATGTCAGGAGAACTGAGTCAGCTCCAAGGCAAGCTCCAGACCTCTCCTTTGGACAAGCCTGGAATTTGATTTTCTAAATTAAGCTCCTCCAGCCTCCATGAAACAAAAACAGCTTCTGCCTGAATTTCTCCTGACACCACCAACAAAACCTCAGACTGATTAAAGCCAAAATGCACACGGCTCCTGAGGACTGGAAAAGCAGGAAAGTTCATTTCCATTGCCATTTTCCATTCAGTGAGTAAACAGGAGGTAACAGAGTCAGCTCTACCTCAAAAGACACATTCCCAAAAGAGAATAACACATGAACCTGAATCACTAGGGAAAGTATTCCCTTTGGAAGTCTGATCCATGCTAATCACAAGTAAACTTTTAATCCCAGTGTTAATTTTAAGTGAAAAACAATTTAAGTTAAAAAAAAAAAAAAAAAAAACAAAAAAAAAACAAAA
>VZRJ01003711.1:433239-451869 GCA_013397565.1 Ptilonorhynchus violaceus
AAAAAAAAAAAAACCAAAAACCACACAAAATCCCCACCCAACAATCCCAGTTTTTCCCAACTGCCAGTCTTGGAGGCAGCTTTATTGAAGCAAAAAGTAGCATGCCATTAAATACATTATTGGAATTAATGGAATTCTCATTTCCATCCAAAAGCAGCTTAACATAAATCCTATGAAACACTGAGCTTTATGCTCATAGTTTTTACTACCAAAATTGTACACTACTTCTATTATTTTAGGAAGTTTCCATAAAGTTTTATGCTGTGTAGGTACTTAAATATGTCCACAATTACAACACCTCTTACTTGTGTGCAGTCACAAAACGCAGAGAGTATATTTGGGTTCAAACATTGTGTTTTAAGACTATTTAGAGAACAAACCTCATTAAACCAGCCAAGAAATAAAAAGGCAATGAACAGGTTTATTTAATCTATTTCTCCTGAATCTGATAAAGTCTCAGATTTCAGATATTCTGATACAGCTCCCTCCCCTCTCACCAACCCTGGTCAGCAATTCTGCCTGGCAAAACACAACCAGGAAAACACAAAATCAGTGGTGTCAGAACTAAAGTGTGACACACAAGGAGCAGTGGCACATAAAGCACAACCTTGTCTGGCAGTGCCTGCTGCTTCCCACGTCCATCCAATCCTGGAAAAGCAGCAGGATAATTATAGATACTCTGACCAACTGGGATTATTTTCATCCACTAGGCTTTTTGGACTTTTTTTCCCCTAAGTAAGGACATGGAATAAAGCTGCAAGGTCTACAACTTATGCATCATACTCAGGCAGATTGAGCAAAGCAAAGCTTCATATCCCATTAATGCTGCCAGAGGTGTCCTAACTCAGTTCCCATGAGGAATCACTTCTAGGTCACACAAGAGGGATCAGTTCAGATTTAATAGCTTTTTGTCTGTGTGAATACAAACATTTCTTCATGTAAAATCCTCACACTAGCTACAATTCCCTGGATAGATGTGCTCTAGGACTGGGATGACCCTCACTTTGGGACTGCCTGGTCTGGCCACCGCCTTCCCCAAAGAGGGCACTCCAAGGGTAGATCCTCCCAAAAGTCAGAAGAGCAGGGATCAAATTAAAACCCAAAGCAGCAGCAAGGAAGCAAAGCTCCATGGGGGAATATAAACCAGACTAATGGATGGACTGGATGACCCTGGAGGTCCAACCTTAACGATTTTATGAGTTAATTTACTCTGCACTCCCTTTTACAGCCTTGGGGTGTTTACCAAGATTTCTTCCTTGTTGGGCCAGCAGCACCTGGAAAAATGCTTCCTTTTCCCACAGTTCCACTGCACCCTGAGCATCAGCCAGGCTGCAGAAAACCTGGATGAGCTGGGACAGAAAACAACTGCTCCTGTGACAGGGAGTGATTTTTGTGGTTCTTGTGAAAGGTGGGTTCCCCCCACAGAGAAATGGCACTAGGTGCGATCTGGGATTCAGGAAGCAGTTCCAAGGAAAATGTCTGCACTGCCTGCAGCCAGATCTCCCAAATGCAAGGAGCTGGCAGATCAATAAGCACACTTTTACCAATCCAAGGTGTTTCAGGGAAAGGTCCTTCCATACCTGGCTTGGAGGGTATTGATATTGAGGGCACATTTGGTAGTGGTACTGTCTCCGGACCACTGATTTCCAGCAAGTTTTTGTCTAGTTCTTCTTGTTCTAGTTCCTCTAGTTCTGCCATGAGTTCATCCTAGGATTTGAAGGAGAAAAAAGAAAAAAGAAGGAACTTTAAGTCATATTTATTAACAAGCAGATTTAGCTGATCATATGATTAAAGAAAATAGAATAAATGAGGAGGATCGGAGCAAACTGAGGAGAGGAGGGGTCTGATTCTTATGTGATTCCTGTACACTCTGTGACTCCTCACTCTCTTGGAGGGTGAGGATGGTGGGGAAAACAGAAAAGGGAAGGAGACATCCAAGTCCAAATATTCTCAGGTCAGGCCATCCAGACCATTCTCAGCATAAAGTCCAGGCCACAGCCACCAACAACTTCCAGGAGAGATTTCACAGCCCAGCACCACACCCAGACACACACAAGGTGCAGATCTCCAGAGGAAGATCTCCTGTGAGTCACAATTCCTGGAGGGATTTCAAAGCCATGTAGGGGTGCTCAGGGACATGGGCTGGTGATGGGCCTGGCAGTGCTGAGTTAGTGGTTGGACTCCAAGATCTTAAAACTTTCCAACCCAAAGGATTCTAGAACTCACTGACACAATCAGAAGCAAAGTGCAAGCATACCTCATCAAATTCCTCCCCAAATCCTACTGGCTTGGAGATGGCTGTTGAAATCTCATCTGCCAGCTCTTGCTGTTCTGCAATGTCCTGCATTAATTCATCTACTTTATCAATGTCCCTGGAAAAGAAAGGAAAGGATTCAGCATCAGCAGGCACATTCCCAATCACCACTGTATTTCTTGGGTTCTGCAGAAATGCCACACCACTGTGACATTTACAAGGCCCTCTCCCAAAATACACTCTGCATGCAAGTTTGGATTTCATCCCCTCGGTCTCAACACAATTATAGATGTATTTTTACTTTCCCTACAAGCTCAGCTCCCAGCAGTTATACAGACACCAATGAGAGGTTTTGTTCCGCTCCACTGGTATTAATAATAATTTGCTCTCTTCCCTGATTCAGCATTATTACATCCACAATATTTGCTTCTGGAGCAAGCACAATGTTCCCATAATGCAATTTACCTTTAATTATTGCTACATACACCAACTCCACTGCACAGAGGGGAGTTTTAAGTCTCCCCTTGAGGCTTAAATTTTTTGCTGCTACTAGGTAAATCTGTAAGTGGTGCAGCCTCCCATGTCCTTTGGCCTACAGTGGTGCTACCCAGCTTTTGGATAAATGCAGAAAATAAAACAGGAGTAAACTAAGGAAGAATTGATATTTGCATATTTTGTTCAATATGAATTTGAGTTTAACTTAAGTTAGAACCTTTCAAAAGAAGATTTTGCTACTCCAGCTCCACCTTTGGTTACGAAACACCTGGCATCCAGCAGATCTAACAAACACCAAACTCCACATCCCACGGAAAGATGCAGGAGGGAATAACTTACATGTTGTCGTGAGCAGCTTTCATAGCCTTAGCAGCATAACCCATGTTCTTAAGGACTTCAGTGTTGGTGTTGGCATTCTCCAGGGCTTCCCTCTGGAATTCGATGGTTGATAACGTGCCATCGATCTGTGCCAGCTGCTTCTCGTACCTCTTCTTGCGCTTCAGGGCCTGCAGG
This sequence comes from Ptilonorhynchus violaceus, assembly GCA_013397565.1. NCBI lineage: Eukaryota > Metazoa > Chordata > Aves > Passeriformes > Ptilonorhynchidae > Ptilonorhynchus > Ptilonorhynchus violaceus. The sequence goes on from VZRJ01003711.1 coordinate 436,502, forward strand.
GCGGCTGCACAACACAGGGCAGGACTGATGAGACTGATGCCCAAAGCAGCCACTCACACTCTGCACCAAGTGCCACTCAGCACAGAGAAATAGTCAGCATGTTCTAGTGTTTGTTGTCCATTCTGCTTCATAGATAACCTACATTGCCCAAATTAGTATCTGCCTCCTTCAACAACGCTGTTTAGAGGTGGCTGCTGCCTCCTGTCCCTCGCCTGTCACACGAGGATGCCAGCCCAGGAGTCACTCCTAACACACCACAGACAGAGACCATGCTACAACAAGCAGAAGGCTTCAATATCCAAGCTCATCCACTTAAAAACACCCTTGTTCACCCTCACCCCATCACAGAAGGCAGCTTTGCTGGTGAAGCTCCTGCCAGATGAGCTCCTTGTGCTGTTACAGGTCCCTCCTGCCTGCTGAACTCCTGGGGGAAGCAGCTCCTTCAAATACAGGGAGAAACGTTCCCTCAGCTTTGCCACAATGCTGTGAAATACACACTACAGCAGTATTTGTATTTATGCACGTTTTGTGTTTCTCCTCCTAGAAGGAGCTGTCCCCACCCCAGCCTGAGCTGAGAGAAGGCCTCACTGAGGGTGGTTTGAGCAATGTGCTGCCTGTGAGCACTTGTACAACGTGGGCTCTGCACGACGAGCCCACCACCGACACTGGGCTCCCACCCACGGGATCAGCTGCTGTGGGACGACTGGTCCAACCTGCTCTACCCACCCCACCCAGGCAGGGGAGCACCCAGCAGGTGACAGCACCCACAGCTCCCTTCACAGCATTTCTGCTTCCCCTCCTGCTCTGAGCTGCCTTGTCCTCTGCAGGACAGCGCTGGTCACATAAAACCCTGTGTACCTTAAACCTCACCTTGGCTCCAACAGCCTTTCCCTCAATTCCTGAACTCAGCCCCACACACTTCATTTCTCCAGTGCTCTGATTTCTGGGAGCCTCACAGCACAAACCAGTTCATGGGACACGGGATCAGCTCTGCTAAAAATCAGTCCTGCACCTCCCAACAGCTCAGTCACCCACACCAGGAATGGCAGCAAATAAAGGCTTTCAATCTTTACATCTCTATTTCCAAGCAGGATTTTTTGAGGAGAGCAGAAAACAAGGAGTAGGAAATCCTGAGAACAGCCAGCTTCCCTTATCTCCCCTTCTAGAGGGATGATAAGTCAGGGATGTGATGAGTCTGTTTCTGCAGCACACCCAGAGTAGCTGCTCTCCTAAAAGCTGATCAACCCCGAGTGTTTTGGCAGATGCCATCCTGAGATGCTGACAGTCCTGTGAGATAAAGTCCTGCTATCCAAAAGTCCTAAACAGAGCTTCAGCCCTACAACTGGTTATAAATATGCTGTATTTGGTTCATTTCAAGTTACAATAATATATTAAAGATAAAAAAGCACTTTTTTATGGGAAGGCCGAGCTAGGGATGCCAAGCACACAAAGTAGCCAGGCTGATTTAGGAGAAGCCATCAAAATCCCCTCCATTGTTCCAACAGAAGTCCAGGACCCAAAACAAGCCTCTGCACTGACTTTCACTCCAGTGATCACCCCCAGTTTTGGGGCCAGTCCAAGATCCACTTGTTTGACAGGAGTGGGAACAGTGGGTTTTCAAAGGACAGCGTTTGCTCTGCAGAATGAGGCACAACAGAAATATCCAAAACATTCCAGCTTTATGCCAGATGAGAAAGGGATGAGCAACACATTTCTGGGATATTTAGGCTGGTTAATTTTGCCCTAATGGTTTCATTAAGGATAGATGAAGTCTTCTTAATTCAGAAACATAAAAACTGTTAATAGCTGTGTTTATATAGTGACAGATGCTGGGGAAGTGTCCGACAGCAATGGGATGGTTTTTATTGAGGATTTTGTGCCCCAGGGAGAATTACTGGCAAAACCAGAGATTTTATTGCCGTTATCCAAACCCAAGTAAAGTACTACAATTTATGTACAGCTCCCCACTACAGCTTTCTCTGAGAACAGTTACAGTTTGTCTACATTTCATGCTCATGTTTAAAACGAGCTGCTCAGACACCAAACATTGCAAAAATGGTCATAAAAGATCAGGAGCTCTTATCAGGACTGTTGGGTAACCCTGTCCCTCCCATTCCCACACCTCTTGTGCACCACAACTGCACTGCCCTTAACCTTAACATGGATTTGTGGTGTTTTCTGGAAACACTTCCCACCTCTTTAGACCAAGAAAGGTACTTATTTTCTTCTCTCCTTCCTAAGGCCAAAGAACAGGAATGTACTGAAATCTTACGTACTGCCAGAATAACACATTTTTATTAAGTTTTTAGTGAAGTCAAAGCTATAAAAACTTAATTTGATGGGAATTACATTGGCTCTTTTTCTCAAAAAAAAGTATTTATTTCGAATTCTGGAAAAAGAAGAACCAGAGACAGTGGGCCACAAATGTCCTCTGGCATTACACACATGCAAGAATCGAGTGTGTTTGAAGTCAGAGCAGAATAAGGCCTATCTCTGCCCTTCTCAAAGGCTGCTATCCCATTACACAGCCATGGCAGAGGCTCTCCTCAGCTCCCACACCCCTAATTATGCCTTTACTGCTTCCAAGACAGTAATTACACAAGCAGCCAAAGTAATTTATAGCCAGCAGTAATTGCTGTGCCACTGCTCCAGCAGGACCTGTGACCATACATTACATTTCGAGCATTTATGCTCTGCCCAGCCAGAGTTCACTCATGCCCTGGAATGTGTTGCTAGAGATCAGCAGCACATTTTTTTTGGAAACAGCTGATCTAAGCTTCCCAGCACCGTGACCAATTCCTTATCTCGGAGTCAAAAGCCACGCAGGATTTTCCAGATCTCACAGCAGCCTCTGCACAGTGCCTGATATCCAGAGGTTCAGCTGGATAACTGCCTTAGCTTACTCTGGAATTTCCCTACGACATCAAAATCCAGCAGTACCAGTTCAAATCGCCGACTGGTTTAAGAGGGGATTTACTATTTAATATAACCCCCAATGACAGCAAAAATATCTGATCATTTACACAAGACAAGAAGAACCTGCCAATAAAGAGTGTTTTAGACAAATTTTACAACCCACACCTTGTCCTGAACAGGCACAGGGGGTGTTTGAACCTCCAAGTCCAATGTGCAGAGTGAATTGCAAGCACTTAAAAGATCCTCTAAAAAAACAAACAGCAGATAACAAACCTCAGCTGCACTTTATTTGAATTGTAAATAAAGCTTTCAGAGAATATGTATGCACTGGGGAAAAGCAGTTATATATGTATATAATTATTATTACACTTCAAACTACCTGGGTGACTCCTGCCATCCATCAGGAGACAGGGAGCAGGCTCAAAATGACCTTCCCCATATGACATTTTGATGTATTAATTGTCTTTATTATCAGCTATGATGGGGCTGTTGGAGCCAATTTTTATTCATAAAGATTTCCCCATAGAGCTCTGACCAGTTAAAAAAGGATATCAGTAGTTTATGACCTCTTTTCCATTGGCACAGTACTATAAAATTTCTCTGTTAATGAGCATCAGACTCTGATCTCTGCAGTTCCTTTTTACAGAGAAATTCTCACAAAGAAAACACCAGATCCCAGAGAGGCATAAAACTGCAGCTGACTCCAGTGACATCTGGGCTGACTGCTTCCATTTCCTGAACGTAAAACATGCCTAAAACTACAATCAAAGAACATTTTTCAGACTTTTTAACCCATAAAAAGCTATTCCTTCCTCGGCTTTTTGGTTTGGTTTGGGTTTTTTTAGGGGGGTGGTTTGTCCTTGTTTCTTTTTTTTATTTCCAATCTTTGATTGGACTGCAAAATCCTATTTTAATTGTCTATTTATTTGAATTTCTGTGGTAAGCCCAACTGCTAGAAGTTCTACATCTACTATTTGACCATGGTGATTCCCAAGAATCCCAGGATTTCCCTGGGATGCCACCGTGCCGGGAGCCAGCCCTCCAACATTACTGATAAGCAGGAACTCGTGTTATGGTTTTCAGTCACTCCTCCTGACTAATGAACACCCAAAAATGAAAAGAGCAGAGTCATTCAGCCACACTCTCCTCCTCTGGCAGCAAATCAGTCAGAAAAGCATGACTGCTCACCCAGATAATTTCATTTGTCCTCGAGAAATGCTAGCTGTAAGAATTTGATGCATTTTAAGTAATTTTAACCTGTGTATAGGCAAATTATTATTATTAAATGAGCTGTTGTAAGCCTTATGATTCTCTTTGCAATATTTGCAGCAGTTTGTTAGTCAAATGGGACAAATGTTCACTGTGATAAGCAGCTTGCAGGATAATAGAAATACAATTTTACTGCATTCAGAGAGGAAAAATTGACTATGAATGTCAGTGGTTTTGTTAAAAAGCTACAGCCCTCCTGCAAATAAATATTCCTTACACACTGGTAGGACAGGCAGTGTTCCTGGGATATTTATGCACCCAGCAATTCTGTGGAATTAATGCTTTTAAATCTGATTAGTAGAAAAGTGTAGATCAGCAGATAAAAACCAGAAAGAACAAGGCTTTCTCTACACACTTGCGACTCCAAGTTTTGCTGGCAAAAACATCTCAACTTGAGAGGAGCAAAGAGCACTGGGAATAGAACTCAGGAGTTTCACTGAATTCAAAAATACACCTCAATCCACCTGTACCAAGGCCCATCCCAGAGAATTTATCCTGACACAGCGCAGGTGTCTCCTGCCTCTGCAAAATCCACCTCAAAATCCCACTGACACCTAAAATAGAGAGGAAAACACCGGAATTAACAGCTCCGATTACTCCAATTGAAGGGGAAAAATAACTTCATCTCACAGCTAATTCTTGCATTTTGCCTGGCAGAAATGGCAGCAGCAGAGATGCCACTGCAAAAGGACATCAGCAACATTAATATGGGATGAGAAAATTCCACAGCAGCCTCAAAAATAATCCACACCAAATGTCAGCCGTGCTAAAATAATCAACAGTGCAAGAGCTGCAGAGGAGCTTCCCAAATGTGGGTCCTTTGGCTCCTCCAGGCACTAAATAGGACTGAGATAATCAACTTAATAGTGGAAGTCCATTTTGCACGTTACCCTGTGCAGCCAGCTGTCATTTGCTCCGCAGAAAGAAGTGTCATTATTTTTGCTGCTTCTGAAAATACCATTCCATCTTCCTGGCACTCGCCTCGGCAGCAAATTTAATCGGGAACAACATCCTCGCTGTCCTTGGAATGGGATAAACAAGGAGCACTGGAGGTGGAAGGAGGAATTGCCTGCAGTGAGGAGCTTTATCTTAGGCAGCAAGTGCTCATCTCTCATCCTGCTGAGAGCCAGCAAACTGCCCAGGAGATCCCAAAAATCCCTAAGGAGGGAATTTAGAGCGATTCACAAATTATCCCCCAATGCTACGAGCAGATAAAAAGGTGGATCCAAAGCCCACCACAGACTGAGCAGGCTTTGCTCACACCACTGAGTCCCACCTGCAGAGCTCTGGTAGCTCCAGGAACTGTTCAACCAGGATTGGCCACGTTGGTTCAACACAAAGGCATCCACGCCTTCCAAGGAATGCTCATCCCGGGCCAGGTGAGCCTCAGAACACAAAATGTCCGAGGTCCAAGCAGTCAGGTTTGATTTGAAGCATCGTGGTTTCAAAGTTATAAATAAATCCTCATCAATTCCAATGGCAATCCTGTGCACAGCAGCAGGAGCTCCTTTCCCACGAGGATCACTTCCGGAGAGCTCTGCTGTCTCAAGGATATATTCAGGTCTAAAAGTCACTTTATGTTGAGTGTCTGGAGTCATTATCACATTGCTCCCCGATGCCAGGGCCTGTCTCCAGTGCCTGCAGCAGCCTCCTGTGCCTTTTCTTTGGGAAAAGAAAAGCAGGGAATTGTGGGCAGAGTTCAGGCTTGGTCCTCCCTTTGTGTTTTTGTGCCTGTTTATTAAACCTCTAATATAAAGTTTCCAAACCCTACCCTCAAAGGCAGGCAACTATTCCCAGCTCAGAGATGAAGTAACTGATTAATACTAACCCAAGGAAACACCCAAACCCAGGCAGAGAGTACAAGAAGGTTTCTGCCCAATCTGTACTTAAAACACAAGATTACAACTTCCTCTTGAGCAAAGCAGCGCCAGAACATTTAGTCTGTTGTGCAAGAGATGAAACAAAACAATAAATGCTCCTGCTCTAAAAATCGATAAATATACAAAGGAGGGGAAAAAAAGAGATAAAGCAAAAAAGCATTTGTAGAGCAGCAGTGGCTCTGCTCAGTGCTGGGATCAGCTCAGCCTCTGCCTCAGGGACTGCAGATGTTGTCCCACATCCCCAGCTCAGGGGGTGCTCCAGAAGGCAAACCAGCCTTCAGCCTTGGGAGGTGATTCCTCTGCCCCTCGGGTGTCAAGGCAATGATCCTCTGGTCAATAATCCTCTGTAAAACAAGCTCTAGGCAAGTCTGGGACAGTTTTGTCAAAAAAAAAAAAAAAGGAAAAATTGTCAACTACACTGAGGGTTGAAGCTCAAATGAGAAAACCAGGAAAGAGAAATCCCAGTTACAGAGACAGCTTTGTTCCATCCAGGAGCTGGAATGAGTCTAAGAAATGTTTTGGATCAGCCAAAAACATCCAGGCCTAAAGCTTCAAACCATGACTTGAAATCTGATCCACCCTCTGGAAGCAAAGCTTGCACTGTTATTTCCCTGTTTTCAGTGTCCCACTCCTTGGAGTCCTGCATGGCTTTGGATGATGGCAGGGGATTGCAAAGCATCTCCAAAACGGATCTCTCCAAAACAAGTTTCCTCTTTCCAAATGAAATTAGATATTTGCTAAGGCTGCCTGAGTAAATGATCCTCCCCTTACCCTTTCAAACAGCCACTAACTTTGCTGTAAAATATCTGCACCTTCTCTCACACACATAAAATTCTGATGTGAAATGAGATAATTATTCAGAATACAACCAAAGTTTAAACTTCTAGCATGAGAAATGCATATTCCCTAAGGTGTCCCTGGGATTCTCACAGCCTGCAAATACCCTTTATGGGTTTTCTTCTTTATTTTGTGGTTGCTGAAGGTTCCTTGTTAAAGAGAATTCCAGTGAAAACTCAGAATCTTCCTCTGAATCCCTGCCAGAAATGCATTAGGTAGAGGTTCAGCTTTGCAGAAATAGAAGTAGCTCTTAATTATCTCAAAATGTTGTTTTCTCACAGGAAAAAAACCCCAAACAACCCAGTTCCCTATGCTGAACAATATTTTTGTGATTAACTCACAAAGCTCAGAGGATCCTACCCTGAAGTGGAGCATTTCAAGACCTTTCCTTCCTGGGGAATTAAAGGAATGGCTGCCTGGGAATCCATCAGGCATTTTCCAGCTTTGGACCATTATTATTAGAGCATTGCCAAGTCTAAGAATTTCACTGATGCTGTCATAATATTTAGCATTCCTCTTAACAGCCTAACTTCCCCAGATGAGATATTTTGAGATGTGAAAAATTACTTTTTTCGTGAATGCTGAGATTCCAACACTGACAATGACAGGGGAAAAGCTGAGAACGCAAGCCTTTAGAAAGCCAAAAGTTATAAAGCAAATAAGACAAACCATATTTATTTTTAAAAAGTTTGTACTTCTTGACTCAACCTCTCCAAGCGCTCCAGTGGTAACACTGCAGTGCTTCTCTCAAGGCTGAACTGCAGTTTTTAATGTTCTGAGGGTGGGATCAGCTCCAGAGCCAGGTTCAGTAATAAAAATACTGTTCCTGCTGATGGAGCTGAGCACCCAGAGGAGCCTTTCTGCCCCTCACTGTCCTCCCAGGACAGGGCACGTGCACAGCCCAGCACAGACATGCTGCCCAGGCATTTGAAGGAGGAGCATTTTAATTTACCACCTTCACTGGACATGCAATGACTGTGCACAGCTCCCAGTGAGCCCCTTAGGAAGTTTGCTTTATATCAACTTGTTTTCTTCCATAACAAACAAAAATCACCCCCAAGCTTCTGAACACCATCAGCTGATGTTGCTGTCACTCTGGCATTTCTCTTTTCAGTTCCACTGTATCTGAGCAACCTCTGTGCGCTCACCTGAAGTAAACACAGAGTCCCTAAATCTGAATAAAATCCTGCCAAGCCCTGAGGGGCACACACAGTGGGGATGTTTGGTAACACACACACCCCATCACAGGAGTGGAACAGCCCTGGCTTGCTGCTCACAAGAATCACCATGCACATCCCAGTAAATCCAAGAGGTTATTTGGACAACTCCAAACTTCCATCATTCACTGCCAGCGGTTGAGAGCTGCAAGACAGCAGCTGCCCACACCATTATCTATAATTGTATTAGTTCCTATTAACTGGTGACTGGCAAGGCTTCATCTCAACAAGAACCCATAGGAAGCCACAGCAGGCCTTTTCCAGCTGGGCTTCCAGCTGGAAGGACATCATGGGCAGAATTGTTATTGCCTTTGCCACACCAAGGGGAAACTTCTGCTGTCCCATGTCCCACCAGTGCAGGGTCACCGTGGCCACTCCACTGCCCTCGGTACTGGCCACAAGGAAGGTTCCTCCCTTGCAATCTGTTCCCGTGGAATCAGAATGGTTTGCGTTGAGAGGGACCTTAAATCTCATCCCTTTCCACCCTCTGCCATGGGCAGGGACACCTTCCACTATCCCAGGGTGCTCCAAGCCGCATCCAACCTGGCCTTGGACACTTCCAGGGATGGGGCAGCCACAGCTTCTCTGAGCAACCTGTGCCAGGAACTCACCACCCTCACAGGGAGGAATTTCTTCCCAGTATCCCATCTAACCCTGCCCTCTGGCAGTGGGACTCCACTCCCCCTTATCCTATCACCCAGACCCTTGTCCCAAGTCCCTCTCCAGCTCTCCTGGAGCCCCTTTAGGCACTGGAAGGTTCTCTAAGGTCTCCCCAGAGCCTTCTCTTTTCCAGGTGAACACCCCGAGCGGTCCCAGCCTGGCTCCAGCCCTATATTCAGGAACTGTATCCCTGCTTCTGCTCAAGGACTCACGGGATGATTCAAAGCAGAACCAACCTCCTTATCACCAGCTCTGTGCTGCAGCCTTGGGCTGGCTGAGGGAAAGGCAAAAGTCTGTCAACCCTGATGCCTGGCCTGTTTAGGATTCTCCAACTGCATCCTGTTTGTTTCAGGCACTTTGTGCCAGGAGTTCCAGTTTGCTGACACCTGGCTGGAAACTTGATGGAAAGTCAAGGATGGGAGCTGCTCCAGCTTTTAGTTTTGCAAAACTCATCCATTTTTAAGTGGTGTGAGTAAATGACAAGATTTTACTTTAAACCCCACTCACACCCACACTTTGCTGGCTGCAAAAGTCAGGCCACATCCTGCTGCTCACACCACATCCCATACAAAGTCTCCGGGACAACCATCACCTACTTCCCCAAAAAACAGAAATGACAATGCAATTTTGGTTTTTTGGGAGCAAGGGATCAACAGAGAGGCCTGAATGGTACAAGTGCAAAGCCCAAGAACGTCCCAGTCCAGACAAACACCCCACAACTCAGCACAAGCCTAAGTAAAGAGGGTTAAACAAAATTAACAATTTGCATCACCTGCAAATTATAGTTTTTGAACTAGTCTAGGAGCCCTGAAGCAGGATTCAGTAATTAGGCCTGGAGTTTACTGAGATACTAGAATCCAACATCCAATACATTCTGAGAGAAAAATTAATAAACACAAAGTCAGTGGCTGCAAACATGGCAGGTTTCCCTCCTGACAGCAAACACGAACAGAGGAAGGATGTATTGCATCAAATGCAGTTACCAAAACATATCTGGCACAATCACAGAAGTTTTTAGTTTTGTTTATGCCACTTTTGAAAGCAATTTTTTAAAGGTGTTTGTGAATCTCCCCCACTGCTCCCAAACTGTTTTACACCAGACTCTTGTCTCCAGAAGCCTCTGCTAAACATACGTAGGGTAGAATTGCAAAGAAGTTTTTTCTTGTTTTAAAGACCTAATTAAAAAGAGCAATTATCACTTTTCCCAAGGCAGGTGGTAAATGCCCATCTCATAAACCTGGGGGCAGATGAAGATGAAGGACTCAGGCCAGCACTGCTATCAGTGCTCCTGCACTGAAGCCCTGGGTTATGGATAAGCACCTGGGAACTCAAACACACATTTTGCATTACAATGTGGCTTAAAGCACAGAAAGCAGCCTGAGGGCCTAAAGATGGGCTGGAAATGCTGCAGGCCTCCTGCTTCCCCTACACTGCCATCTCGGGATTCATGGAAACAAAACCAAGTTCACACTATTGGATTCTGGGAGCAGAATCACTTCTCTTGCCAAAAAAGCCAAGCAGGATCTTTAAAGCACAGTCACAAGCACTGAGTGTCTGAGGCCTTGCACACACAGCCACAGGTCCTTTGAGCCTTTGCCCATGCCCAGAGCTGAGGCTGCAGCTTTCCCTTCCTCCATTGCCACACTTTGAAGCACTCAGCGTTCTAAACAAAACTGTCCAGGCCATCCTGCAGGCATTGCTTCCATGATTTAATTAATGATCCGTTGGTCCCTCGCTGGGAGATCCCACGTCAGCCTCAGATGTTATCACAGTCAGTGCCTCTGAGCAGGGACTGGTGCCACCAGAGCCAGAACTGCCCTCCCTCCTCCTTCCCATCACATTCCTGCCTCCCTCTCCCGCCAGCTCCAGCATTTGTGTGGTTAAGTGTGGAAAACAACTTTTATTTTTTTTTTTAAGAGTTGGGTTTTGTCTGGCTCAGCAAACTAATCCAGCTCGTGCCCTGCCCACACAAACACCACCAGCAGCACAGAGAACGGGCAGGACGAGGCAGGGCTGCTCCTGGAGCCGCCTCGCTCAGCCAGTCCCGGCTGGACATTCCAGGCAGGTTCACTGAAAGGGGCAGTTCTGGCACACAGACACAGGAACCCACCAGCTGCAGGGAAATCAGGTCAACAGATTGACTTTAAAAAGGTAAAGGGATGTAAGCAGCTCATTTCCATCACATCCCATCACCCGAGAGCCCCAGGTGGGTTTAAAGTCAGGACTTTTGGCTTCAGCCTACGCACAACTTCCTGGTTTGTTCGGTTTTGGTGTTGGGTGGAGAACAGGAGTGTTCTCTTTCCAGGAAAAGCCTGAATTATACAGCAGGAATCTAGCAGCGGGTTTGCATCTATTTTGTGTACTCATTGCTGGGAAAAAAAAAAAACAGCATAATATTTATGTACAGTGAAATGAGAAACTTCGCCATCAGAAAAGAAAAACCGCTGGCTAACAGAAACCAGAGCCGAGAGAAAATCCATGAAAGGTCAGTCTCCTGCTCAAGCCTGATTATATTTTGGCACAGTATTAGCTTTTCACCCATTCCGCTGCTCATGGCCCCAGTGTTAATTAACAAAAAATTAAGATCAGTGGCAGGCAGGCGCAAAACTGCACCCCCTCACCCTGGATCTGAACTCGAGTGAGCTGCCTTTAACTGGCACCCTAAAACAGCACTGACTTTCTCTCTCTGCTGTAATCTTCACACTGAGACATAACCTGAGCTTTGGGCTTCCAGGAGAAACAGACTCTGGAATCATTATACCCAACGTAGTCAGATATCAAGGAATTAACCCCTTGTTCCTCTGTGTGCCCGTGCTCTTCCTCCGGCAGTTCCGCTTTGTACGACCAGGAAAGCAGGAACACCAGAGCAGCAGTGATTAAGATCAGCTTAAACTCTCCTGAAACTGAACACTGAACCCCACAACTCCAGAATCCTTGGAATAGATGGAGCAGCTTAGTTTGTATCACGAGGTTTGAGCGCTGAGAAAACATCCCAGCCTCGATGAAACGACGCCATGGACAAACTGGAGCGGAATAAAAGGATGCAGCAGCACAGGGCTCCCAGACCATCAGGCTCACAGCTGCACTCTGCCTTTGTTAGAGTAAAGTTTATTTTCAGAGCAGATTTAAAATGCAGTGAGGTATTGGCTGATTAGTGTTCAAACTAGTCAGTACTGCTGCTGCTTCTGTAAATTCACTGAGAGGAGTAAATCCACTACTCGTGAGGTAGAAACAAAGTGTGGGAGAGCCTCTTAGAGGGGGTGGAGGGGTGGGGATAAGCCCCAGAATGCACACAGTTTTCAAAAGAATGAACATCTCCATGAGAACACAAATGAGAGCACAAGTTCTTTCCAGGAGAGGGAATAGTAACTTGCCTGTTTTCAAAAAACCCTTCTAATGATGATTAATCTTGATTGGTCTTCATCCCATGGACAAAACATGACAAGCACATCAAAGCCATCACTGCTGTGTCTCCCCAACACACTCAGAACCCTTGACACAAGTTGAAAGCCTCCCATGTCAACAAACAACACAGACTGAGGAAATTTATACTACAGAGTTTCTGTAACTTCAGATATTCATGGGTTGTCTGGTTATATACAGCCTGGATACCCTAAATGCAGATTACAAAAAATACACACGTAAAATAAGTTCATAAATTAACAAAACCCTGCCCGTGCTTGGGGCAGGCACAGGAACCAGAAGCCTGGAAGTTTCTTAGACTTAAGCTTTCCTTAGACTCCAGAAGTGCTGCAGGAATGAGTGAATGAGCCTTTGGAAAGCAGCTCACTTGGCACCTGCACAATCACCCAGTGTGCTGGGGAGCAGAGAATGTTTCCTTTTGTTACCTCAAGTGTGCCAGACACCCATCTTTCCTCTGGGACAACAAAAACGCCATTCCAGGCTTTCCCAAGGTGGCTTTAAGCTTTCAGGTAAATTCCCTGCCCCATTGTGTAATCTTCTGGCTTTTCCCACAGCAGCTTCCAGTACCATGAGCAGGACTGCCCAGTGAGATCACAAACGTGCACCATCCACAGGAGATCCTCGAGGAACAGCAGGGACACGCAGCATCTCCAGAGTGAAGTGATTAAATGTGGGAGAACTAAGCCTAAGGATTCTTCAAATTCTATTTTTTAAAAGTTAATGCAGCACTTAAAACAATCTCTAGCTAATTAGCTTTTGTTCAGTTTTCCTTAAAAGCATGTCAGCTGTATCGAAGTATTTCCATTAGAAACACAGACTTTGACATATAAAACCAATATATTTTTATTGTCACTTAAAATATGGATTTAAGTGACTTTGCATCAAAATCACATACATTATGGATTATAAGACAGCCTGAAGTCAAAGAGGGAAAAATCCAAATAACTGGATATAAAAAAATGCAATTTGTGGGAGCTCAGCTGATGAATGAGAACTTGAACTCAGCAAAACTGAGCAGTGCCTCAGTGTGTCCTGAGGGGAATTCACTTCCCAGCAAGGCACAGACAATCAGCTGCCTTAACTCACAGCCCAATAAGAACAGGCAGCCTCTTCGTTCCAGAAATGGAAAAGGAGTGGTTTCGTTTTCCACCAGAAATCCATCCCTACCCTTCTCCATTTCATGGCTCCTTAATTACTCCTCGGGCTCCTCTGCTCCTGCAAGCCTGCAATTAGTCTGACCCAGAATGCCGCTGGTGAATGGGCAGGTTTTTCTCCTTCCTCCACCTCCAAGGAAATGTAATCCCTCCCCTACCCGAAGTGCTGAAGGGCAGCAGAGAGGGAGAGAGACAGAGAGAGGTGGCATTACAGTGGAGACAAAGCCCTGAACAGAAAGAGAAGTTTAGAAGTTCAAGAGGCCCAGGGCGAACCAGAAGATGAAGAAACTGCAGACAGACATGTATTTTAGTTTTTCTTTTAAGCTCATAAGCAAACTAGGCCGAAAACCACAGCAGAAACTCACTTATTAGAACTGCTGCAATAAATTTGATTTAGAACTGAGTTAGTTAAGGCTGAAGTCAGGCTCTGGTGAGGTCCTTTAGCAGAGCCCTGGTGCCTCTGCCACATCCCTGAGCCCGGCTCCATCCACGTCACCAACACACAGGGAAGTTCTGGAGTCTGGCAGGAGGCTTAAAGTGCTGACTGAAGTAGTGACACGAAACTCTTATGGCAATTACTGCCAATTAACCCTTGCTAGGCGTGTGTTTGCAGCTCCCTGAGCCAGGGGCAGAGCCACTCCTGCTCCAGCACAGAGAGGGCAACATCCACACAGAAATCAGGATGTGCTTTCCAGAAAACGTGGCTTTTAATGGACGCGGTAAAACAAGCAAGGAACTTGTTTTCAGAGCACGGGAATACGTAACCTGACAACTCCCTTATCTCCAGACACACAGACACATCAAGCACTGCCTGAAACACCCAGCCAGACCTGCCCAGGGACGCCGAGTTCCACCGGGGAAACACCAATTCCATTTATAAGCCTAAGGAGTGTGTATGAAAGAGCCTGGTGGAGGGGGTGGAGGGTGGGGATAAACCCCAGAACACACTCGGTTTTCAAAACTACGAACGTTTCCATGAGAACACAAAACCAAGCACAAGTATAACCTAAGTTCTTCCCAGCAGAGGGAATAGTAACTTATCTGTTTTTAAGAAACGTTTTTAATGAAGGCAGATTTTCTCTCTGGCTGTTTTTTATCCCATGGACAACAAACAACATGGATATCTAAAAGTGTAACTCCTGCTCTCCCCAACACACTCAGAACTTTAGATAAAAACTAACAACAACAAACATAGACTCAACCAAACCCTTACACTAAGCAGGGTTTTGGTAGAGTTTTGTTGGTTGGAATTAAAAACCACCACTATGGCAAGTCAAGGCCCGATTCCTCGGTGCTGCCCTGCTTTTCCAGCCGCTCCCGTGCCCCACCTGCAGCACCCAGAGCTGGGATATCTTCCTGACCTCCCTCAGAGTGAGGCGGGCAGGGGACGGGAAGGGAACGTCACGGAGGAGCCGAACACTGTCGTGACATCGGAATCACGAGGGAGTGACGCGACAGCCACACGGGACATCCCCACGAGGGGAGGGGAGGTGTCCCTCCCTGCCAGGGTGAGGAAACACCGGCCGGGGCGTACATCCCGCTGGGAAGGGCGGGACGGCCCGGGAACAGGGCGGTGAGGAACGAAATAAAGGCAATGAGCTAAAAACCAATGGGAACGGGTACAAAATAAAGGCAGCAGGTCTAAACCCCAGCAGCACGGCCGTGTCTGCGCTGCGCACGGCCCCTCCCGACCTGTTGCCCGGGTGCGGCGCGGCCCGGCCCCCCCGCTCACCGCGCTTGTTTTTGGTGCCGTGCTTGCGGGCGGCCGCCAGCTCCTGCTCGATCTTCTTCTCCAGGAACTCCTGCTTCTTGCTGAGCATCTCCTCCGTGTCGCGGAGCCGCTGGATCGCCTCCTGCGGGGACGGGCCCTTCCCGCCGCCCTTCCCGCCGGCGCCCGTCCCGAACAGCTTTCCTAGGAGCCCCGACATGGCTGCGCGGGGCCGGGCCGAGGCCGTGCAGCTGCGGTGCCCGCTCCCCTCGCTCCGCTCCCCGCACACACCGACCCGAGGCCC
>VZRJ01003711.1:451942-474342 GCA_013397565.1 Ptilonorhynchus violaceus
ACGCCGGGAAGGCGCGGTTTGCCGAGCGGAACCCGGCAGTAGCCGTGGGGAGCTGACGTCACGGGGAAGTTTGACGTCACGGGGCGGGTGGCTGGGAGGGAAGGAGGGGCTGTGGCCACGGCCGGGAGGGCAGGGCCGGAGGGAGCGGCCCCCGCCCGGAGCCTTCTCCTGGGCCCGCCCTGCACTCCCGCACACGGTGGGAGATGAGGAAGGTGGGGCTGACCCGCGGCCGAGGCGGGCACAGGGATCAGCTCGGGGGCCCGCAGGGTCCCGGCCCAGGGGCCGCGGGTGGAGGGTCACGGAGCCATTGAGGTGGGGAAAGGCCTCCAAGGTCATTGAGGGTTGACGTGTGCCCGATCCCCACCGTGTCACCCAGCCCGGGGCACTGAGTGCCACGTCCATCGTTCCTTGGACACCTGCAGGGATGGGGACTCCAGACCTCTCTGCACAGCCCCTTCCAATGCCTGACCACCCTGTCAGTGAAGAAATTCTTGATATCCAACCTGAACCTCCACTGGCACAGCTTGAGGTTTTTTCCTCTTGTCCTGTTCCTTTGCTCCCTGGGAGCAGAGCCCGACCCTCCCTGGCTGCCCCCTCCTGTCAGGAGTTGTGCAGAGCCAGAAGGTCCCCCCTGAGCCTCCTTTTCTCCAGGCTGAGCCCCTTTCCCAGCTCCCTCAGCCGCTCCTGGTGCTCCAAACCCTTCCCCAGCTGCATTCCCACGTCTGGACACACTTGAAGTGACCAAGTGACCAGGGGAGCCTGCCCAGAGCCAGAGCTGGGGGCGGAGGCTCCTCTCCCTGCCAGAGTGGGTTGGGACAATGCCCAGCCAGCCCCTTCCTCCTCCAGAACCCATCCACACTGCTGGGGTGACCTCCTTTCTGTACCCCTCAAACCTGCTGTGGTGAGATAACGCATGGGAAAGTTTACTCTTTCAACTTTCTAACTTTCTAGCTGTACAAAAGCAAGTATTTAAACCCACAGCAGGGCTGTTTAGTTGGTGGTGACTCGCTGTGAGCTCATTTCCGGGACTCTTGTGTCACATGCTCTGAGCTGTGGGGGCAGCATGGACATAATTGCATGCTGTAATCTATAATTTCACAGTACCTATGAACAAAATCCCATGAGGAATTGGAGTCTCGAGTACCTCAGCCCGATGCCAACCTTTCCTGGATACTTTTGATTTCTGTTTCTTTGTGCTTGGCCTCAATCACCTGTAAAAGTGATAAAGCCCCATCTCCAGTCATAGCAGGGTTGTAAAAACAAGTTAATTAATAACAAACCCAAGCAATAATAATGTTTCTCACTGGAAGTCACCCAAGAAACTAATCACTGCTTTGCAGCATGGCTGGGATATTACACACCACATGGAAAAAGGAAAAATTACCCAAACAAATGATTGATGGCCAGAGCGTTTTTGTGCCCTCAGTAAGAAGGAAAAACCCCATTCTGGGAAACACAAAGAACATGCCACGTACCAGGTGGGAGTTCAGCAACTCCAACCCATTACAGGAGCTCTGTAATGGCTCCTGCCTCATTCCACCTCCCCTACATTGTACTGGTAGATAGATGGGAAAGGGAACGGCAAAGGGAACTCCCCAGTCTTGTATCCCTCACCAGTCACATACAAGGCAGCTGCGTGGCTCTGCTCCCACTCCCTGAATTACACCCAGTGTAGCCACTGGAAGCCAGGTTCCAGCATCCCGCTGAGCTGGGAGAAAGCAGGATTTGGGAAGGGCAGGCCAGGCCTCCAGACAGTGCTTCTGAGCTGAAGGAGCTGTGCCCACACATCATCACCCCAAAATAGACCCGACTGCGGAGACCACATAATGACACCTACAGTGTGGTACAGGGGGGAGGGAAATAGGAAAAGTATATTTAGCCAACTATTTCCTGATACTGTTCCCCTCCTGGGAGAGCAGAGTAAAACAAACACTGTGGGTAAATAAACCCTGCCCTTCAAAGCAGACAAGAGCTTTCACAGGAGCACAGACACTCCTAAGGAGGAAGGACCACCGGGATAGCTCCAGCCCAGCCAGCTCATCCCAAGCTCATCTGTTCAGAGCGGGATACTCTGTCCAAACTGGTTCTGAGGTCTCAGGACCTCTCTGCAGCCTCCTTCCTTTGCCACTCTTGGTAGACAGTCCTTTATATCAAGTCAGAAGTCAGAAACATGGAATCACAGAGTGCTTCGAGTTGGAAGGGACCCCAAAAATCATCTTGTTCCACCCCCTGCCATGCGCAGGGACACCTTCCCACCACACCAGCTTGCTCCAGGCTCTGACCTGACCTGGCTCCACCTTCTCCACCCCCTCCTGTGAGGCAGCAGCAAGACCTCTCCTTAAGCTCATGTAAACCCTCAACAACCCCTTCTGCCAGCCTCCCCTGAAAGCCCTGAGCTCCATTTCCTCGCACCCACCAACAGCTGGAGGTGCAGAAACATCACCAAAAAAGTGAAATGAGCAGAAAGTGAGTGAGCAAAGTGAACTGGTGTCAGGACTCATCCTGACAGGAACAGGAGTGACAGTGTAACCCATCACCAGATGGCCCAGGCTGGGAGCACAGGTACAGCCCTCTGCAAGCTGCTAGTTTTTAGATTTAAGGAAAGAGACAAGAAAAACACTTTGAGGTCAAACAGTGGGCTGGATCCGACCAGTCAGACCAGTAATGCTGGGCTGACTGCTCCAGTGGCCAGAACACCCACCATTTCCCAGACAGCAAGGCTGGGACTCCACAGCCAGGATTTCAGTACCCAGGACTGACTGAACTCTGCACCACCTCTGGATAAATAGGCTGGAAATGCAGCATTTTGCATCCACAACTTAGCAGCTCATCACACCAACTTACCTGGGAAAGCTCAGCTTGGCTTGCCCTGCACATGGAGCAAGGAGAAAGCATGGGAGAGCAGAGCAGAGGGACACATGTCCCAGGAGGACCTGGAGGCAGCAGTGATGTGCAGGTCTAGGTGCAGATCCTTCCCCAAAAGCCAGTGCCTCCTGTGGCAGTGTAAAACAGGAGGCTGAGGGGAAGTACAAGAAGGAAGGAACCTGGAAGGGCAGTGCAGAAGGCAGCAGCACCCCTGCCTGCTCCCTGACCTACCTGGGCTCCAGACCTGCCTGTGCACCTCCCTCACCAACACTGCACAATGGGAATTTTCAGTTCCTGGGTTTGGTGCTCCTGTGCTGGCTTTGGGAAATCAAGAAGCCAGGAGGACAACAGAAATGTCTCAGTCACACCAGACTTCCTTGCTGCTTAACCACATCAACTCCCCACTGAAACTACTGACAACTGGCCCACGGAACTGGGCTGAGGGAATGTGGAGGCTGGGAAGCAGCTGACAGATCTTCTCTGCAGCACCTGGCCCACAGGCAATACTGGAAGAATGGCTCCTGGATGCATCACAGGTTTCCTGTGAGACCCTGGACTGATCAACTCACCCAGGCCTTAGTGCCCTCCCCGGGCACAGGGGTCAGGTTTAACTGTTCACAGGGATGAACTCATTGATGTCTAAGGCACTCAGAGATCCTTGGATCTGGGGAAGAACCATGAACAAACACTGTGGAGAGAGAACCCAGAGAGAAGAGCCAACACACACACACACGTTCCCACACACTGACTCTGCATGTGAGGTCCAGGGTGTTTATAACACGTGTAGTACAGACACGGTGATCTTTCTACTGAGAGACAGAGAGAAGATACCAGACACAAGTCTATCAGGGTATTTCTGAACAGTGTTCCCAAAGGATCTCAGGATGAACTTGCTTCCACTAGGAAGGATGTTTGCTCTCAGAAGGGCCACCCAAATACTGGGCAATACAGCTTTTAGGCCAGAAAAACCACAGATGGGACAGGCTGTGATTTGCAAAGCCACCTGATTTCAGCAGCTCTGTTTGTTGCAAGTTTGCAGGTCCTTCTTCTTACCCTGATTCAGGGATCTTTGTCTTTCTTGCCCTAAGCTGACCCATGGTGCAGAGGGACAAGAAATAATGAAGCCACTCTCTTCAGTGCCTCGTAGCCGTCGGCGGCTTCCAAGCAGTCCTCTGCCTAAGGACGGGAAGAACCAGTGGAGATGGAAGCCATTCTGTCCCACATCCATCTACCTCCCCAGAAGAGCTTTGGTCTTTTCCACTGGCATAAAATCGAGCACCGAGATCGACAGCAGCAGCAGCCCTCAGCCACACAGTGGCTCTGGGCATCGTCACTCCGAGCTCTGGATGTACACAGGGACGGCCAGCATGGCGCAGGGCCCGTCCGAGCCCGTCTGCAGCTCGGCCAGGGCCAGGTTGGAGGCCATGCCGCTGGGCTGCCCCGGCACCAGCTCCGAGTCGGCGGCTCCCGCCCCGCCGACCACGATGGACAGGACGGCGTCCGACTCCTGGAAGGGCTCTTTGCCGGGGCCCCCCTCGGGGGGGCTCTCCCCGGCGGCGCCGTCCTTGAGCTCGGGCAGCCCCAGGGGGCCGGGCAGGGCCAGCCCGGCCTTGCGGCCCCGCGCCGCCCGCTTCTTCTGGGCCTTCCTGAGCTGCAGCTCCTTGTCCTTGGGCGAGCCCAGGCGGCACTTGTGGTCCCGCATGTACTTGTGGCGCGTGAAGCCCTTGCCGCACGTGGGGCAGCGGTATTTGTAGTTGCCGGTGTGCGAGCGCTGGTGCTCCACCATGTGGGCTCGGCGGCTGAAGGACTTGTTACAGTACTGGCACTTGTGGATCTTCATCCCTGCACACAGAGAGAGATGGGTTAGAGACCCAGCCGTCCCACCCAGCCAGAGCGGGACAGCCTCACCTCCTCTTCCAAGGAGATGCTCCTTGATAGAAGGGAGGAGATATTGTGCCACACGCATTTGCGGTCAGAAAAGGGTGGGTGGCTACAGCTTGAATGTCTGTGTTTAACTCTTGTTTTAGGCCTTTGTAGAATCACAGAATATCCTGAGTTGGAAAGGACCCACAAGGATCATCCAAGTCCAGCTCCTGGCCCTGCACAGACACCCCAACAATCCCACCCTGTGCATCCCTGAGAGTGTTGTCCAAACGCTCCTGGAGCTCTGGCAGCCTTGGGGCCGGGACCATTCCTTAGGGAGCCTGTTCAGTGCCCCAACACCCTCTGGGGGAAGAACCTTTTCCTGATCTCCAGCCTGACCCTCCCCTGGCACAGCTCCAGCCATTCCCTCGGGTCCCGTCACTGGTCACAGAGAGCAGAGATCCCTGCCTACCCCTCCACTGCCCCTCAGGAGGAAGCTGCAGACTGCAAATAAATATTCTTGCCTCAAGTAAGAGCATTAAAATGTCACCAGAAAAAC
Source organism: Ptilonorhynchus violaceus (assembly GCA_013397565.1). Lineage (NCBI taxonomy): Eukaryota > Metazoa > Chordata > Aves > Passeriformes > Ptilonorhynchidae > Ptilonorhynchus > Ptilonorhynchus violaceus. The sequence goes on from VZRJ01003711.1 coordinate 457,230, forward strand.
GTCAGGTAATTGTGATGAAAATCTTAAAAGTATTAACGTTTTCAAGTGTATTTAGTAAATAAAGAAATCTTCACTTTTTTTTCCCTCCAAAATATGGGAATGTACAGTCTGAGACAACCCATAACTCACTGCCAGTCCATTCCATTGATCTCACTCTGCAGGGCTTTGAGCACAGCAAGACTTCTAGTGTTACCTCAAGAGACAAAAGTCTGAATGCTCTCTAGGGCATGAGAATAAATTATTCGTCTTTATTATGAGTGGGAGCATCATTTTTGGAACACAGAGAGAAGGAAATCAAATCCCATGATCTCCCCTTTTGCATGTGAGATGGGACTGGGGAGGAGTGGACAGAGCACTCTGAATATTCACTTGATAGCGAACAGACCAAATAACCCAGCTGAGCCTCTGAGTTTCACCAGCAGGCCCTGCCTAGAGATCATACTGTCTTAGAAAACAGCCCAAATCTTAGACATAATCCTGAACAGACACTCACTTAAACAGGCTGCAGCAACACAGAGAAAAAAAATCTGAAGGTAGTAAATTGTTCTTATTTCTCAGGCTTAGTCCTTCTGTCACGTGCTCCTGCAGCACCACAGCAAATCCCAGTCACTGCATTCCCAAGCACTCACCTGAATGGGACAGAATGTGAGCCTTCAGCTTGTCAGGCCTGTTGAACTCTTTATTGCAGCCCGTGTGGCTTCTGGAACAACAACAAATGCTGGTGAGATGTGGTAATCAGCTGAGGATTGATGTATAAAAGATCCCAGACCATAAAAAGATCCATGACCCTTCTTCTTAGCAGCACCCACATAGGTCTCAATGCAGCCTCAGCAGGAGCTCCACTACTTCAGCCTTTCTGGGGACGGGCAAATAATAAACAGGCTGCCACAGGGACACGTGGTTTTTCCTAGACTACACATGGTCTGTGTCTCATTATAAACGCTCCTAAAAGCAGCAGGTTTAAGATCCCAGTTCAACAGCACACAGCATTCCAACCTCCCCATGAAGCAGTGGCTTGGTAGGTGCCACAATGTCCCTTAGGATACCTTCAGGACACAGTCCTCCCATCCCAACCCCCATCCTGACCCCATTCAGATGTGTTGTCATGTGCAGACACACTACATACGAGAAGGGACATTTGTATTTCTTGAAGGGCTCGTGGATGAGCATGTGGCGCTTGAGCTTGTCCTTGCGATTGAACGCCGCGTCACACACCGAGCACTTGAAGGGCTTCTCGCCTGGGGAGGGGAGACACCAGGGGTCAGGGACAGTCCACACAGGACACACACAGGATCCACCAGACCAGCTGTGCCACACTAAACTTCTCCAAACTTCCCCGCCCGATGGATAAATCACACAGAATCACAAAGAATTAACTAGGTTGGAAAAGACGTTTGAGATCATCGAGTCCAACCTATGACCCAACACCACCCTGTCACCCAGACCATGGCACTGAATGCCACATCCAGTTTCTTCTTAAACACCGCTGGGGACGGTGACTCCATCGCTTCCCTGGGCAGCCCATTCTATTTCCTAATCACCCTTTCTGTGAAGAACTTCCTAATGTCCAGCCTAAACCTCCCCTGGCACAACTTAAGGCTGTGTCCTCTTGTTCTGTCAGTGGCTGCCTGGGAGAAGAGACCACTCCCACCTGGCTACAACCTCCTGTCAGGGAGTTGTAGAGAGTGATGAGGTCTCCCCTGAGCCTCCTTTTCTCCAGGCTAAACAACCCCAGCTCCCTCAGCTGCTCCTCAGTAAAAAAATAAATGGATGGGTAGAACCCATGCTGCACACTGCTCCTGCTCTCCAGGGCCAAATTCCTTAGTTCTGCAACCACAGCAAGCGGGGAAGCCACCCGTGTGTCCCGTTTGCGTGGCACAGAGGTGACGAGCACCAGGAGCCGGGGGAGCCGTACCCGAGTGGATGTGGGCGTGCAGCTTGAGGTAGTGCTCCCGCCGGAAGAACTTCTTGCAGATCTGGCACTTGAACTTGCTGCCCCCGCCGTGCGTGGGGATGTGGCGGCGCAGGTACCGCTCGCAGGGGAACACCTGGAACGCACAGAGACACAGCTCAGGGCTGGCACACACACGGGACAGCATGCAGCTGGAATGGGAGGTGTAGCCTGGATAGAAAATATAAGAATCATGGAATGGCTTGGGTTGGAAAGGACCCTAAAGTTCATCTGGTTCCACCCCTGCCATGGGCAGGGACACATTCCACTATCCCAGGTTGCTCCAAGTCCCATCCAACCTGGCCTTGGACACTTCCAGGTAAGGGGCAGCCACAGCTTCTCTGGGCAACTTGAGCAAGAAGCTCCCAGTCACTCCTTTCCCAGGAAGGATGCACTGAGAAAACCTTCAGGATTGTATAAAGAAAATACAGACAGAGCTTTAAAAACAAACAAGCAAGAAAACCCCAAAACTTGGTCAAGAAACACAGAAGTTGAAACCTTGCTGTGTAACACCACAGTGCTGAGGACCAGCATCCCAGCCGGATGCCCAGTCTCCCATCAAAGCCAGCAGTAGGACGGGCTAAGCAAGGACCCCCAGGACCTTCCCCCCAAGGTTAACTTCACTTTCTGCATCCTCATAATCTGTTATCAAAGGCTCCCATTCATGCTCCTTATAAAGCCAGGAAGAATGGCCCCTTTGGCTAATGGGAACATGGGAAATATCCATCTAAGTGAATTCCTACTGAGCATGCTGCAAGCACACCTGAGGGGAGCACAGGACAACTCGGAGTTCTGGCACCCAGGTCTGTGCTGTCCCATCTCCAGAAAACAGCAATATTGGTAAGAATAAAAGCAGGAGTAAAAAATACTGCTGCAGATAATGGCCTTTTGAACCCTTCTGCTGCATCCTGACAGTCCCACCCAGGCTCAGAAGGGCACCTGTCACCTGGCTGGGAAGTGCAGAGAAGACAGGTGAGAAAGATGGGTTACTAACCATGGCAGGGGTGTGCTTCCCCTTCCTGAGCTACCTGAGGACAGTAGTCACTCCTTTGACATAGTCCCTGCCCCCACCGCAAGGTTTTTATTTCCTTTGCTATAAACAGAGGAGCAAGGGTCCAAATTTTAGTCTGGATTTCAAAAGATACCCCAGAAATCAAACCCCACCAAATTCTGCCCCCTCAAACCCCCTTAGGGGCTGTGCTGAAGAGAGTATTTCCAGCCAAAACCTACGCAGACACTGTTCCACTCCCAGTCCCATCACTCAGACAGGTTTCTTTGCCAAGGACACAGAGCACTCATCCAAAAGAGAGGAATGGGTGGCAGAGTGGCACCAGAGACCTGAGTGGCAACAGGAGATGAGGATGGAAATGGAGGTGTAGGAGCTCGTGCAGCACCCAGGGCTTTCCATGCCCAACCCTTCCACCCAGAGGTGGAACAGTGGGTCAGACTCCCCAAACCAGCCTTGCTCTAGGTACACTTGCTGTTAAGAAATAAGGACAGCAGCCCAGTGTGCAGTCCTGTGCTGCTGTGGGAATAAGGAAGGTGCCCTGACAAACCCAGTACAGCAAGGGAGAAAAGTCAGCACCATGGGGAGGAACATGCTCTGCACAAGGCCAGAGAGCTGGAGCCCAGGGGTGCAACCACCTCTGTCCCTTTGGAAAGCAGCTTGTGGGCACCTGCCAGTCCATACTGAGGTAGGAAGGGAGGGGAAAGGGGGCTGAGGGTTTGTGTCCCCCCAGGTGTCCAGGCCCAGCTCAGGCAGTGGTCAGCACCCACCTTCTGGCAGTGAGGGCAGGGGAAGTTGTGCGTTGCTGTCTGCAGATGGTGCTCCAGGGCTTCTGGGGTGGAGTATTTATTGACACACTTCACACACCTGCATGTGGAGACAAAGGACAGAGCCTGTGAGCAAGGCTCCTGCAGCAACCCCCCACGCCATGGGCAGACCTGCCTAGCCCAGCCACCTTCCAGAGTGATCTTGGACAGGGTTGGTTTGGTACAGGGAATAACCACTCAGGTGCTCTAAACCCTCAGCAACCCATATGCCAGCTCACACTCACACTTAGCATCCTTCAGAGGGGGAGATGCTGGAAAACTGGGTGGAGAAGCCTTTAAATTCTAGTGCTCTTCCCCACAGACTGCCATGGGAGTACCCAGACACATATTCCACATTGTTTCCTCATGGAGACAAGCCCCAAGTGAGGACTTCACCTTGTTTCAAACACCTCCTTCCCTCTTCATTGCTTGAAGACGGCAGCTCCCAGTGAAGGAGCTGAGAGTCGGGGCACAGCATGCCAGGGGTCACACATCCTGGCAGTATTTCTGCTGGAGAGCTCTGCAGAGCTGGCTGACAGTGGGCACTGGGGACAGGCACCAGCAGCACTGAAGACAGAGGCACTCACACCCTGTTCCTGCTGTGAAACCTTTTCTCCTTAGGTCAGACTGAACTGTCCTCAAGCATCAGCAGGGCTCTGATCTCAAGGATCCCCACTACCAAGCTGTAGGATGAAGCTCTGTAGTACAAGCATAAGTAGAAACCATGGTCTAGGCAAGAAATAGCAAATACTTATTCCGTGAAGCCCCTAGGTGACTCCAGTATCTTCTGGGCTTCCTACTCTTCCTGAACATCTCTATGGGCATTTCAAAAGCTCCATGGAGTTCTTTGTGGAACTCTTCACACTTTCCCTCTACACTAGTAGAAGAGTTTTCCAAGGAACACACCCTTTTGCAGCAAAGGGAAAGGAGATTTTTCTCTGGGCACAGCTTCTACAACCCACACTCCCTTTGCTGCAGAAACCAGAATCACAGAAAACAGGCTAGGGAGGGGCTTCTCTGACTCTCTGAGCCAGCCCAGCACAGGTTCAGCCATTTCCATCTCACTCCTGACTGGTGATAAGAGGACTTGCAGTGATGGGATCTTCCCACATAACCAATCCCAGCTTTTCACTATCATTCCAAAAGATTCCCTGCATTCAAAGTGCTTGGCCCCTGCTGTCCAGCGGAAGGGGCCCCCCATGTGCCAGCTGAGTGTCCAAAAGAACCACGGCCACCGGACACACGGCCCCCTGTCCCCTCTAACGTCCCAGCAGCCATGCTCTGCACCCACTCACTCCTACAAGGCTTGTGAGCAGCGATTGTACTGTACTTGTACACGGCCATGTCCTTCTTGGGGCTGTGCTGGGGCAGCAGGCTGTGCGAGTACTGGTGCACGCCCAGCTCGTACAGCGAGGGGAAGTCCTTGCTGCAGAGGTGGCACCGGTAACTCAGCTCCTCCTGGTGGCTCTTGATGTGCTCCAGGAAGGACTCCAGCTTCTGGAAGGTCTGGGCGCAGGTCTTCACCACACATTTGTACACCTGGGAGAAGGGAGAGCAACTGGGGAGGCTGACCATGGAAACAACCAGGGAAAAGCCTCTGCCAACAGGCAGGGTTGCCTTCCTTTCTGAAAAGAAACACAGACTGTCAGGGCACATCACTGAGAAAGCAAGGTGGGACAAAGGGATGTTGATGTGAGGGCCTGAAACCACTCGAGTGGGTGAGACCACAACACCCCAGAAGGGACTGTCCCATGACCCAAGAGCTGCCACCTCCACTGAAAACTTTGGACTTCACAGAATCATAAAGACTGGAAAAGACCTCCAAGGTCATCAAGTCCAATCTTCGACCAAACGCCACCTTGTCAACTAAACCACAGCACCAAGTGCCATGTGCAGTCCTTTATTGAACACTTCCAGGGAGAAGGACTCCACCACTTCCATGGACAGCCCATTCCAATGCCTGACAACCCTTTAAGTGAAGAAATTCTTCCTGATGTCCAACCTGAACCTCCCCTGGGCTATCCTACACTACCTGGCACAGCTGGAGGCCGTTTCCTCTCATGCTGTCCCTTGTTCCCTGGCAGCAGAGCCTGACCTCCCCCAGCTGCCCCCTCCTGCCACGGAGTTGTGGGGAGTGAGAAGGTCCCCCTTGAGCCTCCTTTTCTCCAGGCTGAGCCCCCCCAGCTCCCTCAGCCACTCCTCCTAAGTCTTACTCTCTAGACCCTTTCGCAGCTCCACTGCCTTTCTGTGGACACCTCCATATCTTTCTGGAAGTGAGAGGCCCAGAACCGGACACATTTCACTTCTTTGCTTCCTCTCCAGCCACCCAAACCTACTTGGATGAATTCTCACTCAGCAGGGTGGAGAGACAGGAGCTTTTCAAAGCCACACAGACCACATAGCTACAACCCTGAGAGCTGCACAGGAAGAACTGGCAGCTTTACAGACCAAGAGGCTCAGGACAGACTCTGGGAACTGGTGCATTATATGAAGTCAATCCCAATATTGCCACCCACACAAGGTACCCTGTGTCCCTACCTGCTCATTCTTGTGCTGTGTCATGTGTGATTTGAGCTGGAAATAGGTGTTGAACTTGCTGGGGCAGAACTGGCACTGGTAAGAGCTGTCGATCAGGACAACCTGCTTGGCTTCCAGCTTGCCCACCTCACTCTCCTCCAACGGGCTCAGGTCCTGAGGCGGTGGCACCGGGTTCCTGGAGGGCTGAGGCAAACCTGGAGAGAGGGAAAGTCACAGCCTGCCATGAGACAGCTCTGAAAGCTGCTCTGCAAGCACCATGCTGCCAGGACACACCAGGCCAGGTTCCTCCTCCCTTTCAAAGACAGATTCTTTAGACCAGATGAATCTCACTAACAGGGTGGCTTTAAATTTGTTTACAGATTATTAAGAGCTCTGACTATTCTAACTCGTCTCCTTAACCCATCCTCTTTTTCCAGGGACATAACTGTGCTCTGTGGAGCAGTCAGAGAACAGGCCTCCACCAGTGAACCAGAGCCAGATTTACTCCCACCACTGGCAGGAGACAGGAGGTGAGATCCAGCCAGTAGCTCACAGTCCACGGTGCCTGCAGAGGGCAGCTCCAGTTGTCCCTTGTCCTAGACATGACATTGTCACTGCATTCCCTTGCCTAGCAGGACTGGGGCCACCAGCAGAAAGGAGATCCAGACACCAACAAGGAGCTCTTTTCTGCTTCAAGTATTTCAGGTGGCCACTGTGGCCAGATCCAGCCTGGACATGACCTCCACAGTGCAAAGCCAGAGCACTGGGGTATCCTAACCCACCAGCTGTCTGTCTCCTAGGCCAGAGCTGTCAGGTGTGGCTCATGCACTGGCAAAGCTGCACTGCCAGGGAGTAAGAAGGTGAAGAGACCTTGCCCTGTTTGCATGCACATACTGGCACAGAGTTTGGACACTGTCTCCACCAGCACCTGAATCCACCACGGAGCTGCTAAACCCCACTGAGGAATGCAAACAGCACACACAGCTCCCAGCTCCCCTCCCTCCCCGTGTGGAGGTGCAGAGACCTGCAGCCTCCTCACACCACTGCTCTGCCCCACGCCATCCCCAGCACCAAACCTGAGTTCTCCTCGTCCTCAGGCTGGCTGGGGTTCAAGGCCATGACCTGCACAGTGATGGAGTTGCGGGAGATGGTGCAGCCCAGCCCTGGAGGCCACACTTTATGGGTCTGCATGTGCTTCTTCACGTTGGACTTCTGGGCAAAGGCTCGGCCACACACGATGCACTGGAAGGGCTTCTCACCTGTGTGACTGAGGGAGAAGGCACCAAGTCAGCAGCTGGTAGAGAGAGGAGGCAGCCCCCAGGCAGGGCCCGTGGGGGGTGGCTGCCAAAGGACAGTGCTGGGCACTCAGCTTGGCAGATCACACCTTGACCCTCCAAGCAAGGCTTTGAGACCTGATTCACCAGAGGTGGATTGTGAGAGGAAGAAGTGAGGAAAAGATCTCTGCAGCAATATCAGGGCATTCACTGGGGTCTCTGCACAGACCTTGGGGACCCCACCACTTTCTCAGTGGCACAAGCCTTTTCTTCCCTGCCACCCTCCCTCACCTGCACACATCTCTTCTAGCTTGCAGCCCCCTATCTGCCTGAATTTGCTCTCCCCTGTCCACAGTAGAGGTCTTTCTACTCTGACCTTCTGCTTCAGGAGAAAGAGTGAAGAGTCCAGGGTGGGAAGGGGAGCAAAAACCACCACTCGTTCCTTCCCATCTGTTCTGAGCCCAGCAGACTCTGCTGGGGGAAAAAACTTTGAAGATTTCAGCTCTCTCTTGCCAGGGAAAAGCTCTCCAATTAGAGCTCCCTGTATAGACACTGAGCTTGGCTTACACTTTGCTAACACCAGCAAACAGGAAGGCTGCAGCTTGGTAGGGAGGGAGAGGAAAGGGAAGGGCAGAGGCAAGCAGTGGGAATGCTGCTGCTCCAGTGACAAGAGGTTTGGCTGTCACAGTCTCATCAGCAAGGAAAATGAGCCTCCAGTCTCAGTACATAACCAGCATGAAAATTACATCCATGATGCAGCCTTCACCCCAGTCACTGGGGAAAAGGTGTCTGGGGGTGGGGGGAATGAAGGATCCCCTCCCACTGCAGCACAGGCTCCGGGACATGACAAACTGGGCTGTGCAGACTCCCTCAGCAGAGCTGTGCCCCCTTCAGCCCAGCCACTCTGCTGTGTCCAGGGTAGGGCGCTGTTACCTCCTGATGTGCTGCTGCAGGTCAAAGTTCTTGGTAAAGGCCTTGTCACAGTATGTGCATTTCAGCTTGGGGGACTTGGGTTTGCCTGAAAGCAGAGCACACACAAGAATGAGATCACGTGGCACAGCCCTGTCCCCACTGTCACAGGGCCCTCACCCCTGACATGACTGTTCAGGACCAAGAGTAAAGGGCTTATGAAAGGATACGATCTGCCTGGCCAGACTGGGCAGTGGTTATGGGCACAAACATTCATTTAACAGAGCTTGAGCCAACTCTGCAAGTCCTGAGGAGTGTAGTCTGGGCAGGGCATCCCCCTCAGGCCATCAACCACTGCCTTCCAGGGGCCTTTCCAGCTACAAAGCACCAACTTTAAAGGTGCTTTGGGCATTGGGAAAAGACACAGGATGAGAGAGAGGAAGGGCCCCCTGTCTCTGCTGTGAACTCACCAGGTCACCCATCAGTTTCATGCAGGGCATTGTGTTCCCCCTCCAGAGCTGCACAGCCAATGCCACCCCTCGGGGCCTGGGGAATCCATGGCTCAGCAGCTCAGTTGGGACAAGCACAGCGACCCACAGGGCAGGTGCTGTAAGGGACTCACCTTCCTGCAGCCCACTCAGGACAAGCACAGTGGCCCACAGGGCAGGTGCTGTAAGGGACTCACCTTCCTGCAGCCCACTCTCGTTCTTGCAGCGCCGAGTTTTGGCAGCAGCAGGGGAATCAAAGCCAACCACAGAGCCTCCTCCTGCACTGCTCAGGGGGGTGGGAGCACTGCTGCCCTTGGCCTTGAACCCCTGCTTCCCAGGGCTGTACACAGGGGGAGAGGGGTACACGGGGCTTTCCACACACTGGCTCGGGACCTGTGAGAGGGCAATTTATCAGTGGAAAAGGTTTGCTACAGGGAATTATCCCGTGCCCTAACCTCCATCTCCACACGCACCAGGCTGTAGTTGGGTTTTCTGCCTTCTGCCAAACTGGATCAAATTTCTGGCTCACCAGTACAACAATGTGTCTCTAACCAAAACTAACACCCTGCAGTGTGTGAGACTCTCCTGCTGAACATCAAAAAGCATCCAGCAGTTATTACAGCAGGAACAGGACAGCAAGGAAATACTTTGAAGGAGCTGTCCTGTCCGTCGTCTATGTCTTATGCCTGGAAGAGTTTCTTATCCCTTTGGAGCAGGTTACCAGAAGGATCACCACTGACCCTGTGGCAGGGATCTCCAGGCCACGCTGCCTGCCCTGGCAGGACTGCAAAGGGAAAGGAAGGCACAAGGAAACTCCGGGTGCCAGAGCACAGCCATTTATGTCAGCACCAAGATTAGGAAAGGACACTTAGAGTGATCAGTCTGGGGTGATAGTTTGAGGGTGTTTCTGCTGCCCACCCTGATAAATTAACACACACCATTACTTATCCAACAACCCTATCCATTTCTGACAACTGGCACTTCCAGATCAGATGCCAGCTACACAGATAAAGATGACAAACCTCAGTCACACCCAGCAGCTTCTGTTGTGAAGGGCAGTGTAAACATGAAGACTGCAAACAGCTGACCCATCAGTAAATCCACCTTGCCTGTGCCTCTCTTTAGCAAAAGCCACCTTGTCGAGTTTGTTGAGATTTAGACTGAACTCTTCTCTCCCCATAAGCCTAAAGTGTGCAGTGTGATGCTCTGTGTCCCTACAGGAGGTGAGTCCCTCATCTCAACTCCCTTCCACTCCCAACATGTGCAGGTATCCCTCTAATCAACATAAACATTTGGGTCTCCCAAGTCTCTGCCAGCCAAGTCCTCTGTCCCTCTTAGCTGTTTCTCCTGTTCTCAGAATCCCCATCATCTTGCTGACATACTTCTGTCCCCAACCTTCTCCCACAGGAAATAATTGTTGTCAAATAACCTAACCCATCTTCCCACACTATAATTCCACATTCAAGACCAGGTTGGACAGGGCTTGGAGCAACATAGGTGTCCCTGCCCATGGCAGGGGATGGAACTGGATGAGCTTTGAGGTCCCTTCCAACCCACCCCGTTCTGTGATTCCCTGAGGACAGATCCCTAGCGCCAGCCCCCAGCCTTACCTCCATGGGCGGATAGGGCTGCATGCCCAGGCTCTGGATCTCCACGGTGCCGGATGCTGCCATGGGAGCAGGGGCACTGTACACTTCCACCACGCCGGTGCCGGCGCCGGGCTGTCCGGGAGCCCCCAGGCTCGGGGGGGGAGGCGGAGGCTGAGGAGGGGNCGGCGTGCATACTCATGCTGCTCTGCAACCACACACGGACACACAACACATCAGAAATGCAGCAGCCACGAGCTGGAGGGGCTGCTCCCTCACACACACTCCCAATCCCAATTTGCCTGCAGGAACAGCGGCGACGGCTTGGCACAGCACATCCAACTGGCACGTTGGACCCGACTGTGCTGGAGGCTTGGCATGACCTGCAGGTGCACATTGCCTCCTCCAAAACCCAAGCCCTCAAGCCCCACTGCTTTTACTGCTTTGTTTTTAAAGCTTTTAATCCTTCTGCTTACAAGGAACATTTTCAGAGCACGGAGAGCATGTACAGCCCAGCCAGTCTGGGGAGAGCCCAACCAACCATCCCAGGAAGAGAGGAATCCATGGGGTAAACTGACAAGGGCTCTGGAAGCCAATCATTATATGGGGGTTCAACAAAAAGCTGGTGAGATCATGTTCCAGAGGTCTGAGCATCCAGCAACAAGTGAGTTTCCCAAGACACCAAGCTGTGCGATGCAGTCAACACACTGGAGGGAAGGAATGGGGCATCCAGAGGGATCTGGTCGGGGCTTGGAGCAACCTGGTCTGGTGGAATGTGTCCCTGCCCATGGCAGGGGTTCAGAATTGGACGAGCTTTAACCAAGAAAGCCTGGGCCCATATGTGCCCCTTACCTGCACCGGGGGCTGCACTGCTGGCATGGGCTGGTCCAAGGATGTGAAAGCAGACATGGCTGACATCAGCACCTCATCACTGACCAAGATGTTCCCCTGCACCAAGGTCTGAATCAAAGGTGATGGGGGAACGGTGATGTACGTAGAGATTTGCTGAAAGAAAAGAAAGATACACTGTTAACCAGCAACAGGACAAAACAATACCCCAAATAAATGACACTGCTTTTTACTGAACCTCAGGGTCTCTGCTTCCACAGCCTCTGGTGAGCAGTGAGCCACAGTAATTATCTGCAGCTTCCTGCTGAGTCCGTGGGAGTTTCTAGCTCCAGAAACGTTCTTCAGAAAGAAGACAAAAAATATCAGAGTGGCTCAGAAAGTGGCCATTGGCTATAATTCAAATCAGGGGTTATTAATCAAGATCTGCAGGACAAACTCCTCACAGACAAGTTCAGGCATTTTCCTGGGTGCTTGCCCCAGCGAGGGGAGGTGGAGAACTGAGGGAGGCTGCCCTGGCTGCAGATGGTGGATGTCAGGCTCACCTCTTCAGACTGGAATCATTACAGCAGGGGAGCGGAGGCTGTTACATTTTTTGGGTGGAAACAACCCGTGTTTGCAGCCCTGGGAAGAAGCACCATCCACTGGGACTACACTAACTTGAAAAAAGCAATTGGTTTGAAAGTACTTTGGAAACCACAGCTGCAGGCACAGTACATGTCATGCACCAGGGACTCACTCTGGAGAATTCTCTAGGGAAGGAGAAGGGGAATCCAAAGAGGATATTCCCCCAACGTTCATCACAACATATTATGTGGCCTTATTTGCAGGAATGTGAGAGGAGGGATGCAGGGATGAAGCTGCCACACATTGCTTTCCTCTTCTGCCCACAAGCCAGACCATGGCCCAGGGGACAGCAAGAGCCATGGCCTCCTGTGCACTGCAAGAGTGCACCCAGGCACATGGCCAGGCTGTGACACTGGGGCTCTCCAGTGGAGCCAGGGTCTGGCTGCAGCACAGACACAACACGAAACCCCTCCCGTCCCGTTCTGTCCTGACCTGTAAGAGGGCTATCAGACACTCGTGCCAGAGGACACCTCACTGCAGAGGACCTGACTTTAACCACAGGGTGAAAAAACAACAAAGGGACAACAACCGAGCCTCCTAGAAAAGAGAGAGGCTGTGCCTGCAGCACGGTACCTGGCGGCCGGCGCTGGGAGCCTGCTGCACCGACGTGATGGACGGGCTGTACACGCTGTTGGTGGCCAGGGACACCGTGGCCAGGGAAGGGGCACTGCCCTGGCACTGCTCTCGCTTGTGGGTCATGAAGGCAGGCAGGGAGTTGAACTGCTTCTTACACTTCCCACACAGGAACACGTCTTCATCGTCTGCAATGAAGAGGAGCAGAGCTTCAGGCCTTCTCCTGTTCCCCAGTGCTGCACCCAGCAACCACAATGGAGGATCACAGGCACCTTTTGCATCTTAGCACCTCGAGGACGTCATCATCAGGAGAGATCAAGGGCCAAGCTGCCCCAAGCTCTCCCTAAAGACAACTGATGTGACTGAGCCCATCTCAGCCCTGCTCCCATATACAAAACCCACTGTCTCCCCGGGAAACACTGAATCCCTGTCTATCTTCTCATCCCAAAGACAGGAACAACCAACTCAGCCTTGCTCCTGTAGCACTCTCTGCTTTTAGTCAAAGCAGCTCCTTCCAGAGCATCAGCATTACGCCTGCTGAGGCAGATTTTATTACACAGGTTGCACAAAGGAAGAGAAGTAACTTGGATTAGGGCAGAGTCACTGTCAGCTTGTGTCCTAAAGCAACCCCTCCATGAGCCTGGTGGTTTTTGGCACCTCTGCTTGACATTAGAAGCAGAAAGAAGACAATCCAGTTACATGTCCTAGCTGAAATATGCAGCGTTAGCAAACCACACACCATTTGCACTCCATCCAGGCAGACTCACAAGGCTGTTCCTCCCATCTGATTCACAGCCTGAAGTTAAATGTTTTTGGGGACACAGACTGTAACTCCTCCTGGGGATAACTCCATGCCCACCTATGTGCACATAAATGATCAGCTCCCATACTCATTCACACAGAGATACTAAAGGGCTAGAACACTTGTGCATCTCCAGAGGATAAGGAGTGGATATTAAACAAAAACATGAACAGTAACTACCATTAGTGGTGGGGACAGTGGCTTTTCCCTCCCTTTGTGCCTTTATTGGAAGCACATGGTCGAGTCAGTTGTCATGACCATCTCCAAAAACATCTCAGCTCACTTGGGCACTTGTCCCTTTCTCCTGCTCTGTCTGGTCCTGCTGAGGGCTCACAACACTCGTGGCAGCACCCTACACACCCAGGTGTTCTGCCAGCTGTGCACACTCTAGGGGAGATGTGCAGCCCTCCTGCCCCTCTCCCCTCTCTCCCAGTGCCACCAGGACTCACCCATGGGCTGGATGGCAGTGGAGGAGTTGACATTTGGAGCAGACGGATCCGTCACACCTCCTTGCCCATCCAGTAAGGACTGCACAGCCAGCACTGTCTGATTATCCATTCCTGAAAGGAGACACAAACATGGATGGTGAACTGAACACAGTCAAACACGGAGTGGACTCCTGAGTCACAGAGGGAAGCCACTCTCCAGCTGCTGCTCTCTCCTCGCAGAGCCACTCTCGCCTTCTCACCCTCCTCCACAGCAACGCTCCCACCTGTCTCCATGACTCCTTTGGTGCAAGAACAAAAGGGAAGAAGGGCAAGGAAAGCCCAAAGCGGGCTTGGTTTCAGGCACTTGCTGTGGAGAGGAAGGATGCTTACAACACTGGGTATGAAAAGAGCTGAGAATGTCATGGGGAATGTGGGGATGTCACAGGGCAGCAGCCTGGGTGGATCTGCCTGGGGACTCAGCACAGACACTGAGCTTGGGGCAGACAAAATCCATGTGTGCAGCAGCTCTCCCAGCAGCAGTGTCAGAAATGCCTCCCTGTTTCCAAGGTCAGTGTTCCCAGATCTGATCAGACACAGGGCACACACGCCCAGTCAGATTTGTTGTCAGAAAGAGCTTACTTGCTTTGGCACAAACATTTTTCACTACAGCTGAAATGTTTTGAAGTATTCCAGATAAATACAGGAGATTGGGACTCTCATCTAGGGAGACAACCTGGCCAGCAGCATGTGACTGTGGATTAAGCCTGATATGCTCTCTTTTTAGAAAACTAATGTAAAGACACATAGGACAATCTGATTCTGGGAACAAAAATAGCAAATAGGGGTGATTTTTATGCAGCACTCCTTTTTACCACTCTTTTATGATAAGGAACCCCTGAATGAAGCAAATGGAGTGGCAGGGTTGTATGCCAGTGTGAAGCACGTCATATTAAGACTCTGTGAATACCATTTTCATCCTTTCACTGAGAAGAGGTTGCAAACCCTGCTCATGTCCCTGGGAGAGAGCAGAGCACCATCCTCCAAGGGCACAAGCAGCTGCTGGGAAGCAGCAGATCCCACTACATCCCACACTACCATAGAATTCCCACCATGCTTATGGGAAGCATTTCACATAAATCACAGAGGCACAGCAAAGCTGCAGGTCCAGTTCTGCAAGCCTTGGCTTGCAGGGAGAGCTGGAGCCAGCCCTGCAGGTCAGCCCCGCCGGCAGAACGCCGCTGGAACACTCCTGGGAGGATCTCCTCACTCCAACCACAGCCCTGCTCTAAAATACACCTCCTCTTGCATAAATCACCTCTGGTGAACTGCAAAGGTAGCACTGCAGGCTCTGCTGGCACAGCTAAAGCACAGAGTGAAATGGAGCAGCCCTTTTCCAGCAGAAATAAGCTAAGAGGAAAAAAGGGATCAAAAATTCAGGTTAAGTATAGTATGGTGATAATTAAGTTTGCATAAACAGTGCCACTCTTGATGTGCCCGGCACTGGACAACTGCGTTTACTTGTGGCCCACAGATCTTCCAAAGAAAAAAGCCAAACAATTGCTTTGATCCCACTAGGAGGAAGAAGCTTGAGGAGAGGCCAAGACCTGAATGATGCAGCAACATTGTCAGTGTTGTTCTCAGCCTCCTGACAGAGAAAAATGGCCCAAGACAACAGAAATATGCTTCTCTTCATTTAGATGGCAAGTCAGAGTCCCTGCACTTCCCAGGGTAACTGCACAACACCACACTTCCCAGAGGGAAACCCCTGAGGTCAAGGTTAGTAACCCATGAAGACAAGCTGGCAGTTACCGGGTTACATGGATGCCACTCACAGCCATCCACAGACGCAGGAGAAAGTTCTGGATGGACCCTGCCCTGCCTACAGCCAGCACCGGTCTGCAGGATGCTCTTCACAGCCATGGAACTTAAAAAGCCTAGCTACCTCTCTCCTGGCAGCAGCAGGAGCTGAGCTCCCAGAGCCTGAAAAAACCAAGGGGAAGCCAGGATAAAAATACAGGGCTACTGATCTGTATTTTCTTTTTCCCTTTCACATTTCTCTCAGCTGGAGATGAAACACAACTGTCCGTGTCACCCAAGTGCCACTCTTCCCTCAGCACAAAGTCTTTGTCCTGCTGACAGAGCACCAGGTGCTTTAGTGCCAGGTGAAGATGTACCTGAGCCCCACAGCACCCTGAGACCAGGCTGCTCTACGAATGCCAAGTCACCATCGACTTGTAATCCAATCAACAAGACAAAACAAACAAGCTCAGACACTAAAAGCTGCCAATTGCTGTGGGCTTAAAAAAACCCCACACTTTTTTTAATTTGCTAAAAAGCTTTGCTGCCCTGAATGCTGCGAGGAAGCTCACACAATGAGGAGCTGATTGCAGAGAGGAAATGGGGACCTGATTCTACACAGGGTGCTGGCAAATGCACCAAGTAACCTGACAAAATAGAGAAATATTTCTTCTCTGCTGCTGTGATCACAGGTGATGTTTGAAAGCACAGGTGACAATCCCAATGCCAGGCCTTCCAGGCAGTGGTGTCCCCTCATGCGAAGAAAAATACATCTGTAATCCAATTTAGGAAATCAGTGCCTGTAAAACGGTTTTTCTCTAAACAGGCTGACCCTGAGCTGAGTGTCAGACTGCCACAGCATAGCACACCAAGGGTCCTCCTCGGATGACACCTGGATGTAAAATGTCCCAGCACTAAACTGAGATGAATTTGAGCACAACCCATTCACCCACACAACGGGCACTGCCTGGGCTGTGCCAAACAGCACGAACACCCCCCAAAATACACATGCAAGGGCAGCACCCTCCCAGGCACCCTCTCTGGGGCTGGCAGTGAGCGTGGCACAGCAGTGGGACAGGCAGCGTGAGCCCTGGGGTGTGGAGAGGATGAGGGACCCCAGCATGCAGGAGTGTCCCAGAGCGCTGGGACATGGAGTGATGGGGTACCACGGGGATTGGTGATGCTGTTTCCTGGACACAGGGACAGGGAGGGGATGAGGCGCATTGGAGCACCAGGCACAAGGGCAGGGAGGGGATGGGATGCCTTGGGGCACCGGGCACCGGGGCAGGGTTGGGATGCGGTGCACCGAGCTCAAGGCCCGTGGCTACTGAGGGCTACCCGGCGCACAGGGCACTGCGATGGGCGGTGCGGGGATGCCGCGGCGCACAGGCAGGAGGTGGCACGGGGCTGGGGGACCGGAGGTGACAGAGGTGCCGCAGGGAGCCGGGGACGGCGTGGTGAGCCCCGGGCCGCGACGGGCGCTGCCGGCGGGGGCTGCAGCTG
>VZRJ01003711.1:474821-485831 GCA_013397565.1 Ptilonorhynchus violaceus
CGGGGTGCCATGGCCGGCGGGGCCATGGCGGGCGGTGCGGATCCGCTCCGCGCTCTGCTCCGCGCCGCCAACGCGCTCCTGCAGCAGCGCCGCTACCGCGCCGCGCTCGCCGTCATCAAGGGCTTCCGCAACGGCGCCGTGTGAGTGCTGGGCCGGGGGGAGCGGGGGCTCGGTGCTCCGGCTCGGCGGGGAGGCCGGGGGATGCTGTGGCGAGGGGTGAGGGGGAGGCGATTCCGCCTCCCTCACCTGCAGTTGGGGTGGGTTTAACGGCGTTTGGGCTCCGCTTCGGGCCTGGCTCGCTGCGGTGCGCGTGCTCTTCTCCCTCTGGCTGGGCTCCTCCCGGTTTGCTGTGCTGTTGCTGCTGGACTGGCTTAAAAGGAATATATATTTGATTAAATAGCCTCTTCTAGCTGCCAGTAGAACAGGAATACAGTCATTTCTTAGCATAAAACAAAATCAATGAAATATATGTCCGCTTTTGCAGTTATGGAGCCAAAATCCGTGCCCCACATGCCCTGGTGATGACTTTCTTGTTCAAGAGTGGAAGGTATGAACCCTAATTCTGCATTTCTGTGTTACTGCTTAGAATGTTTTCCTCCTAGCTGTCCGTTTTTCGTGTTTCCAGAGGGTTTAAAAAGCAGAAGGATGCGTGAGCCATGGTTGAGCTTTGTCCTGATAGTGAAGCACACAGAAATATATATAATTGTGGGGGTTAATCACCCATAGAATGGTTCATGAGAACCAGAGGATGGAGAGGGAATTAGCAGATACCAGCAGAAATGTTCTGTTCTGTGCTGAAATATGGGAACCCAGATTATAGCAATGCACCTTGTGCCTTTCTCTGATTGTGCCAGAGGTTTGCATTTAGACAAAAAAACTTTTAAAAGAGTTATCTGAGTGGTGATAAAAGTAGACAGAGGCACAATGCACAGTCTAGGCAGGGCTGTGCTCTGATGGGTGAGCCAGAGGCAAGGGGATTTCTCCTCCCTCACAAGATATTCCTGGGATGCCCAAGGCATCTGTGCAGGTCAGGGGTGCAGTGACCAGGCTGAGTGAGTGCAGGGCCCAGCCTTTTCTCTCTCCTAATTGTCTGTTTCTTTCCTTCAGTTTAAGAGAGAAACTGAAGTCCATTGCTCAGGCTACGTACGCTCATTCCCGGAACTTGGCCTATTTTGTGTTCACCTACAAGGGGCTCATGGCAGCGCAGTCCTGGCTGCAGGGGAAAAAAATCCCATTTCATTCTTTCTTTGCAGCCTGCATTGGGGGCTGGCTGGTGTTCGGTGACAACAATCCCATCAACAGCCAGGTAAAGGCACTTGCTGGAAGTTTCTTTGGCCAGAAAAACAACAGGTGTGCCAGGAAGTGGTTGGTGGAGCCTGTTTCTGGTGGTTCTGATCGTGTAGCGTTGCTCTTAGCACAAATTGTTGTTTTGACTGCTCTGCACTCAGATCCCAGAGGTGGCTGTGTGCCTCCATGAGCAGTGTGGGCAGTTGGAGTGCTGAGAGCCCAGGTTGGACTCCGAGGCTGCACTGAATTCCTGGGGAGGCAATCAGGTGATCCAAAGCTGTGGGGTTGTCCCACCTGTCACCTGAGCTGTGGTCACTGCCTGTGTGCTCCTGGTGTGGCCATCACAGGGTTAAACCCTTCACCTTGAGTGTGTGAGTGTACAACACCATCAGTTACAGCTGCACTGGACTAAACTGGTCAAACTGACAAAAGCTGCTCAGGGGATGTTCAGTCTAAAGCTGGTTGTTAAGACACAGTCACAAATGAATAAGTAAAACACAGAGATGCAGATTAATCCAAAGGGCTCTACTTAAGCCAGGCCTTCAGTCTGGCTTTAGGCTGTGTCCAGACTCCTGAGTCCACACCTGCTTGGCAGGACTGCTGTGGGACTGTTCCATCAGCACCATCTGAGGTGGCACTAACTGAGCAAAGACAAAAGTTGTGCAACTGCACAGATGTGTTGCATGAGGTGCAGCTTGTTGATTGCTAAAGCAGAGCAGCAGCAGGACTTTGAGGACGTGGGGAAGACACAAACACCCTGTGGTTTTGCAGAGTGATATGGGAAATTACAGCCTGTTTGTTTTTAAGTGGGTGAATTGTTCCCACCCCTCTTGGCTGGATTATCACTTCTGGATCACTGGACCTGGCTGTGCTCAGGATTTACCCCCTGCTCTCTGGGTTTCTCCCTGCAGATCGTCATGTACCTGCTGTCCCGGATCCTGTTCGGCTTGTCCAGGCTGGCTGTGGAAAAGGGCTACATCCCACAGCCCAAGCAGGATCCCTTCCCTCTCGTTGCTGCCCTGGTGTGGGGCACAGTCCTGTGGCTCTTTGAATACCACAGGCAGACTCTGCAGCCCTCTCTGCAGTCCTCCATGACCTACCTGTACGAGGACAGCGAGGTGTGGCACGACCTGTCTGACTTCCTCGTTTACAACAAAAGGACAGACAGCAAGTAGGTGCTTCCCTGTCAAACACCTCGGAATGGGATGGGACCTCCCAGCAGCTGAGGGAAAAGGTTATTCTGTTGCTCCTGCCCTGTGATTTTTTAAATTAACATCTATCAAGCAGAGTTGCCTCTTGTTTCTGGGCCAAAGTGTTCTGATTTAATCTTTTGGCTGCGTTTAGAGCGAGCAAACACCCCACAGAAACTTGTTGCAGTCTCTTTTAAGAGGCCTTATTTCTCCTACAAGTGTGGCTTTGGGGTT
This sequence comes from Ptilonorhynchus violaceus, assembly GCA_013397565.1. Lineage (NCBI taxonomy): Eukaryota > Metazoa > Chordata > Aves > Passeriformes > Ptilonorhynchidae > Ptilonorhynchus > Ptilonorhynchus violaceus. The sequence continues at coordinate 477,533 of VZRJ01003711.1, forward strand.
TGTTTTTAAAAAACTAAATATATTTATAAAATGACAGCCTGACAGTAAATGGAGAGTATGAAAAGATGTTCTAGGGCTCATCTGAGTGCTCACAAGTGTTTTTCTGTGCTGCTTTGCTCACTGTGGTGTGATCAAGTGGTGAAGGGAGTGGGGGACCTGCTGAGCTCTGAAAGCAGGGCCATCATTTCTTGGTGGCTGTGGGTGACTGGAAATCCTGTTTAAACTATTACAAGGACAGTTGTGTGCTCCTTGAGAGAGTTCCTCTGGAGTCTTCCCTCAGGGAGACAATAAAATGTGTGAGAATAAAACTGTTAAGATTGTCTCATACAAGCCTGGTAAATCAGGCTTGGAAAGACTATTTTTACTTGGTTTCTTTCACTTGGGCTGAATCTGTGCCTCTGCGAAGTGCACTAATGAATACCCTGTAATTATTTTAAACTTATTTGTAAAGCTCTTAAAAGCTGCTTGAACTAAATACCAAAAACAGTTACACAACTCGAGCTCCTCTATCTCGTGCTGGGGACTTTGTGTGTCCAAGGGAGCAACAACACTTGACAAGCACTTTTATTTTGGAGAAAGATGAAAAGGGTTCCTCTGAGGTGCAGAATCTGCCCTCCTCAGCAGTGGCACATGTTGGCTGTAACCAGATTTGTACCTGTAATTTGTGCAGGCTCTTTGCTGAGCCAGGTTGAGGCCGTGGATTAATTTATTAATTATCTTCCTCTTAAAGGACACACTGCTGAGCCCCAGGATAGGGCAGCAAGCCCTGGGCTGGAGCAGAAGATTGACTAGACAGCTGAGAAAGCACAAAACCTGGTTTAATTAATAAATTAGTACATTCAAACTCTCAGTAGTGCAAGGCACTCTGCCATGTAACACTACACAGTTCGCTCACTGATGTACTTTGAAATAATTCCTGACACACTGGGTTGATGTAATATTTCCAAGAGTCATTAAGTTCCCTTTTGGCTCAGTTGGGACTATTTTGTTCACTTTCTCTGTATCTCTCTGCTTTTTCCTGACCTGCTCATGTCATTGCATAATCTTGCTGATGCTCTTTTCATCATCTTGTGAACTCTCCTTACCCTCCAGGCTCTGGCAATTTCTCCTGTTCAATGGTACAACTCAAATAGTACATTTAACTTCAGGGAGCTTCTGAGTGGAAAAAAATTCTCAATTTCTTCTTAAGTCATTTTTCCTTGTCCTCCTAAACTCTTTTATTACTGTTGCACATATTCAGAGAACTGCTTTGCTCTTTATTTTTCCACTTTTTTAAAAATTCTATGCAAATCCATGATGTAGTTTGTGCCCAAAAAACAAGATACTTCTTTGTCATTATAGGTGTTTATGGTCCCTTTCACTTCTAATTTCACCTCCTATTACAGTCTGGACTGAGCACTTGAATTGGAACATCCTTCAGCATTTAATCAGACCCCAGGAAAGCTATAAAATTAGGAATTGTGTTTGTTTCTTTGTGGTTAAATATTTTTCTCTGTACAGATAAGCTTAAAAATTCGAGTACAGAAAAACTGAAGCTATAGGTGAGGTCTGATTCCTTTATAAACATCTTTATTTCCACCACTGCTGGATATTTGAAGCATCACAATTTTTCTGTCAGAAGCCTCAATATTGTTCCAAATAAGAGCATTGGTATTCTGCTAATATTGCTGAATTCCTACAAGCTTTGATGGGATTTCAGAAAACCCTTCCACAAGCTGACAGCTGTGACTTGGGAATTTCTCCTTAAAACTATTAAGAGTCACAAATCCTTGACCACGTGTAATCATTGCAGCAAAAGATGCTGTGGGCTGGTTCTGTGAGCTGGATGTGAGAAGGTTTTGATCTTTTTAATTTGTAGTTTCTATTTCTTTTCTCTGGGAGAAGCTTGTGATTCCCTTAGAGGTGGAATAATTTTCTTCTGCTGGGAATTGCACCGCTGTGGCTGCTGGTGAAGCACCTCTGTGACCATAGGAGGGACAAGTGGCCTTTCCTCACATTTTCACTGCTGAAGAGTCTCTGTCCTCTCTAGAAAATAAATCCCAGTGTCTGGAACCAACCTGGCAACAGCAACCACGACTTCTCCTCGCTTCAAAACGCCCCTTTTCTATTGGGAATCTCTCCCGAGCCTCACTTCCTAAGCAAACTATTCCCGAGCCTCCAACCATCTGTACTTGAGCTCCAGGAGGCAGCTGCCATCCTTGGAAGCTGCAGCCCATCCCGGGAGCAGGCTCAGAGCCTTTGGGACTGTGCTGACCGTTGGTTTTCCCGCTGTGCTCGGGCCAGGATGTTGAGCTGCAAGTCACTGCTTTCCCCAGGGAAGGAACTGGGACAATTCCTTAATGACATCAGCCCCCCATGGCTGTTCCTGGGACCAGATAGCTCGGGATGAGCCCCTTCTGCTGCCAAGGTGTGGGAACAATGCCGGCGTGTCGTAGGGAAGTGAACTAGAAGTAATTTGTCTGAGTCGGACTTTGGGGATATGTAAGTGACACTCCCTGCCCTCCCCCAGGGCATTGTGTGGGGAATGGAGTGCCCTGTTTGGGTCCCTTTTTTATTAGCATTAAAACCCAAAGAAATAAAGAGACAGTTGGGAAGCCACCTGCGAATCGGCCGAGTGCTTAAGAAGCACAAAGAAGGGCCATTTCCTCCCCCCAGCCACAACTGGGTTTGAATTTTAAGATGAACATGGGGTTGTTTGTCTACATCTACTTTATTTTCCCTTGTTATTTCTCTCTTGACACCTGACTGATGCTGAGTGTCTCTAAAGGGGAGCAGAGTGTCTCAATCTTCGCTCAGTTTGTCAAAAGTTAGGATCGCTGGATAAAACTGAAGTGTTTAAAATGATGCTTCTCCATCACATTTTTAAGCCTCTCTTACAGGCAGTTTTAAAGGTTAATGAATCAAACTGATCAAAAGTTTTCAGCAAGCCTGAGCTTTTTCAAGCAGACTGACTATCCTGAGCTATTAATCATTTATTTTATGGAGGAACAAAGCAGGCTCAGGGTTATTTACTGCCGCTGCCTGCTGCCCTGGCATACCCACTGTGCTTCCCTTCCCTTTGGAGGACAGCTTGTGTGCTGGGGCTGGCTCTAGGGATGGCTGGAGAACCCTTTCCGGGACAATTACATTATTTAACAAAGGTGAAAATTAGACAGCTGCCTGACATTTGGGTTAGAGAAGGTTTTCTGTGCTGTGTTTGATGCTGTCAGTCAAGGGGAGGATATTTCTGAATGAAAAACCCGTGTTTGTCCATTTAGTGCTGCAGAGAGGGGCCCGAGGAGGTTGTGGCTGCTGGAGGGTGTGAACCTGTGTCTGTTGTGTGACAGGGGCACTTGTCCTGGCCACCATCCCTGTGTCTGTGCAACAACCAGATAAATGTCCAGCTTGAGGATATTTATCCTAGAATCATGGAGTGGTTTGGGTGGGAAGGGACCTTAAAGCTCATCTGGTTCCAACCCCCTGCCATGAGCAAGGACACTTTCCACTATCCCAGGTTGCTCCAAGCCCCATCCCGCCTGGCCTTGGACACTTCCAGGGGTGGGGCAGCCACAGCTTCTCTGGGCAACCTGTGCCAGGGTGGAGAGGCTGCAGAAAAGCTTTGATATTGGTGCTGTGAGACTTTCTTGCCCTGGTAGAGTAGGTCAAGCTCTGCTTTAAACCGAGCTGGGGGTGGGTAGAAGCACAGGGTTCATCCCTGGTTGATCCCTGGATGATCCCAGCCAAACCAGGCATCCATGGGGACCCCCTTGTGCACACTGAGTTCTGCTGGGGGCTGCCATGGGTGGCTGCTGCTGGGGGAGTAACCAGAACCCTGTGCAGATCCCTCACCCAGGAGAAATGCTGGGACTCCAACTCATTTTCCCTGCATCAGCACAAAGGTGACCTTTGGATAATACCCCGAGCCATGTGCTGCTCCCTATTTGTCAGGTTGTGTTTGTGTTCCTGGCTCATGCCAACCTGAGCAGAAAGTGTTTTCTGATGCTGCTTTTGAAATCCAGCAGATAAGGGAGGAGGGGAAATTAGGCATCATGTCTGTCTGCCACTGTTAATATTTTTGGGGTGCTAATCTTGAGTTTTCAACCTGTGTGTTCATACCAGATTGTTGGAGGAGGTAACTTTTTTCTGTACTTGGAAGAATTTTCTTGTCTCTGATGAAGAGGAGGGAGAAAAGCTAAAAACTATAATACAAATATTATTACCTCTGTTTTTGATATATATTTTGTGTTCATAATTGCTGTGTAATCCAGGCCCTGATTTTCTGACAGCGCAGAATAAAGTTAAGAACATAAACTCAGGTAACTTGTATGACACTGATCAGAATGCTTGTAGGAATATCTCAGTTTTTGGGTTTAAAACATGCAAAAGAGGGGGCAGTGGGTTGTTGATATAGCTCTGTCCACTATGAATTGCCTTCTTGTGCTTCTTATTGCTTTATAATCACTCTTTGAATATTATAATACTGTGCTTTCTCTAAGAATAAAAATCCTAATTTTTTGTCTTTTTTTACTGTCATCATTTTTAAGCTCAAATATATGAGCGTCCATGAGAAGCCAAATTAACACCTCCAGACTGATGCCAGTCCCACCTTCAAGTGTTTTTTCCCTCCTCACAAAGCATCATGCTCTGTCTGAGCCCTTCTTGTGCTCCAGGTGAAGCTCTGGGTGACTTACAGGTTTTCAGCTGTGACACTTGAGCTGCCTTTTGAGTTCTCTGTGCCATTACCATGCTCTGAGCCTGCTGGGAGGTGAACTCGGACTGGCTGGAGACACTAAGGATAGGGAGAGCTGAAGCAAAGAAGGCAGCATCAAGGGGCATATTCCCAAATTATTCCTCAATAACTCCCAGGCTCCCAAGAAACACTTCAGCCTCTCCACTCCTCTGTAGGGTTGGAGTGGAGGAAATGGAAGAGCCTTGTGGAATGGAGTGGCTTTTAGTGTTTGTGATGCTCTGGCTCGGAGGCTGAGACAAGACTGCCCTGGCTGGGTGTGAAGGGCCGACAGGAGGGGAATGGGCTCTGTGCCCATCACTCCTCTGAGAGGCTCTACATGATGTGAGCTTTTATAACAGATGCCACCATAAAAGAGGAGGAAATAGCACAGCTGAGTCTGTTGTGCCTAGCATCCAAGAGAGGAGCTGGTGTCCTGGAGAAGAGGGGCTGGTGTAGTGTTCTGTAAAAGATGCAAGGGAACAGGCACTGCCTGCCTTGTGGGACTGGGGTGTGAGAGGAGACACCTAAACCAGGGATGCTCCCCTTCTGCCACGAGCCAGCTTTAGACACTCGATTTGTGCTACCAGAAAACGGCTTTGGTTCCCCCAGAACAACCGTGATGGCTCGGGGGATGGAGGTGGGGGGCAGGAGGGTCAGGACAGCAGAACTGGGGGGGCTCTGGGCTTCCCCCAGCTGCCCGTCCCCACCACAACGAGACTGTGTCACACTGCCAACCCACATCATGTGAACAAATCAACGAACTGGGAACAGGAGCATTGGCAGGAGACCCCAGGGAAGTCCTGCTCCCCTTCATGTGCTGCAGACATTCCACGGGACAGCACAGTCCCTGTGGGAACTGCTGGAGGCAGGACCAGCTGCGATGACAGGGACAGTAAATATCTTTGGGACACCCACACGCTGCCCTTAACAGAGCACAGGGGTGCAGGTTTGCATCCTGCCAGCCCTCCTGCCTGCTCCCGCTGCCCGGAGAGGATGTTCCAGCGCAGGTACCAGCTCTGGCTCCACCTGCCCCAGCAGCCAGCCCTTGACCCGAGTCTATCCCGCTGTGCAGGCCAGCCAAACCCACCCAAACGCAGTGACTGCCCCGGGCTAAATCCTGCTGGGGTGCAAAGTGTCTGAAGAGCCTCGCTGATCCTCTCCGGGACCGAGTGGGGCCGTGCAGACAGGACTTTATCAGTGAGCAGCACCTGCCAGCCAGCTAATCTTGGGGGCACGTCCGCACCCCTCGGCGGGGCCGGCGGAGGCTGCAGCTGTGCGGGAGACGGGATTCATCTGCTTGCCCTCATCCACATGCAAGGAAAGCCCCTGCCCGCCCTTCTCCCGCCGGCGTTTGCCTTTCATTTGTCTCCACAGCCGCCCCTTTTCGCGCCGCCAGCGCTGAAAGCCTTGGAGGAGTCGCAGCCTCCGGGAGAGGGGGCAGAGCCCGCTCCCCCCGAATCAGCTCCTGCATGAATTAGGGGGGGGTGAGCCCAGCCTTTGTGAGCGGAGCGGGAGCAGCTGGTGCAGCAGCTGTGTCCCAAACCCTGCCTCATCCCAGGAAGCGCCGGGCTGAGGCTCCCCGGGGATGCGGAGAGCACCGCCAGCCATGCGCTCCCGCCCGGCTGCTGGGGCTGCCTTTGCCCCCCTCCCCAGATGGAAGGAGCATTAACTGTGTGCAAACATCTGGTCTAACTGTTGCTTATGCTTCCCAGTAATGATGATATTGCAGGGGAAGGGCTCTGGAGAGTGGGCCTTGGAATATTAGAAGGGCCAAGTGTTAATTAACTGTATTAATTTCCTTTAAGCAAGGCAGCGTTTCTATTTGCTCTCTGCTGATGAAGAAATGAGGCACAGCGAGTTGATTTGATTGGTCACGGACACGCACCATGTTACTGGTGTATTTAAGGATGTAGGGATCCAGGGAAATCACGGCACTGCTCCTCGTTGGCTGTCCCCAGGGGAATTACAGCCGGTGCCAAAGTATCCAGCATAAAATCCTTTAAAGCCAGAAACCTGTTAGGCCAGCACAGGGGCACTGCATGTCAGGATCTGCTCCGCAGCAGAGGAGTTAACTCATCCCTGAGAATGCCTCCTGCATCCCACGCACTGCTGGGAAACACACCCCATCTCCTGCATCCCAGGCAGGTCAGGGTTGGCAGCGGGGCTGGGGCGGGAGCCAGAGCTGGCTCACAGCCCTGCCTGGCAGCAGCAAGGGGCTGGGGGCCACCGTGCTCGACCACGGACCCCTGGGGACGCGTGGGGCAGCTCATGGGGGGCACAGAGGGGTGAAACCCTGGGGTCTGCTCAGAGGATTTTGGGTGCCTGGCTGACACCCCACTCCACACTTTCCTCATGACATTCACCAAGTCCAGGCCCTGCAAAAGGCCTAATTTTTTTTTTTTAATTAGCAGGATGTATTTTTTCCTTTTTAATTTTGCTTCCTCATGCAGCAGGAGGTTATCGGTGTCCTGCAGGCGGGAGATACCGGCGATGGGAGCCGCCTATCCCGTGTCTCGTGGGTGGACTCTCATCTCTCCCAGCATATGGGGCCACTCCCGGCTCCGTCTGCCATCCCTCTGTCCCTGCCTCGCCCCGGTCCCGCGGCCAGAGATAGCTGCTGGCAGGGTCAAGTGCAGGTTGTGCTCCTAGCAGAGCTTTTCCTCCATGTAAGGGGTTATCAGCCGGTCCTGAAAGAGCTGCCGAGATCCACAGCTGTTTGGTGTTTGGAAACACAGAATGCCGTGAATCATCGGCAAACGGATGGAGCAGATTGCAGCATCCCAGTCTTTCCTTGTGCCCTAGACCTCTGGAGCATTTTCAGAGCCCGAAGCCTCCAGAACCGCCTGACAGCCTCATCTATGGGCTCAGGGGTGCTTTGAACAGGGGAGATGGGACAATCCTGAACTCATCCCTTCATCCCTCCATCGGTTTTAGACACGGTGCAAGACTCCCAAAATCCTGCAGACACGCTGCCCCACGGTACAGGAGAGCTCCTGCCCCAGCGTCCCTCGATGCCCCCCCAAAGCAAGGCACGGCTGCGGGGCTGTGCCACGAGCCCGGAGCAGGCTGGGGATGCTGTCACCCCTGGGAAAGGGGAACACACGGGGGACAGCCCGGGACACCTCACAGAGTCCAAAGTCACCCTCTCCCCCACCAGTGACACCCGTGGGTGGGCAGAGTCCGCAGGGCGGGGGAACGATACGAACTTTGCTCGTGGGTGTGTGCCCGTGCCATCCCGGGCCACCCGGAGCGGCGAGCAGCCGCGCCCGCTGCCGGAAACCCATCACCCCAGCGGGGCTGAGCCCGGGCCGGGAGCAGCGCTTCCTGAGGCTCAAAACCCCCACGGGCGGCCAAAGCGGGAGCCCGGCCAGTTCGGAGCGGGGAATCCGCGGGGGCACACGGCAGGGGACACAAAGAGGGGCATAGGAGGGGACACCCCGAGGGGGACACAAAGAGGGACAGAGGAGGAGTCAGCACGGGGGGCCACAAAGAGGGACACGGGAGGGGACAGCACGGGGGACTCATCAGGGGGGACACTCCGGGAGGCACAAAGAGGGACACGGGAGGGGACACCCCGGGGGGACACACGGG
>VZRJ01003711.1:495791-513523 GCA_013397565.1 Ptilonorhynchus violaceus
CCCCGCACCGCGCCCTAAGGCATTCCCCCCGCCGGCCCCGCACCCTCGGTGCCCGCAGCCCCCGCGCCCGGCGGGACCATGATGTCGTGTGCCGAGCTGCTGGCCGTGTGCCTGCTCTCAGCCGACCGCGGCCCCGCGCCCCGCCGCCAGCCGCTGCCCATCTTCCACGACGTGAGTACCGCGGCCGGGACCCCCGCACCCCCGCCCGGCCCCGGGGCCGCCGTGTCTCCCCGCGGGGAGCCGCGCCACGTGTGGGCTCCGGGTGAGGCTGCTTCCCGCCTCTTCCCTCATCCCCAGGGATGCGCCGGTGCCCCTGCGGCCGTGCCAGCCCGGAGCTGTGCATGGTCGTGATGGCTTAAGTAATGGTGTCGTGTCCTTTTGCTGATTGCTGGGCCTCTGGGTGGCTAGCAACAGCCCACGCCTCATCCGGAGCTGGCTGTCATGACTCCTGGAGCGGGAGCTGTGTCTGGCAGGAACGCTGTGGAAGGTTCCCTGGAGCTGTTCACAGCCATGGGATCCAACAGAGCGTTGCCTGCCGACCCCTCCCGCTCCTGACGCGCCGGGATTGTGGAGGAGGATGCTCCGTGCAGGTTGGAGGTCGCCAGAGCATCCTGGCGGCCGTGGGTGGCACGGGGGAGTTGAAGATGCAGGTGGTGGCTGTCTTTGTGTTCAGGGGTGCCGGCACAGTTCCTCCCTTCACACCGCGACCCCTCCAGCCCACGGCCAGGACGTTCCTGTGGGAGGGAGCTGGGCGCCCTGGGGCCGGGGCTCCGGGGGAGGCGGCTGCATCCCGGCCATCTCCCGCGGCCAGTGGTCAGAGCCCACCTCTGGAGCACATCCGAGGTGCTCAGCCCTCCTGCTCCGGGCTGTCTTCCGTGAGCTGGCTCGGGTGGACAGCGCCCCAGTCTCCCCGGTGAGAGAGCATTCCCATGTGTCCGACCCCACTGCGATCCAAGCCACCCTGTGGACCAAACAGGGGGGTGATGCCCCTGCCCTGCCGCAGGGCTGAGGAGGAAAAAGCCAGCGAGGGATAAGGGTGAGGGCTGGTGGTGCCCCAGCACCTGCGCAGCCCAGGTCGGTGCCAGCTGGCATCTCCCAGCTGTCACCCCCCAGCTGTCACCTCCGGCTTGTCGCGATCCAGGCTCACCCCCATGTCCCGGTTCATCCCAGAGAAGGGGAACAGCAGACCTCGGGCAGCACTTTGGGAAGGTGAATGCCATGCCTGGTGGAGTCTAAGACCTCCTGGCATCCCCAGGGAGGCGCTCCTGGCTCCCTCAGGCGCGGTGGTGCTCGCAGCTTCCAGCTGGGGGTCAGGGTCTCTCTCCTGCCTGGGGGGTTTCGGGCTGCGAGGCTCTCCAGCCAGCATCATTAACCGCACTAATTACTTGGCTGAGGGAAGATGGGCTGGAGGGGGGCGGGTAGTGACAGCTGTGTTCCAGCTCAGCTCGTCGGGGCACTCGTCGAGTCGCACATCTATCCCTCAGGGTGTCATTAAGGCAATTAAAATGGGAAATGTTAACAACGCTAGCAGCTGCTTTCCGGGTTTTGACGGCTTCTCTTCCTCTTCCCTGTGGTTCCTTTACTCCCACCTTTGCTCCAGCGCTTAGCAGGGCGAGTTTTATCTCTCCGCTTTCAGAGCTGACTGGTGTCCAGCTGCCCCCCGGGCTCGTCGGGGCGAGCATCCCCCCGCAGCAGGGCAGGAGCCCCGCCTGCCTTCCCGGCAGCGCTGCCCCCCACAGATCCCGGTGGCTGCTGCTTCCCCTGGGACCTGCCTGCACATCTCCTGCCTTTGGGAGAAGTGAGGAGGAGGAGGAGGAGGAGGGCTTTGCCGGAGACGCTTCGCTGCAGGCGCGGTACGAACTGCAGTGCTGCCATCGCTCTGTGCAGCACTTGAAGCCTCGGGGACATTTGTCCCCCAGGGTGGTGCTCGGGGCTTGCTCGCTCCCCCGCCGGGATACGGGAGGTTCGGGAAGGACGCCGTTCATGCCGGTGCCTGGCTGCAGCCTGCCTCAGCCTGGCGTGGGTCGATGAGCGCATTGTCCCCAGGGCGGCTGTCCCCTCCCCGACAGCCGCCCTGTCCCTCTGCCTGCCCAGCAGCCCCCGTTGCTTCCAGCCCTGCAGGCAGAGAGAAATCCTATAATCTCCCTCCTTCCCGGGGTACGTGTGAGGTTCATCCCACAAATAAATGCTGGGTCAGTGCCTCTTCCCTCAGTCCCAGCGTGGCTGCTGCTGCAGGCACTGAGCGAGGCTGCGGCTGCTCGGACCCGAGCCCAGGAGCTGAGGGAAACATCTTGGGCTCCAGGCAGTGTCCCTGTGCTTCTGAGGCTGCCAGTCCTCCCTGAGGCAAGAGAGGGATTGCCTGTAGGGCCCTCCAGCAGTCTACGCAGACCTAATCCCATTCCCAGCCTGGCTTTGCATCACTTTTCCCTGGCTTTGTCCTAGGGCTGCCCTCTGCACTGGGAGCAGCGCTTACCTGCCATCGCTGAGCATGTGCCTGTGCCCAGGGAGGGGACAGGATTCACCCTGTGGAGCGTGGAAGTGGCTCTGTGCTGTTTGTGCCCAGGGAGGGGACAGGATTCACCCTGTGGAGCATGGAAGTGTCTCTGTGCTGTTTGTGCTTGGCTGCAGTTGGGTCCTGGGGTCGGACAGGGACGGGCTCGCCGGAGGCAGTGCAGAGCCCTGCCATTCCCTGGGGCCCTGGAGCAGACGTGGCCTTGCCTCGGGGGACTCTCACAGCTCCCTGCTTGTGCCTCGTTTATTTTGAGCTGCAGGCAGCTGTTGTGTGTGCACTGGCTTGTGTAACACACTGCTGAGCAGTGGACCTTGTGTGTGAGGGAGAGGTCCACTCTGCTGAGGTTCCTGCTGAATCCAGGATGGGCTCAGCCCGGATTAGAGACCCTCTCAGCCCCATGGGATCCTCCTCCCTGTGATTGTGCTTTCCCTTGGAGCCCACAGATAAACCCCACAGAGCAAGGCCAGCCTGTGAGTGGGAAATGTTTGCCCTCACTTGAATCTGCACCCAGTGCCTGGGTGACACTTGACTGCCTGTGGGGTGAGCTAGCTGGCCTCCGTGACATCTGGAGCCACAGAGATGTCATTGCATGAGCCATGTGTCCCTCTGATGACACAGAGCTCTGCAGCATGTTTTTCCTTTGATGGAGAGTGCCATAACCACAGCAGGGTGGCATGGACATGTGGGATCCACCGATGCTGCCACTTGCAGCCATGAGACCCCACAAGGAACCCATCGACCTGGAGAAAGTTTTGCTTTAAAATCCAGAGAAATCACCACTGTTTGGGAGCTGCAGGTTCCCATCTCAGCTCCAAAGCGCATCCACCGAGTCCTGTGTGGTGCTCGGGGAGTGCCCGCCCTGCTTCCCTGCTGGGGAAGCAGCCTGGCCTGCTGGAATCCCAGAGGGATGGTTACCTAATTCAGCCACAGTTCCCTGCAGCAGCTAGGGTCAGGAGGAGCTCACTTTCAGAAGAGCATCCTCCAAGGAGGATGGGATCCTGGTTTTGGCTGCGGGGAAGGACCAGGGAGCTCCAGCATCAGAAAAGCCTCTGCCCAGTTGCAAGCCAGAGAGGCTGAGGAGGTTTTCCCGGGCAGCTCTGTCTTTACCTCAGAGCAGTTTTTCAGGGAGATTCGGTGGCTGGATCTGGGCTCGTGCCCTCGGAACACGCAGCAGAGCTGCGGGTGGGCGGTGCGGGAGGAGCCGGGGGCGGAGGGGGCAGCGGCGCCTCTGCCGGCGCAGGGAGCGGGGCTGCTCCGGGGGTGGGGTGTGGGCAGGATTATCAACGTTCTCTGTCTCCTTTTCCTGCCCTTTTCCTTTCCTGATCTTTCTTCAGACCTGCGGATTTCTTCATCGCCCAGGATGATATAAAGGAAAGAGTCACCACACACACAACTTTCTATTGTTGGTTCCATTAGGATGTGCTGGCCAAAACCCCGTGCTGTTTGGTCTGGGAAAACGTTCCCAGGCTTCAGAAATGATGCTGTTCCTCACCGAAGTCAGCCCCAGACCTTCCAATAATTACTGGTGAAACAGATCCCGACAGGGATGAGCAGCCCCGGCTTTCTCCTGGGTTGCAAGAAGAAGCCTCATGGTTGGGAACCCACATTGAGACCCTGAACTGGAGCAGCTCTCCAGCTGTGCTCTGTGGCAGAAGTAGCTACAGATTAATTAATTCATTAATAATTAATGACAGCGTGTGTGTGCACGTCGAGGAGTTGCAGGAAGGGCTGTGCTGAGGGGCGCTCACAAAGCTCAGGCAGGAGCTGCTCCTCGGTGCAGGTGGTTGAGTGTTGGTGATGCACCAAGTGCTTTGGGATGGAGCGGGTTTATACTCAATGTTCTTTCGTTTAGAGGGTCTGAAAAATTAAACAGTTGCCCTCACAAGAGTGTTGAAGTCCTTCCTGCTTCGGCTCTGTGTTCTCTAAAAGCTGCTCACTGTGAGTGCCGGGCTCGCTCGGCCGAGGGCTCTGTGCATTAGAGGCAAGGAATGGGTTTAATCATTGGCAAAGGGGAGTTTTCCAGAGCAGCCTGTGCAGTCCTGGGCTCCGGGAGGTGATTTTCCATGGTGCTGGGTGCTGCCTGGCTCCCTGTTCAGCTGCCCTTCTCTCCCTGCTGTCACTCTGAGCCCCGCTGTGTTTTGTCTTGCAGATTTTCCGGCGAGCCGACAAGAACGGTGAGTGCTTTGTTCCTGCTGCTGCCTCCCCCTCCCTGACCGGCTCTGGCTGCAGCGCTGTGGCTCCTTCCCACTGGGAGGTCTGGCTGAAAGAGCGAGGGAGGAAAATGCTCTTCTGCTTCACCTGGATCCCAGGGGCTGGGGAGTGCCTTCCCTTAATTCACCATCCATGCACCACAGCCCCTTCCAAGCCCTTTTCCTGGCCTAGGGGCTGTCAAGCTTCTGCCCCATCCCTCACAGGATCGATTCGGTCTCCGTGCTCAGTCCAGGGTTCTACAGGTGCCCCTGGTTGGGTGATCCTGTTCTGGGTGCCCCTGGAGCCCCTGGCATTTGGGGGTTAGGCTCTGCTACCCGGTTTTTAATCCAGCACCCATGACCAAGAGGTCCAAAGTCACAAGTGGTTTCTTTGAGCCTTCTCTTGGGCTTTTCTCCTTCATGGCAGCTTAGAGGCTCTAGGAGATGCTTTTGTTGCAGATCACAGTGCAGCCCAGGAGCTGAAGTGCTCCACAGAAAGGAAGGAGAAAGCTCTGGAGTCAACGGGGGAGATTTCCTTTCCATGAAAACCTGGTGCTGCCCTCACTGTGCTGTTTGTGACGGACTCTGCTCTGGGACAGTCACCTAATGGACCGTGCATGAATTTCTGAGAACGCTGCAGTGGGGCCTTTTGGAAGGGGCTGACATTCCCACCTGGAATTCCAGCAGCGCTCCTGTGTTTCTGCTGGGGGGGTGGGCCGTGCTTTCCGTGAGATGTCTGCTGTAATTACCATGCACAACACGCCCAGCCGTCCCACGCTCCCGGGGAAGCGGCTGCGGGAGGATCGCCGGGGCCGGGATGCTGCTTTTTGCAGATATATAATTATTCTTCCCTTTTATTGAAATGCAGATGACGGGAAGCTGTCATTTGAGGAGTTCAAGAACTACTTCGCCGATGGGATCCTGAGCTCGGAGGAGCTGTGGGAGTTGTTCAGTGGCATTGACAGGCGTCACTCAGAGTGAGTACCGTGGTGGCACGGGGGAGACGGAGGAGAAGCTAAAACTGCCTGCCTGAAGATGGAGGACATTTGGGGGCGGGTGTGATAAACAGTCAGGGTGAGATAAGCCCACCTCTCGCAGCACGCAGAGGTTCAAGCCCAGTGAACACCAGCAGCGAGCTCTGGTGCTGAGAGCAGTCAGACATTTTGAGAGCAGCAGTCGGATTTACTGCAGTCCCAGAAAGCAAGCAAGCGTTTCAAACGCCATCATTTTGCTTTGGAAAATGTATCCCAGGAATACCCGGCCCGTGGAGCCGGCTGTGTGTCTGTGGGAGCGTGTGGTGGTGTGAGGACAAGGCACAGACTGTGCAGAGTCACAGACTTTGCCACTGCTGACACAGGGAACTGCTTTTCACTTATGTAAGGGCTGCTTTCCACCACAAGTGGGCCCGGAGCGTGCGATGGGGAATTTAGGCCAGCTACTTGTGAAAAAAGAAAGCCCCAAAGAACAGGAGAAGGAATTGTGTTTAGCCCTGGTCTCCTCTTGAGTGGTGCTACCCACAGGAGTCTCTTGGGCTCGGCTGGGATTCTCATCCCAGATTTTTGGGTGCCAGTGTGGCCTCACTGGTGTCCCTCTGCCCAGCTGGCTGCTGTGGGAGGGTCTGTTCTGGCACTGGGAGGAACTGGGTGCTGATTAATTGCATGTCTGGGTCTGTTCAAACATGAGGGGAGAAGGGGCTGCAGGTTTGGCTCTGACTCGTGCCACTTCCCTGGCACCCAGGGAAGCATCTCCTGCACCTCTGGCACCCTTGGCCAGGACACAGGTAAAGGCCAGGGAGAGGAAATTCGGTCCCAGGGCTTTGCAGGGAGCCAGGGCAGTGGCACAGAGATGCCAACAGCCACCAAATGCCACCGAGCCACCGACAGCAGACACCCATTGGTGCCCACACCATCCATGTGGGACTGGGCAGTGGGAATGCTGGACTCCTGGTGGTGTTGGAGTGCTGGGTTTAGCTGATGCTCCCACTGCTGTGATGGGCAGAGGGGGGCTGGTGTGGGCAGCCTTGTGCTGCTTTCCTTGGAGCCTGGCTGCCTGTGGCTGCCTGTGCTGCTGGCCGGGCTTGTGGATGTGGGCAGCAGCAGGTGTCTCCTGAAAACATCTCCATCTCTTTGGGCTGTGATCCCAGGAAGTCAGCAGGGAGCTGTTCCCCTTCCTCTGGAAACGCTCCTTTCCTCTTGCTCCGCTTTGGGTGACCTTGGGGTCATCCCCGTACAACACCCCTGGAAAACACGGGGTGCGGCCAAGCCGGGAGTTTAAACCGAGCTCAAAACTGAGCAGGGAAGGTCTCCTGCCTTCAGACCGGGCTTGTTCCACGTGTCTGGAGCAGCTGAGCAGGCCGGAGGCTCTCCCGTGCTGCCCGGAGAGCCGCGGCGGCGGCGCTGCCCCGGGAGCTCGTTACCGTAACGAGGGTGCCGTAGCTATGGCAACGTGGCAATGGCAGCACCGAGCTGGTGACACCTATTAGCAGGGCACGAGTGTTGGGCCTTTGTTCCCTTCCTGCCACCAAGAGCAGAAGGGACCCTCAGAGCTGTTTCCAGATTCCTGCTTCAAGGAAACGGGAGATGCCGGGTTTGGGGTGTGCGGGGCTCGGTGTTGTGGGAGGGCTGTGCTGGTGCCCTGCTGTCCCCGTGCTGGGGGGCTGGACAGCCCTTTTCCTCTGGGCTTGCCTTGCACTGGCAGGAATTTAATATTTTAGAGACCTGGCCAAAATTTGCTGCCAGATTCAAGAGTATCACAAAGCTGGAAAGCAGCTACAAGCTCTGCAAACATACCTGGCGTGCTGCTTTCGTGTCCTGTAGCTTTTGTGCTGGTGGGAAAGGCTCACCCTTCATCCATCAGCTGGATTTGGTGCTGTGTTCATCAGTTTTAGGCTGGAATTTGTGTTTCCTTGTCCTTGCCACCCTGACCCGAGGAGAGACAGTAACAGAGACCTTTATACCCAGGCCCTCTCCGTGTCCAGCACTGCCCAGGCACCTCCTGCCCCTCACCCATCACTGGAACCTGCAGCTGCTCCCCTGGGCCCCAGAGCTGGCATTTGGGAAGATGAATATTCCAGAGGTCTCCCACAGAACTTATCCTCCTTCCAGAGAGCCCCACGCTCTCCTCTTTCCACCTCCCACCCCCCTGGCACTCAGGTGGGACACTGGGGCCGGTGCATCACACACACCTCTCTTGGGGTCACTTCAGATTCTACATTTCTACACGAGGCTTTTTTTGTTCTCCATTCCTGCCAATTGTTCCATTTTGGCTTTAAGTATCTCCTTGCTTTTATTCTGTGACATTTAAAAGTTTATGTTGAAACCAAATTCAGCTCTTGGTGGCAGTTGGTACAAGAACCAGGTCCATGGTTTTGTTTGGCTTGTCTGGAAGCTCCACACCAGCTCTGGCACTGGCACAGGAAGGTTCATTTTCCTGGAAAAGAGCATTTTCATCCACTGAAACGTCTGGGTGAGAAGAGACTAATGTTTTATGGAGGGATGAGAGCTCCATAGCTGCTTCCAGAAGCATCTGGAGAGTTACACTGTGTGATTTGCTCTCTGAGCAGCCCAGCTGGGTGGGATAACAGCAGATCCCAGGGTGTCACTGGGATAACAGCAGATCCCAGAGTGTCACTGGGACAACTTCATGGAGATTTGGTTACAAAGGGCATTGGACTGAACGCTGTGGTACTGCAGGGGTTGAATGTGAAACCTGCCCAGGGAAGTGTTGTGTGGATTTTGCATCTTTCTGTCCTGTGCCTGTTGGGGAAATTTGGAAAAATAAGGTCTGGAAAACCCTTTCCATGAGAGTGTTCAGGAATTGGGGGCAGATTGCTCAGAGCCTCTGACCTTGGGCCACAAGGTGGGAGCGCTGACCTGGTGCTTCTTGAAATCTCCCAGTGGAAATAACCCCAAGCCTGTGGCTCTCTGGAAGAAGGGATTTATTTGAGTGAATTCCCTCCCCTCTCTTTACTCAGGGACTCAGAGCAGCAGCATCTGCCAGTCCCTGGATGATGGAGAGTGACTGAAACACTCCGTGTCACGTGGGAAAGGTTCGGAAACCAGATCTGTGATGGCAGTGGAGGTTCCCAACGTGATAAATGATGAAAATAAAAAAATCCCCGTCTGCCTTTCTGCAGCTGATTGCTGTTTTCTTGCATAAATTCCAGGCACATTCTGACAAAATCCCAACAGCATAATGATGACAAGATCCTTCATCATCGGTTCAGGCTTAATTACAGTTAATCAGTGGTTTGAGCACAGTCAAAATACAGCTATGGGAAATGTGGAGAGTCTCAGGATGAGTGCTTTGGAGGCAGAGGATGGCTCTTGTCTTGGAGTGGGAGAGGGAATGGCAGAGAGGAGCAGGGAAAAGATGCTGCCCCACACAGCCCTGCAAAATGGGTCAGGATTTGGTGTGCACGCTCTTCCCATGAGCTCCTCCTGGTTTTTTGTGTTCATTTAGTTCTGTTGGCATGAGAATGGCACCATCAGGCTGGGGTTTGCTTGCTGAGCTCTGTCCTGCCCCTGACTGTGCTCTGGGGGCTGCTGCAGGACGTGGAACATGGGAAAAGATTCCCATGCAGGGTTCCTGATGGGACAGGCTGCGCTGGGAAGGGATGGGAGCAGATCTTCCCCTGGACAACTCCCAGAGGGACGATTTTTGCCACGAGATCTCATTGATCTGTTCAGTGTTCAGTGGTTTAGTGATTGATTAGCCAACATTTCTTTTTAAGCAGCAAACAGACAAGATATAAAGAGTTATTAATAACCCCTGGCCTCTCCTGTGAAGCCACAGGGTGGGGGTTGGTGGCAGCTCTTTGTCACACCTCGCCGGAGCCCAGTGAGCTGAGCTGGTGGCCCCTTCCTGCTGAAACCAGTCCCAGCCCCAGCTCCTCACTGGGACCAGTGCAAACGCCTGGGTCACGTGTTCATGAGGTGTTCCACAGGGTATTTTGTTACCACATGTCCACATCCCCTCTTTGGTGATTTTTACCCTCCTCTCAGACGGGAACCAGTGGTTCCCTGCAGTGACAGCTCAGACCCTGCGGGTCTGACAAGCTGCACCGTGGATGCTGCAGTGCCAGGGCTCTTGCAGCACTGCAGCAGCTCTGCAGGCTCCACACAGCTCCCAGAAATAAAGTGGGAAAATTCAGAAGGAGCAAAACACTTTTCCAATGCACATGGGTGCTCCAGACCCCGGAGTCTGTCCAACAGAGATGGGCTCAGCAAAGTTGGACCGAGTGGAGCCGGCAGAGGAAGGGGCTGTGGCTTTGCAGGTTTATCTGGACTGCGCCTCGGGGGAAACTCGATTTTTTTTATCCTCTTCAAAATCTGCCTGCAGTGCCAGGTCAGTGCGCAGAGCCCTGCCTGAACCAGCTCCTGCGTGTTCAAAATAGCTGAGCCCAACCCAGCCTCGCACTGCCCCTCTCTGCTGCCGGCAGGGAGCCTGCAGTGCCCCTGCCCCGGCTCTGCCACGCCTCACACCAAAATAGTCCCGTCTTTGAACCCCTGCCTACTGTCAAAGTGCACTAAATGGCAGCCCAGAGGGAAGAGGGACACAGAAACCAGCCTTTGATGTCTCGGGAAAAGCTGTAGGAAGATTTTGCTTAAATTATTTCAGCTTTTGGACACTTCACACATTGTCCTCTAATTTTGCATCGGGGTGTTTTTGTCCCTTTGCCCTGTGAGCAGTGCCAGAAGGGGGACAGGGCGATGTGGCCGTGGTTTCACACCCCTGGGCAGCAGCACTGCAGCCATCCTTGTGCTTGGAGCCTGGCAAACTCCAGGTACTGCCAGTTCCTCCATGTGTGACAGCACTTAAACACTTAAGACACTTTCAAAGCTCTTTTTCGTGCTCTCTTCCACTTTTCCAATCGGGATTAAAAATGGTTGTAATCATTTGGGGGATTTTGAGGCAGCAGAATGCCTTGAGCAGAGGCTGATTTGAATAAATGATGTCCTGGGGTACGTCCCTGCAGGCTCTGGGTGATGCTGGCCTTTGTGAGCAGCTCTGCCTCCATGGCTTTGGCCACCTGAGCAGATCCAACAGCACCGTGCAAACCCATCCCTAAAACCTGTGGCTGTTTTTGAACATTTCCTCCTCCCTCTCCACCCCAGCAGCACCTTTATTAGCCACGGGAGGGACCTGCCCAAGCCCTGCAGGGATGCCAGGCTGGATTCTGCAGTGCAGTGCTCTCTGTTACTGAAAAGAGATAGGGATTTGCCCCCTGCCTCCAGGTTTTTGGACCCAGATCCCTGCTTTCGTGGCCCTCATGGCAGGAACAAGCCCTCTCGTGGGCTGTGAAGCCATGCAGCCCCCGGGGAGCCTCCAGGCAGCCCCACATCTCCTGGGCTCTGAGGGCAAGGAAGAGGAGGAGCAGCTGTGGGGGCAGATGGGAGAGGAGGGGTTTAGGGCCGTGGGGAGGACCCGGGCTGAGGTCAAGGAGACACAGGGAGGGAGCCCTGGCTGGATGTTTCCCACCTTTGGGGGCAGAGGTTGGGTTGAAAAAGCAGCTCCAGGGCTCAGAAATGGGGCTGGCAACCCAGCTGGCCAGCCAGGGGTGTGGGGCATCTCTTTGCCCACCCCATCCTCCTGTCACAGGCGCTTTCCCAGCACACTCCAGCTCCAGGAAGATGTTGGTGGAGCTGATTGTCTTGCTCCTTCAGCAGCAGAGGCGTGGCCCTGCAGCCCTGCCTGGCTCTACACTTGGGCAGCTTCCTATTTTTCTAAAGCAGCTTCTGAAAATTCAAGGGATGAGCAGTAAATCCCCTGGGATTCAAGCCGCCAAAGCCCCTGCTCCCCACCGCTGTTTCCCCCACACCAGCCCCACTGTCTAACGGGAGCTTTTTTCCTGTTCCTTGCAGTAACGTGGACACGGAGAAGTTGTGTGGTAAGTCAGGGGATATCCCTGCCCTGCAGAGCGTCCCCTCCCCGGGGTGTGTGTGGGGCTTGTGTGTGTCTGACCAGGGCAGGGCTGGGTGGCATCCACAGTCCCCGTGCCCGAATCCCAGCACAGAGGTGCTTTTCCCAAGGGGGCAGGGAAGGACTCAATTCAATCCAAGCGGGAGCACGACTCTGGAAAGAGAGGGGAATTCTCCCCTGCGGCTCTGGGCTGTGTGTGAGAAGCGGGGGAGGCAGGGATGGAGGTGCTCAGGACCCTCACACGGTGTTCTCTCCCGCTCCAGAGTATTTCTCGGCGTACCTGGGGGAATACAGGAATGTGCTCTCCGCCCTGGAAAGCCTCAACGCCGCCGTGCTGGCGGCCATGGACAAAACCAAGCTGGTAAGGACGGGACCAGGGAGGGCAGCGGGGCGAGTGGGGGCGAAATAGGAGCCGTGCTGATCTCAGCTGCTTCCTCAGTGGGAAATTCGGGGGTCGGAGGCAGCAAATCCCTCAAATCAAGGGGGTGCCTCTGCGTGCTTGGGTTGTCTGCATGTGCAGGGAGTGCTGCAGCCACACAGCCTGGAGGGAGAGGGTAAATGAAGTGCTGTTGAGCTCTGGAGACATCATCTCCCTCCTTGCAGCGCTCTGGCGGGGGCCGTTCCAGCAGCTCTTTGTGGGGTCCTCCCCCCCGGCCACGTTCTGGGAGCATCGCTGAGAGCCCGTGTTGAGCTCTGAGCCAAAACGAGGTGTTTTCCACCCAGCAGCGTGGCTCAAAATGTGCGCTCCGGACGGACCGCAGCAGTGGTGCTGAGCGCTGCCCGTGCTCACAGCAACAAATCCCGGCTGCTGGAGCGGGGCAGGAGCCGGGAGAGGTGGGGAACGGTGCAATTCCTGGTGTCCCAGCCTGTGCAGAGTCCATCCCTGCGGGGAACGCTCTCCCTCTCCCTGCAGCTTGTGCTGGTGGGAAGCAGATTGGAGGCTGCTCATTAGGGCGAGCTCCGAGCCCCCTCCTGTGCTGGGCAGCGTCGGGATAAAGAGAGTGAGAAAAGCAGTGGGCAGTGCTGGAATGGCCCTCCCCGGGCACCGGCAGCCCCCTTTACACCCGAAATGTGTGAAACGGTTTCGCTGTGTGCTTGGGGTGGTGCTAAGCCGTGGGAAGGCTCTTTCTTTCCATTTGATGCTTTGTTCGAAGCAGATGAAGGGCATCATCCATGTGAGCACTCTTCACATGATCCTGTTGATCAGAGAGGAAAAGGGGGACCGGTCCCACAGTCATCAAAGTGGTGTTTGTGCCCCTGCAGTGTCAGTCCTTCTCTTTGAGTTTTCCTCTGGCCAGAGCAGCCTCAGCAGTGGCTCCCTGTACGCTGGCAAATTCCATGCAGGAGAGGGGATCACTTGAAAATGCATTTTCTCATTGGCTCAGCTGCCCAGCCCCATTCACAGTTATTGAATACAAATCCAGAGGGAGAGGAGGAATCCCCTCCAGAGAGCTCTGCATTATTTCAGTTCTTTTCTGTTCTGATTTTTTTGGGTAATGAATGTGTATAGCCATGAGCGTCTCCAAAGGACAGCACAGTCACTGTCTGCTGCACAGTGCTGGTCTGATGCACTCACTCACTTCATGATTTCTGGTGCCACCACTGTTTCCTGGGAAAGAGAAACAGGTTTTTCCTGTTGAAGCCAATTTTTGTGGATCCATTTCTCCACCTGTTTGGATCTGCCCAGGGCCAGGGCAGTCCGGCGTTCCCAGCACTGCTGTGACCCGGGAGAGGTCTGTGCTGATCAGGTGCTCTGATCCCACCCTGATGTCCCCCAAAACAGACACTGCTCCTCCTGGGAATCATCTCCCTGCACTCCCCTGCTCTGCTGGGCTCTGCTCTGGGGAGAAGGCAGGAGTGGGCAGGGCTCTTGCAGAGCTGTGGGATACCTGCCACTGCTGGAGGCTGCCAGAGATGATAAATGCTGCATTCCTACCTGCTGGGACCTGAATATATTCCCACATTTGTATTTCCAGAGTTGGACTCGAGCTTGAGTTCTTAAGAGATTAGTGGGCTGGATTTTAGCCAAAGCTCACACCTCTGTGAGCCAGGGGAGAGAAGACATTTCCCATATTACACCTGCCCCTCAATTCTTTTGGTTCAAACACCTCTCTGGGGCCTGAGAGCCCCACTTTGGGAGAGAGAGCACCCTCGTGGAAGAACCAGATGAATTTTCATCCCAGGGAGCTGCTTGTGCACTGAGCAAACTGCAAAACACCTGAAGGATTTGCTGTCCCTGCCTGTTCTTCCCAGGCTGTATCGAAGAGGACTTGGTGTGATTCCTGAGCAGGAATCCAGCAGCCTTCCAGGCTGGCTGGAAGAAGGACAAGGAGCTCTCTGACTTGTGTTGGGTCTCAGCAGCTGAACCCCAGCACCTCTTGGTTAGGGCTTGATCCACCTCCAGCAGTTCCTCACTGCTGCAGCCCCAGGGTTGCTCACCCCTGCATCCTTCAGGCACGCGCGGCTGTAAATGTGAAAATGAGCAGGAAAACAGACAGGGAGCCCGGGCAGCTCCATGGGGGATGCACTGGGATTGCTCAGACCATGCCAGAGCTGCAGCGAGGAGGGAAATAAGGAAGCCAAAGCTCGGGGGGAATATGCCATGGATGCATTTGGGAGCTGTGGTTTGAAGCAGTGCTGCCAAAAGCCTTTTTGGTACCGAGGATTCCCAGCTCTGATTGTGCCTTTGGGATTGCTACAGGCCAGGATACCTGGCATGGATCACTGCCCTGTCTCCCAGCTGTCTCCTGGCTGGCAGGCTCCTCGATCTGCTCCCGTGCACCTTGTCAGGAGCGGGATAAACACTGGGATAAAGCATGGGAAACACAAGCTGGGTTTGCCCTCCTTACTGTGTGACTGCAGCTACTGTAGGAAGTTGAGTGTGTGTGAGCAGCAATCCTGCTCCTGGTTGTTTTTATGGATCTACAGGTTAGGGGTTCCCGTGTTTCCATCCTTCCTTACGGGGCTGGTAGAAACATGGTAAAGAAAAGATGCTTTTTCAAGAAAAGAGGGTTTTTTTTCTCTAAATTCTGTCATTCCCACTTACACTTGTAAAAGATAACTTGATAGCTGTGCTGCAGTGTGCTAATTACACCTTATTTTGTGGCTGAACTGCATGTTTGTGATATAATAGCATCAGAGTAAGAAGTGAACAGTGGAAATAGCTCAGAAAACAGTCTGATGTTGCTCACAGGGGCTCTGTATGCTAAAATCTTTCCATTCTGCAGTCTGCACACACTGCAAACCCTCACATAAATACCTCTCCAAGCCAGGCAGGCTTACTTCTCCTTTGACAGGAATTATGTGGCCGCCCATTCCATTCTGTCCTGAGCTTAACTATCATCATAAGAAACCAATAAAACCTCTCAAAAGCAGAATTACAGCAGCTCTTGGCAACTTGATGATTTTCATCTGGGTAAACAGAGCTGAAATACCACTGCACGACCCAAACTCCTTGTTTCGTGCTTGCTGAGTTATTTCCTCTGTGACTCCTGTCCATGGAGCAGAAAATGCTGTGCTTGGTGAGTTTATTGAACCTCTGTTTACAGAGGGTTTGACCTGCGTGGTGCAGCACCTGCTGAGAGGATTTTTTGCCCCAAAATGAGGAGTGTGACGGTGGCTGCACTTTCAGTTTTTTTGCTCTCCTGACATGAAATTTTCCAAGTTGATGCCGAAAGGTGAAGCAGCATTTGGGGCTCTCTTGAGGGATGGTTGTTTCCATCCTTGTCCCCAGCACATTCCCCTGGGCGTGTTGTGTTTGACGAGGCAGGAGGCAGCTGGCGGTGCTGCCGTGTCCACGTGGGATCCCCTGGAGCTGATTCCCCTCCGGGCACAGCGTGTCCTGGGGCTAGTAGTGGGGTTTTGGGGGCTGGCACCCCACCCTGGTGCCTGTGCCTGTGTGTTTGGGGTGTGAGGACTGCCCTGGGTGAGCTGCAGGGCTCAGGGCAGGCTGAACGTGATGGCAGAGGAGGCAGCTGCTGCTCCTGCCGTGAAACTCCATCCACTGACAGAATCCATGGGGGCCATGAGGTTTAAGCCCCCTTTCTGCACAGCCCCTGGTGCTGGGGGGTGCTGTGGCCATCCTTTGCCAACTCCAGCACGAGCCCAGAGCCTGAGGGATGAGCATCCATCCTTTCCACTTCCTCCACTTCCCTTCCCATCCAGCCACAGCAGTGCCCAGTTGGACACAGCTCCTGGACTGGGCTGGTGTCTTGGATGTGGCACAGAGCAATGATAAATCCATGAGGGGCTCAGGATGCTCCCCACTGCCCCCCTCCTTTGGCACCAGCAATGGAAGGGTTACATCCACATGCTTCTGTGCAGAGCTTCTGCAGTTCCAGATCCTCAGTGTGTTGGAGAGAAACACAGCAGGAATTGGAAATATTTGACCCGAGTAATGGGGTAGCAATGCTGGACATTATTTTGGACACGGTTCATGGAGCCCGGGGGGGAGAGGGCAGCCTGGCTCCGGGTGCTGCAGCCTTGGGGTCACACGAGGACACCGTGGGGAAGGCAGAGGGATGCTGCTCCAGCCTGTCTCCTTGTCTTGCCAAGGAAAGGGGCTGACCTCTCCCGGTGGATGCTCCCGTGGAGCAACCAGCCCTCCTGCGTCATGTGGAGACTCCTTCCCCGGCCTCCCGCTGCTGGTCCTGCCTCTGTGAGCGCTCACAGTGACATCCTGTGGTCTCTGTGTCCCTCGAGGAGCTGGCACGGGGCTGGCCATGGGGACAGGAGTCTGCTGTGACAGCTGGGCTGTGCTCCCCGGCTGCTTCCCTTCGCCACCTCTGATCCTTCTCTAATCCTCTGCCGAGCTGAGTCACTTCACCGAGGCAGCAGCAAGGCCGGGTGAGAAAATGCTTGTTCAGGGAGCTGAATCGCCTCCCTGGAGCACCAAACGACCTTTGTAGCAAAATTACAAGGAGCAAATTCAATTCCCTGCTTTTCAGCTCGTCCTCCTTACCCAGTGCTGACCCATTTCAGTGCCAGGAGGGGGAATCACCTCCTGTAGTAAAGCGGCTGCAGCGCAGGTGCCGTGTGGACCTTCTTCCTTTGCTCAGCTCCTTCCCCCCACGCCCGTGGCTCCCCTCGGGGGTCCTGCTGTGCTGACAGCTGGAGCAGCCCCCTTCCCAGTGGGAAAATGCAGCCTGGAGCACCGGGGTTGACTGTGACTGTGACTGTACCCGGACAGCCAGCGTGGAATCCCCAGCATGAGCCCCGACTGTGTTGCCAGCCTGGAGGGACACACCCTTGTTGGACGGTGGATAGGAAATAACCCGGAGGATCAGTGAAAAGCTCCTTGTTTCTTTTGGAGCACTTTAATTCGCTTTGCACCCCTGCAGCAGCGCAGGAGCCACGGGGTCACCGCTGCTGCAGCTCCGCCCGGAGCAGGGCAGTGTTTTGGAGCCTCTCCTCCTGCAGAAGTGACGGAGTGGGATGCCTGCCACCTGTCTACTGGAATTTCGTGTGCACGTACTGGGCTCCGTGCTCCTGGTACTCGCCCTTGGTCATCCACGTGTGCTGGAAGGACGTGAGCGACGCTGCCATGGAGCCCCCGGCCCAGGCTGCCGTGGCCCTCTCGGGGTTTGCCAGGACCTCGACGTGCACGCCCGTGCCTCGGCCGAGGAAGTTCAGCTCCAAGCACATCCTCTCGGGGAAGCCAGGGAACATGGAGGAGCCTCCTGAGAGCACGATGTTCCCCAGCACGTGCCTCCTGACGGGGTCGGGCACGGCCTGGAGGCTCTGCCAGGCCAGCTGGTGCAGCCCGGGGCAGCCGTGCTGGAGCAGCCGCGGCCGGAACAGTGGCTCCGGGCAGCAGAACCGCTCCTTGCCCAGCGTTATCCAGTGCCCGTCGGGGGTCTGGAACCTGGCTGGAGGGTGGGGCTCTTCCTCCTGGAGGTCTCGCTCGTAGTCCAAGGACACGAAGCAGCACCGCTCCTTCAGCTGGGTCAGCGTCTTCTTCGTCAGGGCCTGCGGCGCCGGGGGCTCGGCGGGGCGCCCCAGCAGCAGCCGGCGCAGGTGCCTGGAGAGGTGCTCCCCGGCCACCCCCAGGCGGTGCGTGCCCTTCCTCAGCGTCTGGCCCCCGCAGACGGCGGTGACGTGGGACGCTGCCG